>OZ014440.1:9454127-9907865 GCA_963966035.1 Acleris laterana
CGTAGGCGGGGCGCGCGCCGCTGTCCCGCCGCGTGCGCGAGCGGTCCCGGTCCCGCTCCCGATCCCGATCTCTATCTCGGTCCCTCTCTCGATCCCGTTCTCGCTCCGATCGACTACGCTCTCTGTAGGTCAAATCATCGCGCTTCAGGCTCCTATCCTTGCTCGAGTGCTTGTGCTTATGTCTGCAGGGATGTAAGAAGCGAGATGGCGATGAGAGCACAAACGGGAGTAGACAAAGATGGCGTAAACCTTTAGGTTAATTTGGAATTTAGATCAGTGTTGGGCGATTTTTATCAGAAAATAACAAAAATATGTAATACAAATGAACAATAAACTCATATAGCCTAGGATAGTCATTGTACTTTGCACGCAAATGCCGTTTATATGTCAATGCTTGTAATTTAAGATACGACAAAAATGTCGCCCAACACTGGAAAGTGACAAAGCGGATAGTCATGAAATGAAAGTGATTCACTAGAGTTCATTGGGAGTTAGTAAGTTTAACTGAAGTTCAATAGTATATTGTTAACCAAGGGATGAAAGTGATGATCATGATCACAGAGTTACTCTACCTGAGCGAAAAGTAACCAAAAAAAACCCATGTTATTGTTATGAAAAGTCCCAATGTATACCATCAAAATGTTAATTAGATATAGAAACCCATCCTTTCCGAACAGGAGAGATGGAAAACACAAAATTACCTTTCATGACGTTTATTCTCGGTTGGGTCAGGGTCGCACTCGCCTTCTTCCAATTTTCTCTTAACCCCAGAAGTGTGGGGTATCTTGTCCTTTGTTTTATCTGGTTTTTCTTTGTCCACCTTAGATCTCTTTTCCTTCTTGACATTGTTTTCAGTGTTCTTAGTCTCCTTATTGTTCTTTACATGATTGTTGAGTTGATTATTTTTTACCTATAAAAAATGTTAATAGAATTTTTATTTAACGTAAAATCAGAGCCTTGAATCCAATAAGTGACATCCCAATTCTGTCTTACCTTCACGTTTTCTTTGTGTTTCCCTTCTTTCTTTTGTTTTCCGGGAGTATCGGTTTTTTTTAATCCATACTTGTATAACTTATACAATTGCTTTGCATCAAAATTAGTAAATTTTGATACAAAATACCAGAGATTACTTCTCCATTCAACCTTTTTTTCAGGATCTGGATATTCTTCTAAACATATATCTATTTGACCTCCTATTTGAGTAAGACACGTGCGGGTTCTAGTAACTTGTTCGGATTCTGTTAATGTTTGGTCTGGATTATCTAAAGCTCTTAGGGCTTTTTTCACAGGCCTCATTTTTTCTTTACACTGAAAAAACAATGATGTATTTTATAGGAACGTTTACAAATTAACCTTCACATAATTTGAAATTAGCACACAAACGTCGGACCGTTCCCGCGGGAGCTAGCAAATTTTAATATTTCAGGACATTTAAATAAGTGCAGGTTTACCTCTTCGAAGACGGCAGGGTCCAAATCACCAAGCACTTCTAGCGCGCGTGGCTCGTGGTTGGCTGTAAAATGCATGGGTCCAGCGCCTGTAGGTTTTTTGCGACCTTTGGTTTTTTCCCCTTTTATCCGATCTTTTCCTTCTTTCTTTGATCGCTTCTTGTTTTTATCCTTTTTATCATTAACTTCATCGTGCGACATTTCTTCAGATTTTAATTTGTTCTGCAAAAAGTTACAAAAATCAGTGTAGATGCAGGATGCTTGGCTTGTCAGTCCACGACAGACTGATGACAATCCCAAAAAAAAAATAACAATACAAACCTTATCATTTTTATCATTTTTCGATTTATTTCCTTTTTTCTCATCTGCAGAACTCATGTCATCCTCGACTATATCCTTAGTAACGGGTTCTTTGTTGCCCCGCTTCATTCGGGGTTTTCTTTGTTTCTGTTTTCCATTTTTCTGATCAAGAAGTTTTTTGATGAGTTTTAGTAAATATTCACATCTTGATTGAAGATGCTTCGCTTGCGGTTTTTTGTCTTCGTTTGTCAGGATTTTGTCACCTATTTCAAAAGAAGAATCCATTTTGATAGCCTCCCATGAACCCATCCCGTATTGATATATTCCCGCCAGCAGTTTTGAGTCATCTGACACAGTCCACTCAACATCAAAATTAGCCGGCCTTGTCCTAACAAAAAAAACAAAATTAGAACAAATGGCACATAATAAACTACTCAATAATACGGACAGACTCTCTTATTTACTTACCTAAAATCTAATTGCCATTTTAACCTTTCATCTTTAGTGTCTGGCAAGAATTCATCCAATGGAGCGAGCTCATTTTGGCAGGCTGCCATCGTTTTAGCATTTACAGGGACACCTCCAAGTTTAAATGTTTTCCGAGCATTTTTACGTCCATCACTTTGTTCATCTACAAAATACAAGAACCACATTTATAACGATTCACAATTAACTTTATATACTAGGCATGGGAGTTATACCCTATGGAATGTTTATTAAAATGTAAAATGTTTTTTTTGCACAACTTATATATTTAAAAAGAAGATATCTCCTATCTATATGTACTTCTACTAATCTACCTACTAGAGAGCGGATTCTATAAGTTTGTTTATACGTGGATGGTAATCTCCAGTGCATATCTGCACCGCACATTTGAAAAAAGCTTACACTATGGGTATTTTACTCCAGATGCACATAGGCTATATAATATGTATATACATCCAGGACGAAGTAAATCATAAGAGATAATTTAAACGCAAATTTTGCAAAAGTTGACCTCATATCAAGTAGAAATTTTATTTTTAAAACCCTATTAGAAGAATCGTTAAAGTCCAATTTTGGAGATACTACTGCCGCACTCAGTCTATAAACGAAAATTATTCGATTAATAATTTTTCAAATTTGTGAAATACGAAACGACTTCGTCGGGATTAACATAACTTGCGGCGGTTGGTTCATAATTAATTAATACTAGCGACCCGCCCTGAATTGAGATGAGTAAAACGTGTATTATAGTTCCCTCCTCCTCTTCATTGTTATTCAAGAAATTGTCAATAGTAAAAATTGAAAAATAATCTACCTACTAATTTCCGAAGTTAGTACGAGAAAACATACTCAAACGGCAGATAACGATTAATAATGTAGGGATTATCTATTTTACATACTTGCTGCTTCTGAGGTATCATTTAACACAGCTTTACACCTCTCTTGAAGTATCTCTCCTAGTTTCTTTAATTCTGCTAATGGTTTTTCTTGAAGTTCTGCATCGCATGCTATACTGTCCAGATGTTTCAAAGGCGCCGAAAACTTTTTGTAACTCTTGACAAATCTCCGTATCTGTAAAACAAGGAACATTTAATCACAAAACCAGCAATGTTTCGTTGGATTTCTCTTCTACAGTAAAATTTAAGGAATATGTTGTAAGGTTTAAGTGTTATAACATACCTCTTGATCTGTAAATCCCTTTATCTTTTCCCTATGTGAAGCAGGCGGGCGGCCTCGCTTCCGCGGGCGATCGTCGTCCGCACTGGCGTCGCCCTCGGACGCGTAGCTATCGTCAGCCTCTCCATCGCAATCACCTTCTGCTCCCTCGCCCGATCCCCTGCCATGCTTACGATTACGCCCTAACATAATAAAACAAACGTTAAATATTAAACACTCAGAGGGACCTCAAAATTTTAGCATCACTGACTAAATAGTTTTCACTTACTACTTTCGGCACTGTTACTCTGCAAGTTTTTTCTTCTCGGTGGTAAATAAAGATCCTCCATTTCTTTATTTTTCTCTTCTTCAGCAATAGTTTTTCGAACATTTTCTGGAATAATATCATCCTAAAAACAAGCGTTTTATTTAGATTCATAGCAAATTTAATTTCATGCTTATTCATAAGTAATTCCACACAACACACCCAATCTTTGGCATCCTCAACTGCAGTTTCTTTCTTTACTTCCATGACCGCTTTCTCTTCATCAAAAGCAAAGCTGGCAACTTTGAATGCAGACAATAGCTCGTCCCCTACCATAGCTGGCCCTTCATCACGTGTTTCAGCACGTTGCAAAATCTCATCAATATCACACTGAAATCAAACTTTGTTTTATTACCTACAGTTGCTATTTGTTTGTTGATTGATTATTGTATCCATATCGGCAATCATATCATGACTTACGACAGGCTCCTCATCATTTTCGTCATCATCTTTAAACAATTCCTCAGCACCAAACTTTAAGATAGCATTTAAATCTTCCTTGTTAAATGGATTATTTGCAGTAGTGCCGGACGAATCGCGTTTATTAAGCACGGTTCTACCAGTAGTATCCATTCTTTGGATGACGAGATGGTCCAACACCATTTTTCGTTTCGCTCGCTCAACGATATCTTCTTCCACAGAGCGTGCCGTTACCAAGCGGTATATGTTAACCTGTAAACATGAAATATTGCAATATACAATAATAATCACTGCATCGCAGTTATCGGATATATTTTATACTAGCGACCACGGCGGATTCTAACCTTTATTCGAAAAATCGTCTAAATAACGGTAATAACCGCAACAAAATCCATATCGACGTTACCGAGATTAGGACAAATAAATACGTGGTGGACACAATATTTAATAATGTATTACCTGATTCTTCTGCCCAATGCGATGTGCACGAGCTTGAGCTTGCAGATCATTTTGAGGATTCCAGTCAGAATCAAATATTATCACAGTATCAGCAGTAGCCAAATTGATTCCTAATCCACCAGCCCTTGTCGAGAGAAGGAAACAAAAATCTGATGAACCTTCAGCATTGAAATGATCAAGGGCTTGTTTCCTTATTTCCCCTTTTATGCTTCCGTCAAGACGTTGAAAAGGAAAATGTCTTCTTTGTAAATATTCTGCCAAAATGTCTAACATTCGGACCATTTGTGAGAATATTAATACTCTGTGGCCAGTTTCTTTTAATCGGCATAGCAGTTTATCTAATAGAAGAAGTTTTCCAGACCCTCTTAAAAGTTTCTGTAATTAGAAATAAAGGATAGATAGACCAAATTAAAAAAACTATAGACTGCACAACAATTATTTTCATGCTTACATCAATTACATAAAAACACTCACATTGTTACAGTAACATAAAAACACTCTTGGAATGATACGAAATTGTAGTTGTAACAACATTACACAGAAAGAACCGCGGAATGGCGGCTATTCCCAGTTGCCCGCACTCGTAGAAATAAGGTATGAACAACTGGGAATAGGCCTAGGAAGGCTGTGTCGTTTGTTTGCCTGAGTTTTGGTTTTTCAGACAGACAGACGAGGTGACTGAATTGAATAAACTTGTTATTTGCATACATATACTTTAGTTGATTTGCCTTCTAAGTTGCATGTAACAAAAAAAAATTAACCTATTCAAAACAAGCATCATTAGAAAAAGTAAATAAGTGAAGTGTAATACAGAAAACTGATGGGGAAGAGGTTTTGGACTATTAAATTAGTTGTTTTCTTTGTAAAACTTGTTGTGGTACGGAATTTATAATAACCACTGTTTTATTTCCTCGTAATCGAAGTGAAAAGCAGAGTAAAACTCTGTCATAAACCCGATTTTATCGCTGACTCAATTATCCACCCTCGCCTGCCGGGTCAGATGGATAACATAAGTGGATTTTTAAGGATAATTGTGGATTTTGTGTAGCCTACACCCAGCATAAAGAAAAACTTTACGAAAGTGAGAAGTGAAAAAAATATTTGCCGATATCAAAAAAAATAGGATAAAACTCCTGGGTAAAGATTAAGGGTCCTGTTACCCAAACAGAACAGCGAAGCGATGGCGGGCGAAGCAGTCGGTTAACCACATTTAACTACAAAAATAAAAATAAAAATACAGGGAGGAATTTGATTAATTACCTCAACAGCATCTGTAGTGGCAAGTGACGCTCTTGATTCAAAATCTTCAGGTTTCGTCAAAAGTGCATGGTTGCAACATTTCTTCAATTCTATAACGATATTGATGAATGTATTGATAGAACCTTTTACACCTTTACGCAATGCGCCGTAATTTTTTGTAAGGATCCATTTGTAGTACTGTTTTTGAATGGAAGTCATTTCCACTCTCAATATCTGCTCTACCTTAGCAGGTAAGGACTTCTCTACGTCTTTCTTTTGTCTCCTCAATATAAATGGTTCTAATTGCTTATGCAACTTTTCATAGCCCTTTGTCGCGGCATCCTCGTGATCTTTTTCAAACTCTTCCCATGTCTCAAACCTAAGATTAAGATGAAAAATTAAGAAAAGTATTTGATTTTTCATATATTATTTGAAAATATTAATATACTTACTTGTTAGGCATAATGAAGTGCAGAAGAGCCCAAAGCTCTTTGAGAGAGTTTTGTAATGGTGTACCAGTAACAAGTAGCCTGTGATTTGTGTCGAATTCCTTCAAGGCTTTGTACAATAAAGAATCGTCATTTTTTAATCTGTGCGCCTCGTCAACTAACAAGCAAGCCCATCCAAATGATCTTAAGAACTGCCTATCTTTCAATAGAATTTCATAAGTAGTAAGAATGGCATTAAACTTTAATCTTTTGGAGGGATGAAAACTCCATTCAAACTGCCTGATC
Source organism: Acleris laterana (assembly GCA_963966035.1). Taxonomy (NCBI): domain Eukaryota; kingdom Metazoa; phylum Arthropoda; class Insecta; order Lepidoptera; family Tortricidae; genus Acleris; species Acleris laterana. Next base: position 9,460,694 of record OZ014440.1, read on the forward strand.
TACAAACAACAATACCTTAAATAAATTTAAATCATTCTTTAATTATCTCAAGTAAAAAGAAGATTAAATATTTAGAAACAATTATACATATTTCTTACAATATCTCTGCTTGTAACATCTCCAATGTAAACCACTACATTAATATCCGGTGCCCACTGTTGAAACTCTCTTTGCCATGCAGTCATGGTACTTAGTGGTACAACACATAAATATGGTCCATATAGTTGTTGAGATTTAAACAGGTAATACAAATAGCATATTGTCTGAAAAACAGAAGTTGATACTCTTTGATTTCTACATATACACAAGCACAACCAATCATAGTTTTAATTAATGTGATTATCAAACTTACCTGGATAGTTTTACCTAACCCCATCTCATCAGCCAAAATAATAGAATTTTCTTTACACCAGGAATGTATTAACCAATTCAATCCATCCATTTGATAATCTCTTAGTACATATGACTGTAAAAACAAAAGTAATATATCATTTATAGTAATGTTTACCACTAATTTAAAATAATGGCATTGCATTTAGGTAACAATACCTGATCAGAGCCCATGTACTCGGGTTGTTCCTTGACCTGATGAAACTTGGGTCTTCTTTTTAAAGCAGGGCAATGTCTTGAAGGTGTAGTGTTGGCTGCTTCTCTAGTTTTAAATTGTTCCACCTTGACAGGCCACTTTCTCTCTATTAATCCGGAATCCTCCCAAGTTGCATCAGCATAAGGAAGAGATTCCCATTTGCAGAAATATTCATGAGCTGTTCCACCTCCTTCTATTTCCCGAGTCTGTTCAGCTAGGAATACACACACAATCAGAAATACCAGAATCCATTATTATACCTGAATTTATATTAATATATTATTTAATCAATTATGGACAAATTAGTCTTCATTCATAACATTAAAAATATATTATAGAATAAAATCTCCATCAAAATGAAATAAGTTATATTTGTAAGTAAGTTGGTCAATGCATTCATTTCTATAACAAATTACCTGACGAAGCTTTAACATTACCCTTTCCAGCACTTAAAAATTACTTAAAAAAGTCGTTAATATCTAAAGCGTACTATAGGGTCGAGGACTATCTAACAGATAAAAATGCTTGGCCTAAACCCGAAACTTAGTCATTCATAATTTGTAAAATTGCAAAGTTGTTTGTCTAGGGGACACCGTTTTTTTTTTCCCTCTCCTCTCTTCCCCCCCCCCCCCCCCTTGTCTGTCTCGTAATGTTTTTGACATGTTTTCCTGCTGAACTACGCATGCTATTTGCTATTTGATATTATATTTAATTTAATATTTATTGCTGTATATAATGCTAGATTAAGTACTACCATTGTAACATGTTTAAAAAATGACTGACTGCTGAGTTTCTTGCGGCGTTTCTTCTCGGCAGTGGTCTCCTCTTGGGAAGCGCTGGTAGATTCATGACATGTAAAAGTGCCCGTGCGGCCTACTTACTGAATAAATATCTTTTATCTTTTTAAGTATTTCTTTATAGTATACTTAACTTTATCTAGTACCTTAGTTTAGGACCAGAGGGGCTATTGCCTAACGCACTCGCAATCGCAATCGTTTTCATTTTGTAAATCGAAGGTTTGTCTGCATACAAAATGAAAACAATTGTTACACTTTGAAGTAGATTTCGCTTGCGAGTGCGTAAGGCAATAGGCCCCACAGGTCAATTTGTGCGAGATCATCCCCTGCTATTTATTTATTTTAATCATTATCATAAATATTCATAGCCTTTCACTCATAGATGAATGGAACCAATTTAAAAGAAGTATCCACATAATGTAGCAAATAGTTAAATCATTTGGTATAATTACCTATAATTCTTTCAACATAGTTGTATGTTTTGACTAATTCCTGTTGCAATTCAGATTGGCATTCAAAGTAGTCAATATCTTCTGGTCCTGCTTGATTTCTCCATCTTGATAATTCAGTTTCTTTCTTTATATAGTTCTCTAACTTTTTAAGCCCTTTTACTTTTTGCTCTGCAAGTGATTTTTCTGACTCCCATGTGTTATGTATATGAGACCAACCCTTCCATTTGATCAGGTACTGTGGTTCAGTTGACTCTTCATCAGCCGGATTACATCCTTTATTTGGGTCTCCATTCTCTTCAACGTAGTAAATTGTAGTCACATTCCCAGTGACTGCACAATGATAAGAAGACATTAGCTAAAATTTTACAGGAATGGTGGACCAAGATGCAAATTAAAATTAACAAAAAAAGCAGTTTATTTGATATTTTAGGTACTTATGAAACCCTTAATAAGTAGTAGACTAGCTAAATTCAATTATACCTCCTTTTTTTCCTCTTCTATGACCTAAGACTCTTTCAATAGTCTCACTGTGGTCCTCCAACTCCGGTTCAGCCTCAACCTCTCCATCTGCAGCTTCCACCTCGAGAAGATCTGAAGAATCAGTTTGTTCATCACTCGCTTCCTTATAACTAACTGCTGCACCAGCGCGCCGTGTCGCTGCTCTACTGAAACAAAAAAATGTATCAGTAGATATTCTATTTCTCATTTTTAGGGTTCAGTACAAAAAAGGTTTTTTTTTAATATTTAAATATATGTATGTCCCGTGTTTTCCTTAAATTTGTTTTTTTTATTCATATTATAAAACAAAATGGTGCCACCACTACCACCTCATTTTAGTAGTAACAGGTGGGAATATCTCTCTTAACCTTTTCCACGCCATTGACGGATATATCCGCACCACTGGTTCAACGCCAACGACGGATATTTCCGTCATGGTTGACAGCGCAAATTAAACCTGAGTGGCTATGAGGTAAAGTTGACATTAGCTTTGGTGTTTAGCTGTCATTGGCGTGTGAGCGACGACTTTGTTTTTGACATAGCGTTGAAAAGGTTAAAGTATGCTGCGTGTCCTTATTGTTCATTGTCAAATTGAAATTTGGCAATAAATTAAATTTCATACAAACTTAAATTTGTTTTATTGTGCGCTTATGAATAAGAGGGTAAATGTTGCATATAAACTAGAGAATAAAGTTCGGGTAAGGTAGCAAACTAAACATAGCATTTATATTATTCCTTTTTTTTTACTACCTTCATCAGTTTTTGATCTAGTTTCGAACAAATACATTTTCTCCTATTGTATTTGTTATTCGGTCCTCCCAAGAATAAAGTCGCTATTCCAATCTGCTATTTTGTGTTCCACTAGCTTCCATTTAAAGGGAGAATTTGTAATTAAGGGTAATGAGAGATAATGGCTTTATTCCTTAATTTTTTGGCTTAATTCCTTAATTTTTTGGCTTAATTCCTTAATTCCTTTCGTAGTCAGTGGTGCTGACATATTGCCATTTTGCAAAACCGTCAAAACAATTAATTTTATTGATCTTCTGTTAATCATATTTCCTGAACGATAAGGAATTAAATATTTTTCGTAGTTATAATTTTTTTAATGTCAGTTGATCACCAAACACCGTTACTGATAGTCATGGTAATAAAAATGCTTTAATAATTATTATAGAACTATTATTACTATGACAACGATCATTATAAAATTGTCATTACCATGGCAACGCTCATTACGCTATAGGCGATATTCTCATACCGTTAACGATATCAATATCAGCGGTTTAAAGTAAGCCAGAAAAAAAAACTTTATTTTCGGATAATGTATTTTGACATAAAACTATAGTTTCTACAGGCTACAAATATTATTTTAAAGGTAAGCCGTGGTAAAATTTACTTGGTTTTTTTTATTACATTTTTAGTCAATCTGGATCATCAATTAATGAAAAGTTAACAATCTAAAATTTTAATAGGTCCTCATTAGCCTTTTAATCATAAAATTATCAGAGCGTTTTTTTTTAAATTTGTATTTAAGATATTCTATTTCACGAAGTCTGTTTGGCTATGAATGTTGTCAGGCGTGTAACATTGTTTTAGTGTGCGTAACCTCGAGAGCGCTCAGTCACGTCCGCGACGCAGGTTGGGTCGCTAGTGTCTTGAGTGCGCTTAATTATTTCAACTTCTTACAAAAATGTGTTACGTTTGTTACTCCTTCACGCTGCATTGGCTGGACGGATTTGGATGAAATTTGGAATGCAGATACCTTTCACAGACTTACCTTGTACTTTTTATTTCGGAAAAACTGTAATGTACGGGAGGGAGTAATGACAACTGAAATCCCACACAATTCTACCAAGACGATCTTGCAGGCAAAAGCTTGTATAAAATATAATAGTGACATCAGATTTGTAACCAAAAAAAATGCAAAGGAAATCATTGCGAAATGAGATTTGTAAAAAGAAAGTTTTTTTTGCATGATAATTTGTAAAACATTCAATAATGTTTTTAGTTAATTGCCCAAATCAAGAAAGGTAAAATATTGCTAATAATGATTTCAAGGATCTTCTCCTTACTTTATTACTACTTTACACTCGGGATTTGTAACTTACCACAATTTTATTCCACACTAAGGTGTAGAGAATTCACAGATTCAGTAGAACTAAAGCAAAGGTTTTAAGACTGCTGCCCCGAGCGCACGCCGGATGTACAGTGGCGCCCTCATTACTTTTATTGTTTTCTAATAAACAAAATTATTTTCTTGAAATTGAACAGTAGGTTTTCGTACTACAAATGAAAACACAACTTATGGGATATATCACATAGTTTAATAACAATTGTTTGTTACGTATTCCATTAATGGTGTTATTACTTTTACTACAAAAATGTATAGTCTGATTTCAAGGAAATTCTGTAGTTAACTATAAAACACAATAATAAAAATGAGGGCGCCACTGGACGCTCGGCGTTTGCTAGGTGTAGTCTTAAAATGTATAAAGAAGAGATAAACTATATATTACCTCCTTGATTCTTCATCTGAGCCTTCAGTACTTTCATCATCCTCACTTGACAACCTTCTTCTTCTAGCTGGTTTCTTTTTTCTGAGAGGTACACTTCTTTGGCCTGGTCGTTTTGATGGTGGGGGAGGGGAGCCTTTCATGTCACTGTCACTATCGGAAGAGTCTGAGTTCCATGAGTCACTACAAATAATTTATGATGTAATTACAACACAGCAATCATCACTACAGGCTATGTATACTGAAAATTTAACATTAAAAACATACCTTCTTTTTCTACTCTTTCTATTGTGATTTTGTCCTTTATCACTAGAATCACTATCTGCTAGTTTGAGTCTATCCGGTTCCTTTCGAGATCTACCTGATCTCCTAATACCATAAATATCAGGATTATCTTCCCAAAGATCAGAGTTCACCTTCGTATGATTACTCGTTGATTTGGATTTGGAATTGAAGTCATCTGATGAATCCTTATCAGTGTGATGATCGGATTTAGAGGAATTTGCATTCCTTTGCTTAGGAGATTTTGAGTAATCACTGTGATGTCCATCAGCAACAGAAGACTTCTCTGATCCTGACCTTGCACCTGACCCTGAGCCCGATGAGCTGGATCCACTATCACTGTAAATGAATAAAATAATTAGAATTGTCAATTCAGAGAAGTTATATTATCCTGGGCCTCTATTATACTTTGTTATACCATATTGCTTTTGACATGATATTGTATAGTTTTTTACTTAGTCGCCAGTTCGTACATAAGAGCTATTGTAACGTTGACAATAGAATGGCACGTCAAAGCCAATAAGGTTTAACCCAGTAGAATAGAAACCCTGATTAATATTGCTATACCTTTCACTCCCTGAACCAGAACCACTAGAATCACTCTTATTGCCTTTCTCACTTGTTGAATCACTACCCGACTCCGTCATCGAGCCATTCTGTAAAGAAGAGAAAAAATAAAATGTATAATGAGATAATCCACAGTGAAGTCTGGCCTATTTATTCGACATTTAGTTTAACAAAAATATTCAACTAAATATATTTGTATTAATAAGTTCATTATTCCAATCTCCTTTTTGGTGTTTCTGCCAATTACCAAGTTTTTCAAAATTATTTTTAAAAGCACTAATTGTTGAGTGTTCAAATTAACAGGCTTGACAATACTTTTCAAAGTAGTAATTTTCTTCTGCACTAAACACAGCTAAATCTTAATAGGAAATTTCACTAACTTTTGACATTTAACCATCCAAAAAAGTTAAAATCAAATATACATACATAACTTTAAAAAGAAACCATGACAAATTAATAAGATGGTGTTTTCAAGGTGTGTATGGCAATGTTTTCATTTAATCCATTAAATCCTGCCCAACTACTTAATTCTACATACAATGACACACAAGCAATGTCAATTTTGGTGGGAGTGGATGCCTTTTTTGAATTAAAAAACACTATAAAACTTAATCATTGACTTAACTTAATAAATTTCAAACCAAATTTTAAGAAAAACATTGAAATAATTTAATGTATTTAAAGTCCATGTTCGCTTTAACTTCGGTAACGAGATGGAAGTCCCAAATCCACTTGAAAATGAATATTTAATAATAAATACCATTAAAGCACAAACCCCACTGAAATAATTGAATATATATACAAAAGTTTACTAACCAAATCCTAGATAAAGTATAGTATAACCTCAAAAATACACAAAATTTGAAAAATAAACAGAGTTTAACCACAATTAAGGCCCAGTTATATCTTTTTCTAGTTAAAGTTGACACCACAAAAATAATGAAATCCTGAAGGCTTTATTGGAACAATTTTTAAGCAAAATACTAAAACATAACCACAATGGTGTATATTTACATGGGTGCACTTATCCAGACCGATTTTCAAAGCCAAATTGCAGAAAGGGGTCCTTTTCAAAATCACTTTTCTTTGTCTCGTATGGAAGGGTTACGTAATCAGCAATGCTTGCAAATACATTATTCAGCCAAATTATGAAGTTTTCATACATAAAAACATCAAAATGTATTGTAAACAATCACAGAAACCCTTAAAACTGAAATTACGTCTTAAAATTTCACCCTATATCAGAGCCACACCCAAGACTTCCAGAAGCTTCCACGGAGACGAAAAACACAAAAAGTCAAATTATGTTATTAAATAAACCAAAACATCAATAAAATAAGCTTTAAAACACTTACCAAGTGCATTTTGAAGATGAATAAGTTGAATACGCTATTACTAAGAAAATAGACGAATGTAATAAATATCAACCGATAATTTCATTGGGAAAAGGCACAAAAAATATTTTGATACTATGTTTTCAAACATTCTTCTATGTAAAACCAATAAAATATGAAAAATAATTTTGCAGTAAAATCTTGTCAAGCGACGCCATTTTGTCGTCGCATGAATCTGATGACGAAGGAGTTGAAAAACCAGGAATTTATATACACAAATATCTTTAAAACAATGTAAACATAAGCAACGACAGCTTAAAAAATTAAAACTGAAACTTTTGAGGCGTCGGATTTGCTTCGACTACACTGGAAACGATGTGAGCACCGCACACTACCAGCGAAACTTGAAAGCTACAGCCATATTGCCATCTGTCCGCCTGGCTGGCTGAAAATGTTGAGAAAAAAATAATGTGGCCATCCTAAAGTTCCTACGCAACTTCCGTTTATAAAATTATTTTTGTATTTCGAAGACACGGTAACGTAATGCACAGTAGGTAGCAAAAAAAGTAGTTAAAATTTTAAACTATTTGTGTCTTTTATTACAGTTAAGCTGGAAACATATATCCTGGTTTTGAAAGATAAAAGAAAATACAGAAAGAATAAGGTAGGGGAAATTTAAACGGTTAATTATCTATTCACAATTTCAAACTCTACAAAAAAGGTATAGCTTAGCAAAACATTAACTCAAATTATAGGATATCATTAAAGCTTGGGGGACATACAATAATCTTCAGGAGCTATTTGGAGTGAAATTGATAACATGATCCAATTTGTATGCAAGAACTCTCCTTAGACTAAAATAGACGGAGCTGGATTGTATGCACTGAAATCTTTCGAAAGATGTGTATGAATTCAACGAAATTGTTGAACCACTTCTTTATTCAAATAGCCACCTGTATTTATTCCGTCTCGAGGTGTCTCTACAAGTATGTAAAACCGGCGTAACTCTCTTCTATTGAATTTGACCCATAGAATACCTAAGTACAATACGAAGCATACAAAACCGGACTTTGAGGTAAACATTCCAGCAGAACTTTTTGTCTACCTTATGCCAAAATGGAAAAAAGGAACCGAAGGAATGGTGTGACTTTGTGGTTTGTAGGTTTGTCTGTACTGTCTGTGTCGCATCAAAGTTTTTTTTTGTTATTACTATAATAATTATTAAGTACTACTTACACTCTTTTTCATCTAAGATGAGTCCAGTGACAGCTTATATAAACACGAATTACAGTTGTTTCCGTAACTTTACATAAATACTACATTGGTTACTAGCAACACTGTTCAGAAACTTAAATAATTAATCGCCTATTTTTAAGTACCTCGCTTATATTATGAGCATAGTAAGTGATTGAAATCTCGAAATTTATACGGCTGTCACAGGACTCATCTTAGATGAAACAGAGTAGTAATCTGTTATGGTGCTCGGGACGTATCCGAAGGATTTGAACAGCGCATTCCTGAGGTTAAATGGAGTTAAAAATATTTCATTAACATAGGCAAATTTTAAATTTTCGTTTTTTTTTTTTAAATACTATAAATGTAATATTTTCTCTACTCCACGAACCAAAGCCTAAGCACGAGCTGGTACGTACAACTAATGCCTTTTTTGTAATTAGATTGGAACTTGTTGTTGGGGAACCTCCTTGAAATTCATGAATGTGAGTAGGTAATTAATTTGTCTCTTTCTGACTTGTAATGTTGGAAGAGTTTATCGAAGAAAGAGACTAAACTGTGATATAAATTGAATTTGGCAAAGAATACGTTCCAATTAAGTATTTTAAAATGTGCTTGGACACTTTAATTGCTGCGAGCTTAAAATATGTTTGTGGTCCGCATATTAATCCGTATTTTATAATACCGATATCGTTGTACTTACGCACTGGAGAAGTTTATTCTTTAGTTTTGTATTTTGGTTTGCTTTACACTGACTTTTTATCAACCAAGTAATTTTAGCTTTGATAACTGATAAGGCGCTGGTTTTTATGTAGTTGTTAAGTAAATCAAATTTATTATATTGAAATTTAAAGCAGCTTTGAATAACTTTTGCCTCGTGTGCTTGCCGGGTTAGAATAGTGCGACTGCTTGTCTTCCCGTGGATGTCGCAAGAGGTGACTAAGGGAATAAAGGCTTGTAGTACTGTCAGACGATGGGCTTGCAATCTGTCACTAATACTCTGGTAACATCTTAGCCTATTTGTGCAAAATGTGGTTACAGAATTATTAAAAAGTTTTAATATAGGTGAGGAGGAGTTGAGGAGCTCCGGTGGCCATCTGTGGTCTTCATCATCAGTTCTGTTTTAGCAAATGATACTTTCTGAATGCAAATGCTGGTTTTATCACTATAAATACTGAAATCGCTATATGTTTGCCTACAATATTTGGAGTTCCCTCAATTCCTCACTGATCCCCGCATCAGATCCTGGTTTCCTTATCATGATACCACCCTTGGGAAATCTCCTTTCGAAGTCGGTCAAAATGTTTTATACCAGAACGTACGTAAAAAAACAGACTGGGTTGAGCGCCAACCAAAGAGAATATAATAATCTCTAGGGCAGGGCTAATACACCTGACAGCCCGCGATTTTTGGACAACCAAGCAACACGGTTTTTTTGTAGGTATGCCATGTCCATAGATTACTTAGTCATTGCTTCTCTTGGACTTCTTTGGGTCCTATAGTCGGGCCACACTAAACGTCAATTTGATGGCCATCACCGCGATAAATTTTACTTTAATTATTACAGTTTGGCCGTTCTAAGAGGGCCGATTTGACAGCTGTCATCTGAGTACAAAATATGAGTTTGAGGTTATATTTTGTACTAAGATGACAGCTGTCAAATCGGCCTTAGAACAGCCAAACTAGCTTTTGGCCGTAGGCAGCTCTGACACGATTACCTACTTGCTATATAATAAATAATATGTGTCAAATCTGTCAAGTCAATTAGAATCTGTGGTCTGTGGTCAAGAACTTTTGACGATCACATTGGTTGGTGCACGGTGCACCATTGGTTGGTTGGATGAACCACAGATTGTAGGATATGGGATGAACCAAGAGTGTACCCTTATTTATAATCTTTAGACATATCCTATAATCTGTGATTTATAATCACAGATTATAGGATATGTCTATTAAAGACAGATAGGAATCAAACTTGGAACTGACATAACGTTAGTAGTAGTTGAGTCCCGCACCGCAGCGTAAAGCAGTGGCGCTAGTATGCCAAAAAAAATTAAAAAAAATGGAGGAATGGCGGCAAAATGAATTATGAGAGCAGTTCATTTTCGGATTGAACGAAGTAAACTTCGTCGCACTTTTGGTTGATAAACACGAATAAGTTAACTTCGTTCAATTCGAGAACGAACTTTTAATTTCCGCAGTTTGTGTATGATAGGAACTCATGTTTTTTTTCCCGTGTGAATAAGATTGTTTCACTGATTTTAAACGAGTTAAGTATTAATTCATTTTCGACAATAAACTGATGCAGTGAAACAAACTGTACAAAATAGGAAAGTATACATAATAGGCGCAACTATTGTTTCCAATCCACAAAGACACACACGTCTCAACATCTAATTTAGCTGTTACGAGATTGAATTATGAAATCAAGCAGCTGGGTGCGTCTTTGTGAATTGAAAATATAATACCGTAGAAATTATAAGTCGTTTTAAATTAAAAACATTTATTTTGCAATTAAGTCAAATTTTAAGTCACGAGTCTACCAGCGTTTCTTAAGAGTAGACCATTTTTGCGAAAAAACGCCGTACAAAATCTCTAGTTAAAAATAACTCTTACTAACATAAACATTATTTCATTGAAAAGATACAGAAATGAATAGTGTATGCACTGTTCCGCTATACTGTAAGAGACACTGACAGAATCTCTTCTTCGGAGAAAAGCGTAGGACACGCCATTGTCATCGTACGGGGCTTTGGCCGTCCACAAAATAAATATTGTTTTTCAAAATGGTAAAAAACACACACTTTTAAATTTTCCGAATCTGAATTACTTTTCGACACTAAATTGCCAGCGTGTGGCGTCAGCAGGTCACACCAGATACCTTTTAACCCTGCGTTCCGAGGGAACCGGTATAACGTTTGATTATCCACGGTCGAGTTGCAGACGGGAATAATACATTTTATTGTACGGCAAGATTTTGCGAACACAATTTCAAATTGGTGGATGGAGTGAACGTTAAACTTGGTGGAAATGGAAACTGGAAAAGATTTAAAAGAGAAAATTATTAAGTAGATAGATAGATCTTTGTTTAGTGGCATATGAATTATTAAGTATTTATTTTAGATAGATCTTTATAACACAAAACCAATTTTTTGGCATACACCGTCAAACGCAAAGTCACTTCGAATCTTTCATTTGAAATTATTGAATGAATGTAAAAATGACCCACAGATAAAGCAAAGTTAACGAGTAAACTATTCACGCTTTGTAACATTCATTCAATTACCTGAACTGTATAGGATACCTTATGAACTTCAGGTCATGATTCCCACAAAGTGACAATGACGTCCCAAATCAGTAACGTAAAACACGGGTTGGAATCTACCTCATTGACTCTTTTACTTTTTATGTACGGGGGTTACAGAAAACTCACATAAACCGAAGCGAAGCGAGGGCGGGTCCCTAGTACTCCTGTTTTTTTAGCCTTAGAAAGGACTTGACAGAAAGTATTTTACAGATTATACATATAATAATATGTATAATTAATGTGTGTATTGTTTTAAATTGGATAGTAATTAATGCATCTTCTTTAAATTGTTCTGTATTTTGTAAGTGGTCTAATATACATACTATTGACAATTAAGTTTAGTATACATATTTGATATACATGTATATTTGACTGATGTACAAATATGTATGATTTCTTATGTAGCATTTAGCAGAAATGTAACAAAATTTTACTTGTGTACAGGTGGATGTAAGCACTCCTTGCTGCTTCTATTTTGGTTGGCAAATAAAACATCTGAGCCAGCTTCTACATCTACGGTGTGCTATTGGAACAAGCCCGCACTCGCCACGGCCCGCACAGAACATATTTCCAGCAAGGACATTTTCCCCAAGGCCAAAAGACCAAAATTGAGCCCTAAAGACCCCAATGTTTTGATAAGTTTTATTGAGGAATGTCAAAAACGGAAAATGGTAAACTCTCTCATTCTGGGTTGTGATGAACACAATCCAAAGTCTTCAAATCAGCTCAATCAAAGCTTGAATATATTTGATTTAACAGTAGAATTTGTGGAAATCACAGCACAACATGACTACACAAGTTTCAAAAACTACTTATCAAGTATAATAAGCGAAAATGTAATAGATAAGATTAATAAAAATACCACTGGGCAATCTGACAACAAATACTGGCATAGCATAAGACAGGGAAGATTGACAGCATCAAAACTGCATGAAGCTGCCCACTGCAATACCGCAGATGGATCACTAGTGGAACAAATTTTGGGTGGGTACAAAGTTCCCGAAACCAAAGAAATACGACGTGGAAGAAAATTAGAAACTGCTGTACTTAATGAAACTGAAAAATTACTGGATGTTAAGATTAACAAATCAGGCATTGTACTGATTAATGGAATCACAGGAGCATCCCCTGATGGAATCACTGATGATTTTGTCATAGAAATAAAATGTCCCGCAACGGAAAAGGCAGTTAAAACTTATATTAAAAATAATGCCATTCAAAACAAATTTAAAACACAAATCCAATGCCAAATGCTAGCATGCAAAAAATATAAGGGTCTTTTTTGTGTTGCTGACCCTCAATTTGAAACTACAAAAAAAGTTAATTTAATATGGGAAACCTTTGATGAAGTTTATATAACAAATGTTTTGTCAAAAGCAGAACATTTTTGGGAAAAATATATATTTCCAAAACTATTAAAAAGTGCTAAAAGCTAGAAATATATACCTAATAAAAATATATATTGCCAAAAAATGTTCTGCTTTTGGTATAAGTAACATAAATTTTATCAAAACTTTTCCTGTTAGCTAACATATTTTGTAGTTTCAAATTGAAGAGCATTTGGTTTAAGATTTGTGTTTTAAATGGCATATTTTTTATTGTTTATGGTATTTAAATAATGTAAATTAACGTGTATACCTACACCTTAATTTACATTTTTATATGTCATAAATAATAAAAAATATACTATTTAAATAGGTAATGATGAATTAATGAAATAAACAGTATATATCAAGCACTTTTTATTATTTCTCCTTGAAGATTAATTAATCCACAGGCTATAACCACAATTTCATCTAAATAAGGCACATATTTATAGGTGACTGTCGAGTGTGGTTTTAAGATTGAAAATTCTCTAACACGTCTTATGACTCTTTCAACATGTACTCTCAAACTGGCTATTACTTTGCTTTGCAAGGATTCAGTTAGAGTCTGCTTTACTCCAGTGAATACACTAGGTGGCCTTAAAAGTTTAACACCATGAGAATTTAAAAGACTTTCAATTTCCTTAAAACCTCTGTCAGCTAGTACAACAGCATTTGGTTGAAGAATATCTAACAAGTTACTTTTTTCAACAATCGCTTTATCAGATATTCTTCCACCATAGCCTTTCGAAATAAAACTTATTAGTCCCTGAGGTGTACAACCTATCAAATATTTGACTGTATTGCAATTTTTATATTGGGACCACGTTTGTGCCTGGCTTAATGGGTTGGATGGTTTTGAAATTTGTATTTCAAAACAATCTATTATCATTTGTACATTAGTATATCTTATTTTAAATACTAAGGGCAATTTTTTTTTTATTTGACTTGGTGATGGGCATACAATTAAGTTTTGAAAGAAGTTACTTAAAGTTTCTACACCAGTTAGAATCATATTTGATAGTGTTGTCCTGGAAATTTCTAATTGATCACTCATTCGTTCAAGAGTATCATTCTGCCTTATTTTCAACAAGGTCACAATTACGCTAAGGTAATCAATTTTAGGTGAGCTTTTCTCGATTATGTGCTCAATGAGCCAAAGGTACGGTTTAGGTAAGCCTAAATACATTTTGGGTTTCTTTAAGATCATGTCCAACATTATTTTCCTTTTTTGGTAGTCTCTATGTGGTGCAGCATCTGTGGTTTCTGTTTCGGAAGTGCAGCCAAACAAGGAAGCCGTTTCAGTTGTGGTTGCCGATAAATCATCTGACAAATGCATGTATTTCTCTGCAGTTCCAACAGTGGTTTTCTTAACTTTAGTATTGGTTACCTTGTCAACCATTTTAACAGAAGCTTGAACAGCAACCTGTACCTGGAGACAAGTAATTAATTTGTAATCCAACATTTCACATCATTCTAATCAATATATTCGGGCTGAACTCAGAAAGTACTGGACTGATTTTGATTTTTACTACAATAAGTATGTGTGCTTCATGAGAGTGCTAGATAGAAGGTTGAATTTACGGATGGGTAGAAGGATAGTGGTGGTAGATGGGGATAGAATGTGGCAATGACATTATTGCGAATTATTAGGTATTATTTCAACCGCAATCTTATAGGTAGTTTCAACTCAGTTGAGGCCACGCACACAAAACACTGTCATGTAATGACAACGAGATAAGAACACTAATTTCAAAATCTCGTTGTCATTACATGACAGTGTTATGTGTGCGTGGCCTCAACTGAGTTGAAACTACCTCAGTGTAAGATCTTTAATTTTTTAGTCACATCTTAATATACCTTGACTGGAACAGTTACACCAGACGTGCTAGGCATGTTTATATCATCATATTTCCTTTTGTTACCCGCTACTGTTGATTTGTCTAGTAACACTTTCAGAAGTTCAGAACCATTTGGTTGTGTTTCATTCAATTCATTGGGAACCTGGAATTAAAGCATTACATAAATCTATATACTAATATTATATAAGTATATAGGTAATGTTTGTGGATTTGAATTAAAAACTATAATAAAAATATTTATTTTGGTTACTAATGTTATTGCTGTATACACTATAAAAACAGAACAATAATTAATTTTAAAATCCTATTCACAATATGTAGGTACCTACATGACATGGTGTCTATTATTCCCATTACCACGACTTTCCCTTCAATACCTATAACTTTAAAATAAGTAGGTACCTGATCCACGAAATTGGTGCCTAAACGAAGTTTGGCTGTTGTCTTAAAAATTGGTCTTCGGTTTTTCAACTTAAATGTGTTGAAGTTCCTTAAGTTTTCCTTTACCTGTAAAAATTGTTATTATTTAGATGAGTTAACTAACAGTGATAAGTATGTCAGTACAAGGGAGCAAACAAATTTATTTTAAATATAGAATACAACCCACAATAAAACGCCTATAATACTTACATCAAAATGGTCTTCGCAACAATACATGGTGTAAACTGAGAAGTATTCCACGTTAGCTTGTCGACACCATTCTTTCTTTAGGTCTTCCCTTATTCTTACAATGAGCTTGTTTGGGCTATTGATCGAGTCATTTTTACATGTAGGAATAAAGCACTTCTTATAGTCCATTGTATTAAGTGTACAAATTCAAATAGGATAGCAGAGAAGTAATCAACGTAAACAATGAACGAAATGTCGTTAATATCTTAAATCAGAGCTGACAATTGAGCATAAACAAACTAGAATAATCAACGATTTGTTTTAAGGCACAGAATTCTAATATTTCTGCCACAAAGCGGCAAAATGAAGGTCAAACAAAGGTCATAAGTTTGTTTACAAAAATAACAATAATCAGAGATTATTTTAAAGATATAATTAAAGAAATTGGTTCTATGACTGATAAACTCCAAATGGTTTTGTAGTTAGAGGAAATAAAAAAAAATGAACAATCCCAATTCAGATTCGGAAAATTTAAAAGTGTGTGTTTTTTACCATTTTGAAAAACAATATTTATTTTGTGGACGGCCAAAGCCCCGTACGATGACAATGGCGTGTCCTACGCTTTTCTCCGAAGAAGAGATTCTGTCAGTGTCTCTTACAGTATAGCGGAACAGTGCATACACTATTCATTTCTGTATCTTTTCAATGAAATAATGTTTATGTTAGTAAGAGTTATTTTTAACTAGAGATTTTGTACGGCGTTTTTTCGCAAAAATGGTCTACTCTTAAGAAACGCTGGTAGACTCGTGACTTAAAATTTGACTTAATTGCAAAATAAATGTTTTTAATTTAAAACGACTTATAATTTCTACGGTATTATATTTTCAATTCACAAAGACGCACCCAGCTGCTTGATTTCATAATTCAATCTCGTAACAGCTAAATTAGATGTTGAGACGTGTGTGTCTTTGTGGATTGGAAACAATAGTTGCGCCTATTATGTATACTTTCCTATTTTGTACAGTTTGTTTCACTGCATCAGTTTATTGTCGAAAATGAATTAATACTTAACTCGTTTAAAATCAGTGAAACAATCTTATTCACACGGGAAAAAAACATGAGTTCCTATCATACACAAACTGCGGAAATTAAAAGTTCGTTCTCGAATTGAACGAAGTTAACTTATTCGTGTTTATCAACCAAAAGTGCGACGAAGTTTACTTCGTTCAATCCGAAAATGAACTGCTCTCATAATTCATTTTGCCGCCATTCCTCCATTTTTTTAAATTTTTTTTGGCATACTAGCGCCACTGCTTTACGCTGCGGTGCGGGACTCAACTACTACTAACGTTATGTCAGTTCCAAGTTTGATTCCTATCTGTCTTTAATAGACATATCCTATAATCTGTGACGTAAAAGAGTCAATGAGGTAGATTCCAACCCGTGTTTATAATCTTTGGGTCACATTACGCGGGGCGGGCGATTGTTTTCCAGTAAATAAATAAAAATGTGACGGATTATGTAATGAGTGATCTACCCTAAAATTTTGTTAACTAACACAACCTCTAAACCTTTAAGGTTGTACGTTCAGAAGGCATGCATCCCTATCACTTTAAAGAGGTACAAACAGAGGTACGATTTGTTGCTGTCTGATCCACGAAGAGTTGCTTTTGTCAAGACATGTAGCAGATGTGATGATCCCGATTTTTTTGACAGTTAAGTTGAACACACGAGTCAAGTTTTACTTATAAGCATTTAATGAGGGACAAGTTACGGTCAAACAAGGAAGGAGCTACCGTACAATGATGGTTCGGTAGTTTCTACAAGAACTGTGACTGGCTGACAGGTACAGTTATTTTAGGGAGACAATAGCCATTTACTAGTTGGAAAATCAAAGGGCCCAAGGAAAGATAGGGGGCCCTAATAAAGTAGTTCAAATTTATGAATCAAAATTTTGAAAAACGTAATACAGCCATGGGAGACATCATTGGGTAATCAGCATGATTGAAGATGGCAGTGACCATCTGCTTGAGGTGTGTCCTGACAATGAAAGGTATGCGGATGTATTGTTGCCACTTATAAAAAAACTTGTTTAGGGATGCTCCATCATTTACGATGATTATTGGAGAGCACTTCTGAGCCGTCCTGATCATGTATACATCAATAAAAGAGTTAATCATAGCGACCCAACAAACAAAATTGTGGCACCTGACGGGGGACAACACTCGGTAAATTGATCGGTTGATTGGAGAGGACTAAAAACACAATATCTACATCTTCAATCGTAATATGTATGTCTGAAATACCCCTCGGTTAAAACATCAACAGTTCACATTTTTCTCATTTATGTTTAATCCGAAACTGTCTCTGTCAGATTAGGTTCAGAAGGCTAAAACGGGAGCATCGGATAACAAAGCTCCCACCTTAGCCTTCGATGTTAGGGTTTTTTTTTGCCTATGAAACAAAGAGCATAATGTATACTGAAAAATCAGATTGAGTAATTATATTAATTATCATAGTCCATCCTATAGTATAGCTACTATACTATAGGATGAATACTATAGTAGTAGTATAGTAGTTGAATTCCAAAAGTTAGGATCAATGATGAGTTTAGCAATCGCTTGTTACGCTATGCTACTTTTGGAATTAAACTACTAATCAATGCATACAGGAATGAAACAGACTGTTAAAATTGGAACAAAATAGTACTACCTTTACTGAATAATTTAGAGATTAGAGATCAATTAATCAATTTAAATATGAAGTGGACATTTTGGACATAATATATTTCTTTTAAAGATATTTCAGAGTTGTTTCATTCCATCTAAGTGATTAATGTATTTACCATTTTAGGAAACATTTAATCACATTTAATCGGTCAATGGATACCGGTCAATAAAAGGTCGACTACCCTGTCTTGTCCAGTTCCTTTCCATCAGTTTCCTCCAAAATGTATTCAGAAGAGGACGTGTTGTCCTATATGAAACAGATTATAGTAGTAGGTAGTTTATTCTTAAGTAGGTATGCCAGTGATCTATCTCATATCTGTTAAGCAATTTATCCAAGATGGATTATTAAACTCCTAACATCTGCACAATGCCTGACGGTGATGATATTGTTAGCCAAAACCAAATGTAGCCGAAAAAAAAATTAAGGTTCAAAATCCTGTTTTACGTTACAAAACTGCCTCACTGATTCTGCCTTACATGCTCAGTTCGCCTCACTCCTGGTGTAATGCTCGATTACAGCTAATGCTCCTGGTGAGAGACTACATTTAGGGAAAGTACTCCTGTCTGGTTTGCGCAACAAGCTCTTTATTTTTTTATAATAAATAGTTACACGTACTTTTACTTAGTTATAAAATAAAGGTGTTTTTTACGTAGTAGTTTTTCGTCTTGACGTTACTCGTGTAAAAAATAATGAAGCAATGCCTAAGACGGCACTGCTCCCGCATGCATACGTCAGGACCCCTCTGTAGTACTCCGGACAGTCTGTAGCATCACGGCATTTACTGCAAATGGAAAATATAATAATGTAACAAACATACATATACAGGGTGGCTCATTTAGATCGGTCAGAATGGGAAAGTCTGAAACTATAAGACAAACGAAGATCTGTTGTTAGGAACCATGTCATCGATTTTAATAGATAACAAGAAAAACTGCATTCATACATTTCAAAAAACCCTGTACTCAGCTCGGGAATGGAACCCTGACGTTTTGAAAAATAAAAAGAACATTATTTCCATTTAGATATCGGTTGTGTAGGTCTTAAGCAGTAAATGTTACTTTAAAACATGTCTAAAATTAATAAAATGCATTGTTTTCATACCTTAGCGACAATTTTACGCACTTACACGAGTTGAATGTTGTATTGAAAAAATGGTAGTCATTTCGAAGAGCTACTAAAATAATTTAAGGGATATATATTCCCGGGCTTGCTAGCTTCGTGGGCCGGGTCGCTAGCGCTGCTAACTACGCTAAACCCATCGCGTACGTGGCACAAGAGCGTGTCAAATATTTTTCTAGTAACTACCTAAAACAATACCTAATCTCTAATCTCCATCACTGTTATTAGCGTCTAACTGTACGTCGCTGGGTTTTAAGGTTTATCATCATTATATTAGTATTACAATTATGTAATTATGTATTATATTTATTGTGTTTACATACATACGTAATTATTAGTAAGGTAGATATTTATGCACTGAGGAATATAAAAGTGAAAAACATGATAGCACCTTCTTATAAGTACATAGGTGGGTGGTTTTCAAAAAAGGTGTATATAAGAGTGGTTAAAAATCGAGCGACTCAGGCAAGTTACGAACATAGTGCCCTCATACGCCAGTAGGCTGTATCCAAAATTCAATAAACGAAGCAGATTCAATCCTCACTCGTTAATAATATAGTTGAACTTGCTACAGGAGTCTTGTCTGATACCAACATTTGTCTTATAGCAGTAGGTATAGTTAATTTACGTGACTTCTTAACTACATACGTAGGTATAGTCTTAAAGAAAGATAATAGTATTGTACACAAACAATGGCCTTTGTGTAGAAGATCGGCTCGCTAGAAATAATAAAGACTATACACTTACTTTGAAAATCAACCAGGTGTAAAAAAAAAACAAACAAACAATAGTCTTTATTATTTCTAGCGAGCCGATCTTCTACACAAAGGCCATTGTTTGTGTACAATACTATTATCTTTCTTTGTGTCCGTAACCGCAAGCCGACTACATAGAAAAAAGTTAGAACTACATTGAATGTCCATAGAATTATCAACCCTATCCTCTTAGTCAGTAGGTTTAAAATGTAAAGTATCAGGATACAGATATGTCTTTATTATCTGGCGACAGAAGATGGTAATATTGTGTAGGGAATAAGACCGGTTCAAATAATAAAGACATATCTGTATCCTGACACTACATTTTAAACCTACTGACTAAGAGGATAGGGTTGATAATTCTATGGACATTCAATGTAGTTCTAACTTTTTTCTATGTAGTCGGCTTGCGGTTACGGACACAAAGAAAGATAATAGTATTGTACACAAACAATGGCCTTTGTGTAGAAGATCGGCTCGCTAGAAATAATAAAGACTGTACCATTTAATTAAGACTTAACCTTTTAAACGCTATATACAAGGTGTTACAAAAATACCCGTAAAGCCGAAAGGGGGTTAAATGGTACCTTATAATAAGTCCATTTACAATATTTGAGAACCGTACTATCACCGCATGACTTACCGGCAAAAAAAAGAAAACCATTATTGCTTTCATTGATGTGAAAACCCTATTTCAGTAAAATTAAAGAGTAAACTACGCAGATTGTTTATGTACATTTTTACCTAATTCGTGAAACGATTAAGAGACATACTAACAAAATGTACAGAATTCGATTAGATAGATATTACAAGTCGAGTTTTGGAAGATTTTAAAAGACCTAAACTACTTACGAAGAAACCTAAACTAGCACTTACTTTTTCGTAAAGAACGTCAAAATTACAGGAACGGCTCAAAGTGAGCTCTGCCTTGTTCAATGCACAACCTCGCTCGTCGGGATATGGTTTTACACCCATTTAAGTTGAAAAATTATTAAATTGGTAGGTAGGCCTCTCTGTTAAAATAATCTATGCTAACTCCGGTTCCCTGGCATGACAGCTTACTAGGGTTGACAATATTTTAGGCTTTGATAATTTATTAGATTTTTTACGGGGTATTTTGTAACACGTTGTATAAACAAAAGTCGTCACTCACACGCCAATGACAGCTAAACACCAAAACTGATGTCAACCGTACCTCATAGACACCCTGGTCCTTTCTACGCTGTCAACCATGACGGATATATTCGTCGTTGGCGTTGAAAAGGTTAAACTTTAGGGAATAAGCAGACAGAACACCATCTTAGATATCTCTTCTCCTATTTGTAAATGACACTTACTAATTTTCAATTGCTACGACTGCAATTCCTGTGACCAGCTTGTCAGCAAAGGTAACGATGGAGTAGATAGCGGCACCTTGGTGCGAGTGGGGCCCAATGAGGTCCGCTGTCACGCAAAGGCTGGAGACGAGTGTGATGGAACTACCGGCTCCTGAAAATTCAAATGAGCGAAAATTGCACTATCGACCCATGAACTAATTAAAATTTGGTATTATAGTTTTTAAGAATGTAAGAAGTATTTTAATATAACGAAGAGCTTAAGTGATTTAATATATATATTTAATATATTTTTTAAGGATATTAAAGTCTTACCCATTAACGCTGCAACGAGATATATTTGTACTATATTGGCATGCGGGTTGATTCCTAGCGCGATCCACAGGCAGCTAATCAAGCTCAACACACTTCCTATTATGTACGCCACCTGTATTTGAAAGTTAAAAAAATATAACGTAGGGTTCTAAGTTAAATTAACAACAGCTGTGACAACTAAAAAAAAGTTTCCTTTGTAAGTAGTGCTTGGTCGTTAATTTCTGCCGCAAATCGGACGCCTGCAGTTGTTCAATAGCAATCACAACGGCTATCGTTTAGTTATTGAAATTTTCCATTCCTTACCTGATTTCCACAACTGGTGATCCTGCTTTTGAGTAGGAGAGATGAGAAGAATGAGGAGATATAAAGGACTAAGGGGACGCTCGCAACAAGCTCTGACCCGGCACTCGGGTTAACGGACAATCGCTCTTCCAAAAACAGAGGCACGTAGACGAGAGTCAACGCCCAGTACAAGCGGGAGAAGACGTACCTGAAAAGTGATTCGTTTTATTTTGTCGATAAATAATTTTGGAATTATCAGTCCTATCATATGACATCTCATTTGCTCATCCTTAAACGCTTTTTAAATATCTGAATAAATACAATTATTTTTAAGTTTTTAGATGCGGGCAAACAAGTTATGTTTGCTGAGAACAACTGCTGTTACATACATGCGTCGAAGTCTCACTATATCATAACTGATTCCTTTTGTAAGGAACCCTTAAATTTATGCGTGATGAACTGATGAGACTACAGAGTATATAAACCCTCTTTACATCAAATACGTGGGACTTGCTACAGATACTGAGAGTGCTGAGTTTTCGAGTTTCGTTTGTCCATATCTGCCTCCCTTTTATTTCAAATATTTAGTTGCTAGAGCCTAGATTATTATAATTATTGATCTACGCGAGGAATAAATTTTATGCTGGCACATCTAGTGTAAAGGGTGTTTGAACGTGTTGTCTATTACATCAACCGCGTAATAATCTTACATAGCATAAAACAAAGTCGATACCCGCCGCCGTATCTCGCTCTGTAGGTAGGTACGATTAGATCTTTCAAACTACGCATTACGCAACCGATTTGAATGCGGTTTTCATCAATAGATGCAGTGATTAAGGAGGAAGGTTTTTATCTATTAAAAAATGGATTATCTACGGGTGTAACAGAAAACTTACATAAACCGAAGCGAAGTGCGGGCGGCTCGCTAATAACGATTTAAACAAAAAATATTTTTTGAAGTATTTTTTGTGTTTGTAGTAACTGTGCATGGTGCACATGCTCATGTCTGGTGTTATAAAGTCTATAGTAATATGAGCTTATCAAGCACAGCAATAGGAAGTTACTGCAGCGCTGATATCGCTTCATTATATGTCTGTCATAACAATAATTATAATTATTGAGATTTCGAAGGAAAGTTCAGAGAGAGTGTTTTATGATCGTGTTGTCGACCAAGGGTGTTATTCTCTCAAAAACAACGGACGGGCGGACTAACGAGCGAAATCGCAACGGCGATAATCGGCGATATCACTACCTAGATTGAAGATCGCTAAAGTTTGCTCTGGTTGGGACCTTAGTTCGGAGTTCGGGTGTAAATTGGTCGATGTGAATATGACACCATTAAGAGTCAAGAAAAACTTACAACAAACTCGTTTGATACAGAAGTGGCATCCGTAAAAAATGGAAAATTTTCGATTTGGAGATGAGTTCGTCAATTTGATGTTCTGTGTCTTGCTCCCCGGCTGTCAACAACGACGGTGATCCGTTGGTTATGGAGTGGCCGTTGGTTTTCGGTAGTTTCGGCGATCTCATTCTAAACAAGATGTGGAACAGCATAAACGCTGTTACACCGATGCCTGTTACTATTATTGCAACGTCCTAAAATAAATCAAAAACAGTTAGGTACGTACTCTGCCAGTACAATTTACAATTCAATTATTATTTTTAACTTACTCGTAATTTATAATCATCCGTAGGGCCGATAAATGTACTATAGTTAGTTGCTCTTAATACTACCCAGGTTATAAGGTAGACTGTTATGCTCGACATCACTGAAGCCATATACCTGAAACGTATAATAGGTTACTGTTTTGGGCAAAGGCGAATTTGAACGGCTTACCATCGATTTTACCAAACTGGAATAAGACTTACTCCGAGATTAGTTTATACAAATTCGGCGTTTAATCTAGATATATATAAGACCTTATTCTCGTTTGCTCGAATTCACCCTTACTCACTTAAACCTAGAGCAACGATTAAGTTGCACCTTGTAAGTTTGTGTATTTAGTCAATATTGATATTGTTTCGTCTCACCTTATAGAAGTGAGTTCAGACCGGACTTGCAAGCTATCCGAAATGCTTGGGATCATGGAGAGATGCGATATCTGTACTATGGCCCAGCCGATCTGGAAGAACGCGATGAGAATCGCGTAGTAGAGCGGCATCCACCATGAGAGATAGTCCGCGTCCGCGCCGACCATGCAGCCCCAGCATCGAATAAAAAGCATCGGGAATGTGCACGTTACCAGTATGCTACCTGATATTAATTAATATTTTATAAATTACTGTTATCTAAATTAGCTAAATAAAGTAGAAAAAAAACAATTTAGAGTAATATACGCACCCGTCAAATGCCAGGCTTTCTTAGTGCCATACTTATCGGCCAGAATACCCACTACAGGAGTAGCTATTGCGTCAACTATCTGGCCTGAAATAAACAAACTAGATGAGTGACACTAATAATAAGTTGGTTGCATTTTTAGGTTGGGATTGTAATCGTAACAGGGTTTATAAATCATACCGGACATGAGTAAGAATCCAGCGACAGCAGATCTCATTTCTAGAACAGCTTGGAAGAAGAGCATCATGTATGAGAACCACATGGCCGCGCAAAGGTCGTTGTGCACGTGTCCTAGGCCGAACAATAGGTGCTGGTTGCCTTGCCACCATTGTCGCCTCCTTGGTCCGCTGAAATATAAAGTCAATTAGCAATGACGTCGGTACAGAGCCAGTCAGCGATTTGGAACTTGCTTGGGCATAGTACATTAACTAAGGATTACAGGTAAGCTTTTTAAATTACTGCCGCAATTTCAAAGGTGGCTAACTGCATCATAGGTAGTAATTGTTTAAGATTATTTTCACTTCTCATGCGCTTAAAATGTTACTTTAGTTTCTGCTCATCGGGTCTAAAGCTCAGCTAGAGCACAGGGCTCGAGTGGCTAAACATGTCGTGTCATTATGGCTTGCTTTAGTCCCTTTTTGAACAATCTACTATTGATTTAATAGGTACTGCATTGCAGTTAGCCACCTTCCTGTTTTTTTCGTAAACCGGGGTAGTTATAAGTGTTATAACGGAGAAATAATATGCCGATAAATTTCCGGACCAATTAATATCACCCAAAGCGTTTTTACCGTAAAACGACTTAATGGACAAATAAATAGAAAATATTGGTATAAAGATACCCGCACAAGCTTGTTATACCTAAAGCTGTGAAGTATTTAAGTGTAAAATTCATCTTTGACTATACATTGACTCGGCCTTTCACGAGCATGTCGGACCATGCTCAGTGTAGGGTTCCGAAGCCGTAACGACAAACAAAAAACTATCTCAAAAATCAACATGTATGAACCAATTTTCTATTTAAAGTTATTTGGCGCTGTCTTAGATGATTTTTAGTAGGTATAAACCCGTTAGTCGCCTGTATCTCAGGAACTAATTAAGTCTACTAAGTAATTTATTTTTCTTATAAATTCGTATAAGTATAATATCTCAAACAAGAGCCAAGCTTTTAAGTGTGAGATCAGTATACCTACCTATGTAGGTAGTTAGGTATCTAAATTGCTTCAAACCGACTTTAAATTACAATAAAAGTTTAATCTTTTATAAAGTAATTAATAGAAATTGAAAAAAAAACAAGGGCCAGTAAATAGAATTTTAAGTTTTCCAAACGATACTCGACTCAAATCAATAATCTAATCGATTATTTATTTGTAAACTTTCAGATCGCAAATCGCAAACTTGTAGGTAGCATTTCGGGGCACGTCCGAAGTAGTCCGAACAGCAACTAGGCGCTCGCGCTTATGAGCGCGGCTGTCGCTCGATTTGTTACATGGACAGTTCGACTCCCCCCGCGCGTGCAGACCCCCCCCCCGTTATCAATTTTTCTATCAAAGTTATCATAGGCGATTTTGATAGGTATAAACACTTTAGTCGCCTGTATCTCAGGAACTAATCATTTCTACTTAGCCGTGATAGTTTTCCTTTAAAATTCGTTATATGCGCTTTCGTAGAAGATATTTTTCAGATTTTTAGTATTTGTAGTTTTGGCTGTAGGGGGGGGGGGACACTTGACTCTAACAAAAAATAGCGCTTTAAAGCTTAATATTTCATAAACGGATCCCTTAATCGAAAAATTGCTTTCATAAACCCGCAATATTTTTGAAAGACCTATCCAACGACACCCCACACTATGGGGTAGGCAAGAAAAAAAAAAGGCATCCCCACGTTACGTGTAGGGGAGGTGCATTAAAAAAAAATATTTTTCAAAATTTTATTTTACCACTTTGTTGGCGTGACTAATATGTATATTCATGCCAAATTACAGCTTTCTAGTACTATGAGTCTCTGAGCTAGACTGGGGACGGACGGACGGACGGACATGGCGAAACTATAAGGGTTCCTAGTTTGACTACGGAACCCTAAAAATCGGACCACTAAGCAATGACATCGTCAATAACTGGCTCTTGAGTGCGGCTGTTAGTTATTGGGAAACAGAAAGTTTTTAGGGTTCCGTAGTCAAAAAGTATCCCTTATAGTTTCGCCATGTCCGTCTGTCCGCGGTTTAACCCTGAAACTCTTTGAAGGTTTGTTGTTTGTTTTCAATAAGTAATAAAAATATAAAGTATCTTTTGTAGGAGGAACTTTGCTAGAACTGTATGTATTCTTAACATCCTAAGCCTTTTTTCCCTAGTTTCCGCTCGTAAGTAATGAATTATAAGGCGACTTCCTCACTTACCTGTTATCTATTCAGTTCGGCAAAAGGAGTTGTTTCAGCATTTACCTAACGTAACCTATTCGATTTTACCCTTAATACTTTTTCTCTATAGGTAGTTAATTTGCAAACCATCCTAATTTAAATTGGCATGTAAGAAATTGGACAAGATGGTGCACGGAATTAGATAATGCCTCTGAATGACCCGCTTTGGTAAATTACCTTAAATCAATTTCAACGTCCGCCTCCTCCGCGTTTTGCACAGCTAACTTGTCGGTTGCTCCATATTTGGCACACATCTTCGTCTCTTAATTAGTGTAAATTATGTAATATGCCTCGAGTAATCTGCTTGTGTTAGGGATACAACTTACGGCAATTCGCGTGACCACAAAACTTTTTATATTTCGAATATTTTATAACCTTCTTACGTCAGTTTACACTTTCACTATCTAGAGGACAAGAGTACCATTTCACAAGTATAATTATTATTCCGGGATATGATTAAACCGGGTTCGTTAACTGAGCTCCGCGCGCGTGTGTCGTGAAAGAAGTCTTACAGACGTTTGAATGAAGCCGCCCTATCCTGACTATCGCTGGGAAACGAAGCAATAATTGATATCGTCTGGAACTTGCATAGGATTATATCAATGAACTGAGTCCTTAACAAACATAAGGCTCCATCGGTGCAGGAAGTAGGATAAAAAAGTTACACGTAAGTCGTTCATTTAGACGCAAGAAACCACTTGGTTATTTTCGCAAGTTCAATTTAGTAGTTATCTTGTGTAAAAGCGATCGTTAAAAACTGTAAGTAATTTTATAAAACATACCATCATGAAAATTAAATAAGCGCTACTTGTGTCAAGATTAGTAGTTTTTACCTGATATTCGAGGATGGTCCCATGATGCTGCCTTGACAATTATATCATACTGAAATAATATTTTACAGTAGGTAATAAATATGTTATACTAATAATAATTAAAAATGTTGCTAGTCGGTAAGTAACGAGACTTTCTATACCAACTAAATTGAAAATACCTATGATGCAAATTCCAAATACATCGAAAATAATACTACCTACGTACTAAGACAAGACAACACGTATCTATATATATAAAAGGCAATTAAGAATACGTAGCCTAAACCGTTAGAGATAGAAACATGAAATTTGGAGGGATTATTCCTCAAATAAGGAAGCAGTATAAGGTGAGATTATTCATAATGAATTTTCTAAGACAGCAATTTTGTTTGTCTTTTGTATAATAGTAGTATATTATTATTAATCTGGTCTAGATCCGGTCGTCGCCCGCTGCTGGGGTGATTAGACTTGGCGGTGGCTTCCGTACGTACGGGTATTGGGTTTCCTCCAGGGTTCACGCCTCGCTGGCTACGAAACTGGTATGGACGTTGTGACCCCGATGTTATAGCCGCAACGCTTCAAATTGACATTTTACTATCTTCTCATAACGCTTGATTAAGTTTCATTTAGTATATATTAATAAAATAATATAGATTAAGTTACTAAATTCACATGGCTTATTTCAGGGTAGTGATTCACTCGACAACGAGACGGTCGGACGGACGAACGAGTGAATGTCCAAGCGGCGAGTTTAAGTAGTCCCGTCAGTGCGAACAAAACATATTATAGCGCGTGCATTTTCAATTTAGCAGCATGGTTTCTGCCGATGGATCGAACGTATAAGGCAGCTTAATTAAAAATACACGCGCTAAAATGTGTTTTGTTCGCTCTGACGGGACTACTTAAACTCGCCGCTGCGATTTCGCTCGTTCGTCCGGCCGTCGCCCGTTGTTTTTGAGAGAATAACACCCCAGTTATTTCTATTTAAAAGTCGAGATAATATAGGCCTATCTTTGAGGGTTTTTGCACCTAAAAGAATAAAAAAACTTTTTTGTTCAAATTAATAAATCATCTATTATATTTGTGTGACAGGAAATACCTACCGCGCCCGCGCCGTTGCCCTAAATTTATTCAGGGGCTGTAAAGACCGTTGAAAGTACGAGTAGGTATTTCCTATAGATTTTTGTAATAATCATGCTTCTCCTCATGAAAGGTAATGGGTTGCCATCCTTATAGATAAAAAAGGGAGTGTCTCTATGCTAGTCATTTCTCGTGCCGTCTAAACCCTACAACAGAACAATAGTGATAATACTGATAATTATAAAACACTGCGCTGCTTGGCGGCAAGGAGAAATGCGCGGTATATTTGTGGAAGTCGACCACGTTTCTTCTATTCGTTTCGAATAAAGAAGATAATGCTTAATGTAAAATATTTATTTTTAATTACTTAAAAGTTACAATTGTATTTAATTTCTTATTTTAGAACGTGTGCAAAGAAACTGCAACTGCAAATCCGATAAAAGTTTAGTAGATATCTGTGACAAAAAACATTGAAAGAACACATTTCTCTCTGCTATGTTGATGGCATTGTGGCTGAAGTTAATAAAATATAACAGTAATGCCCTCTACTGTTTCTTTCGAAAACTAAGACGGAAGAAAACTGACAGACGCTGCCCGTTTGAAACGGAAGGGCGGTGAAACGTCGAGCTAAAGCGGCACCAAACAGATAGGTGGCAGCATTAGTCGCGTTTGATCGCTTAGCTCGGTTGAATATTTGGTTCCCTATTGTATGGCATAAAATTATTTGTCATATTATTGTTACGCATAATTGCTTTTAGCCGAATTAGTGATGGGCATACTCATCTTTACGCATAAAATTTAAAAGCATAAATACAGAAAGCATATTCGTCATAAAGACTAACTTCAAATAGCATAAATACGAAAAGTCATAATAATAAATTAGCATCATTACAAAGCGCATAACAGTATTTGTCCTAAAAAATAGTCATGGGCAAATGGTAAGTTTTGTGTTAATATATATTTAGGAAGTAAGGCGAGGTCGACGGTGGTCCGCTTCGCGGACCTCCTATTTTTGCGTTGCTTGGGCGCTTCGCGCCTGGATATCATACTAACCTAACCTAACCTAATGTACCTAACGTGATCTAACGTAACCTCATATTTTGTTGTTCATTTTGTAGGTTAATTCATTTAGGGAACTAAAATTTATGGTTAATGACATATATAACGAATAATTAATAGCCCAAACAATAATATGCATAATGTGTATTAGTCTAATAGAAATTAGTCCAACTGAAATTATGCTAATAGCTTAATATGCCAAAAAAGTAGTAGGCCAAAGTATTGCTATGCGACAGTACTATTATGCCAATACAAATTAAGTATGCCAAATGAATTATGCGAAACAATAATAGTCTAAAAAAAATTATGCGATTGAAGGGGATCCCGAATATTTAGCCGATTTGCATTCTGCGGCTGTACAGGGGCTCTATTTCTGCTTGATAGGTAAAACAAAACGTCGTAAGATTTATCAGAATACAACTTTGCTAGCCCTTGCTTGATTTTTTCCGTTTACCCAATAGTACTTAAGTGGGTACTTCAAAGTGTTCTTGACATACTAATTGTTTTTACTTGTATGTGATACCATAGGCTCATATGCATGAGAATTCCAGTCGGTAAAACATGAACGAACGACACGTTTTGAATGAGATTCAAAAATATGAACTAATCAGTTAAAAGCGCCTATTTTGCTGAACCGTGGTCACAGAATAAGATCCAAAAAGTTGTTCCCTTACATCATAATATTATAACAAGAGTGAGCAAAATCAAATTAAGAGTTACTTCCAATATAAATAACCTTTGGTCGGTACCTAGTTCTGCACGTTAATTTACATTTAAATACACTACACGCATATAGTTTCGTTCGTCACGGCATAAGTTTTGAAGTCTGTTAGTCCAGACTGTACCATCTTCATAATCACTAACCAAGGTCAAGTAAAAAAAGAATATTGACGGTCAAGACGTAACAAACAAAATATTTGTTTACAATGTATTTAGGTAATTAAAAATGTCTTAACAGTATACAGTTTGTTGTGTCTAGAATATGAGTATCTAGCTGATTTAAAATTGTATGCAAAACAAAGAAATTGCGTATATAACATGGTTTTTTTACATGTACACTTACCAACGTACCAGAGACATTTTAGAGATAGTTAACTAGTTCCTCTTTTAAACTAGTGTCAAATTGACGGTTAAGTCACTAAGGAGCGACTTAACCGTCAATTTAACTGACTCTTGAGTGCGGGCGTTTGTTAGGTACCCGTGCAATTTAATGCAATTGGCCTTGGTCTAAAATCTTGATACCCGATGACGTACTTGCTGCATTAATTGGCGAGGGTAGATAACGATCACAATCCCAGCCTTATTGTATGTAGGTAAGTTCTAGTTTGATTAGATACTCATTTGTTCTGTAATATGATAACTTTCAATCGGTTTTAAAAGAAAATATATTTGTACGAGATGACATTTTAGAGCACCTTCCTCAGTAAAAAGTCAATTAAAGATTTAGATTATGATTTTGTTTTTGGCTACAATTAAATGAAGCCGAATATACCATGTAAATAACAACATATAAACGTAAAGCAAAACGAATCATAATTCGTTCACAAATGTAGAAAAAGGATAGTTCGTGCAATTCCCAATATGAAAAAACGATTGGCCATGTCCCTGCTTTTTACAGTTTTTACAAAATCCAATCCCGTCAAAAAGGGCGATCTCACCAAAGCCATTGTTCGGCGCGCATTGCAGGCCATTAAAAAACAGGGTGATCACGATCGGTCACAACCGATTGCGCAGGCCTATGCAGTGCACCCCTGATTTACGGCGCAGCCGGCGGCCCTGCCCAGACATGACTGCAGTCACGATAATTAAATCCATTAATTGATATAGCGGCACTAATATTGTTTTTAATTTATGGCTTAAATTACTCAATTGAGACATTTGTTTGACAGTAGGTACGTTGACCGGGAACTATACGATAGATGTTTTTTTTTTATCAAAACAGGTCAAGTGAGAGGCAAAATTTGACGCGCTTAATCAGTTAAAAACAAAAATAAAACATAAAAATTGGCACACTTGAAAAATAAAAGGTAAGAAAGAGCAAACAACGCCTGCATGCGTCTCCAATCTGCCCAACTATTTTTTATACATATCGGCAAGCGAGCGGGTTAATATTTTCAATTACTTTTCCGATCCTGTATTGTTTTTATAATGTTATATATAATATTCAAAGAATAATCTTAGCACTTGTTACAGGAGTTTAGTCGGAGATGAGGCCATTCGTCTCGCCTATTTGTGATTAATAGTAAGATATTTTTTTGGAGCGGTACCTACTATCCGTGTGATATTTTACCTAAATAAATGAGGCGCTGATACTTGTAACTTCGTAAGCAATGAGATTACCATATGGAATTAATCAAATATGTAATAGTTGAATTTCTCTAAAAGGAAATAATGCTCCAACTTTGACGTTGCAATTAAGTTGTTCAGAATGTTCAGTTGGTCATCAATGTAAACTGTCGTCTTCTTAACAATTTATTTGCTATCCTCATTAGTGCACGACTATGTTTTAAATGATTTAAACCATTTAAATAGCATGATGCTGACACAAACTGTCACAAAAAGGTCAACATACGAGTAAAAGGTGCTCTTGGCATAACAGGTTTAAGTCAACCTTCGACGGCCGAAGTTTAAACTTTCAGTCGCTAGCGATAGCTGTTTTCGTTTCTCTATCCGTTCGCAATCAGTGGAGAACAATGAAACAGTGCGACGCCTCGCTGACGACTAGATATGCATCTATGAATAAATTGGCAATAATCAACAAAAATTTATTAACAAAGTATTGTGTAACCTAGACCAGCTGTAAAAGAATACGTTTTTTAGTTTTTACAAACTAAAAAGATCAGTGTTATACGGGGTGATTGGTTACTTTTATGGACGCCTTACACTAACAACCGGAATGACAGAGCAAGGGGGTCGCAGCAATATGTTAAAATGTACTTAAGTTATATATTCGTCTTTGTTCTAATACGATGAAACTTTTAGTCCGCCCATTGGCACTACATAACATTTTTTGGTGCAAATATGAGCCTACTATACCCACCCCTATAAAATGAATGTATCGAAAAACAAAACACCTTGAAGATAATTCATTTCAGACAGTTCATGCCTACGAGTATATGACTATGACATAGTATGTGTTTGTAAGCGTCTAAGCGTGAACAAATTAATGACAATTGACATTTAAAGTCCGATTAAATTTTTGAAATATGTTATTGTGTTTTAAATGCATCGTCTACAGATACAGTTGAATGGAAAATTTGTTGTGCATTTTAGTACCGTGTCGCAGCTATTGATACGAGGGGTGATCCATAAGTTTTGAGAATCAGTATGAACCATCCACATAATGATATTCTTTTAATGTGGAATAAACCATGGCACTAATCAAACTTAAATTAGAGACAAAAAAAATTACATTATTCATTTTTTTCCTGTGATAGCTAAACAATAAACATCTGTATGAACAAGACGTCAAAAATATGAGTTAGTTTAGTAATCATTTGGAATGGCGTGGAGAAAGTTCTGGTACACTAATAAAAAATATTGTTATTGAAAATGAAACCTTGATTTAAAGGATAAATAAGTTATCATTGCAGTGGATTTTTTATCTCCAGCTCTGTCACCAAAATTTAGGGTGTATTTTTCGGTGTTTTCCTGGATTATTGAGGCCTACAAACAAATACTGTGACATTAGTTTTTAGCAATTGAGTTTTAATAATCTAAGAGAGTTATTCAACATGATTTTATCATAGTTTTGGGAAAATATTCAAAATAAGCTGAAGAAAAATAAATACGAATTTGCAGCAGGAATTGCGCTTCAGAGGCTTGTAATTGACAAGGGTGCTGCTCCTCGACCAAAGATCAGGACTAATAACCGCTCTCCGCGCTATTTAGCCCTAACTGTCGACTACTACTTTTCATTCACGAATGTTCAAAAACAACTACATAAAACTCACAAGCTGGTGATTTGATGACTTAGTGAACGTACAAAATTTGCCCATTTTGACCTCCAAAATTAAAACTATTTTTATAGTGGTAAAATAAAACAATTGAATGACGTCAATAAGGGTTTAGAAATATAAAAAGTGTGTTTATTCCAATTAAAATATAACCATTTACATATCTCCCATTTTTAATACCGACTATCAAAACTTTTGGATCACCCCTCGTATGATGAGGTAGTAAAGTATTCAGCTACTCTTTCGTCTATACTTACTGCCTGTTGAAACCCAGTAAAAAAACCTGCATTGGCAAAACCGCTTTAGTAAATACATGCGAAGTTAAAAAACTAAAAAAACATTGCTTTTCGGGTCCCAGAGTAAACGATCCTTAATCAAAGATATTCGGATAAGGATGTAACATAAACGGAACGGGTGGCGTTTACATACTTCCCTGTGTGCCAGAAGGATTGAACTCCGCCCCTGGTTTTTGCTGCAGATGGTAAAACAGTGTGGTAACTTTTAACAACGGATATGTTACGTGGGAGGACGGAGCTGAATTATAGCTTTTGACTTTATTATGCATTTAGGTCTATTTTATGAATTATTTATGTCGCCGGCTAAAACTGCTACATTGCTGTTAAGATTACGTTACGGGGTTATATCACGTGAACTACCTACTTAAAAGTTAAAGTCAAACCTTACCTAAAATATAAATTACCTAGAAAGTGGTCTCCAGTTTAGAAAGATAAACGCGTGAGTTTATACGTTGACAGTTTTCATGTGAGATATTTCATTGTTTTTATTTTGAAGTAGCGTAGATAAAAGTGGTCGCATTTAGTGATATTTATTGTGCCGGTAGTTGGATTGATCTTCAGCTTTCGCTACGAACCTAACGAAGTCAATTATATTGATTCTCGTGTTAAAGAACACTGTCTCAGCTAAAATGTTACAACAATAATTAACAAACTTAAAAAACTTAAAAGACTTTATAGAAATTAAGTAACGGATAAAGAGGCAGACGGCCCACCCGGTGGGAAGTGATCACCGCCACCTATGAACATTAGCAACGCCGGAGGCGTCGCCAACGTGTCGCCGGTCACGAAGAAATTTGATGACACCCCTTTTAAAAAGCCCCAATCCCGATGTATTGCATTGGGAAAATCTCAGCAGGAAGTTTATTCTCACTATTATTACACTCAATCGGTGCATAGTTGAGCGTGGTGGCTCAAGAAAATCGAAAAGAACATCCTGCCGATGACGAGAAGTGTGATGGTAGAATGAAGCCGTTGGCATCAGTTTAAACAGTTCCTCGGAGCGCTCTCCATTATACAGACGGTAGAAAACGCAAAGATGCAAAGTCTTCCCAGAGGCTAAGCAAGCAAACGGTCTGAAAGCTTGTGTGAGTGGGATGAGCCTAGGGATGCGAGCAGTACTCCGTATGTGGCCTGACTTACGCCTTATAAAGCACAAGCCGTTACTGTGCTTGGACCAGTTTAGGACACCCAGCTTTTCGGAGGCAAGTTTTGCCTTGCCTTCTAGGAAACCACGAAACTGCACATCAATTGCAATGTCAGTACCAAGGATCCCAATACTGTAGAGATTCAAAGGGGAGTTCCTTGGAACTGTGGTGCTGGGAAAAATGGAGCGTTCTTGGCAAAGAAAGCGCAGAGACCTGTCTTCGAGGGGTTAGATAGCACGAGATTTCTTCGACCCCATTCAGAAACTCGCTCCAAGGAGGCCTCATTCAGGAGGCCTATTTCGGACACAAATCTAACCAGACTCCTCTGCAACTGACCGAGGTAAATTCGCACGGCCGGTAGGTACCTACTGTCGTCTGCATAGTAATGAATCCTCGAAGTATCCCAGACAGAAGCTAATCGTTGCACTGTGCCGTGGGATGGTCACCGCGGACATAGTCACATGCAGAAATTTTATACGTACATCCATAATACCGTCACGCCTTCATCCCATCTCCAGAGTGGGGTAGGCTGAGCTACAGAATTACCAACAACTTGTTGTTAATTCTATTACCACATTTTGCACAAACAGGCTAAGATGTTTACCATGTGTATATTAGTGACAGGTTGCAAGCCCATCGCCTAACAATACTACAACAAGTACCCTTCGCCTTCGCCTTTGTACATACCTTTTTTGTTTCTGTTTATTTTTGATTTGTTATTTTCTGTTTGTACAATAAAGAGTTTACATATAGGTACATACATATTATACATACAACACTTTGATCCCTTAGTCGTCTCTTACGACTTCCAAATGTTATTATTATTACTTTAAAAAAGCAATCATACCTCATAATAATATCTACATATAATATACTTATTTAAAAATACGCGTCATTTACATTATTATATTAAATGTATTACTGCCGTAATCAATATTTGGAACATAAACCGCAGCCAACACCATTCTGAAACGTTCATAATGTGCGGAATACCTAACCTGTATTGGAATGGGTACGAGTAAACTTTATTGAACTGGAAAATGTTTTTAGTATGGATATAAAAATAATCTTGGAACCGTGCTGTATACTGAGCCTTTATTTTATTTTTTACAGTAAAAATATAAATATCCTATACCTACTTACCAACTAAATCATACAGTAAAGGCTATAAAACCACGGTATTACGACAGCATATTAAATTTAATCCAAGAGCTAACTACGACATGCAAATAGTCTACGTTAACGACCCATGGAGGTCTTATACGAATTTTATGCAAAACCAAGTCTTTGAAATATTTGCTATGCAGTGCGAGTGCGAGTTCCTATATTTTATGCGAACATCGCTTATCTGTGCGGTTTACCTATTTAAAACTTGGGTAGTTGTTGAAGTACCTTCTCAGTTATACCCTATTGTTTACGGTAAGGCAGTCTATTCAGTCATGATAGTCAAAAATCAAATAAAGTTTTGCGACTTACTCTGACATATAATAAATTCAAATGCGGCCGCACAAACAAATAAAATCGAACGTTCTACACAAATTACAAATAGGTACTGTAACGCATAATGGTTTAGGTATGCGTATCGCATTATTGACAACCGTTTTAAAGGCCTTTTTAATACATTCATGAATATGGTAATTATTACCTACTAGTTATAATTATAACCCTATTTAGTGGTTCCTTATTAGTTATTACCGCTACGTATACATATCAGATACTTATATCCACGAACGACATCAAAGAGACGCTAGACGTGGGACCCGGTGATAACAATTTGATTATTCTGCACCCTCCAATGCCGCCGACTTAAGGCAGTTTAAGCTAATAATTTGAGTCGCCAGTTAAATAATACACGAACAATTACCACACAAAATGTTTCTTATCTTAACGAATTAGCGTCTTAGTTAATTACTTGTCTTGTTTTCTAAATCGGAATGATTTACTTAAGGATCAGGATCAGGTGAGCACGCGCTCTCTTTGAATGCTAATTATGAAGTAGGTATTAAGACTTAAATTGGTACATTTTTGAAGGTGTAAAACGGTATTATGAAATTAATTCACAAGGCAAAGTGACTGATACGATTATACAATATCGGGTTATGTTCTCTAACCTTTGTAATTGATAACAAGAACTTTTTTAAAAGGTGTTCGGGAAAACTTCACCTTACCTATAGATAGAGGTTTGTCTCAAAAGCATACTTCCTTTGTTTGTTCATTATATCCTGAGAAAGTAAATTAAAATAAATCTACTAATAGCTAAACAGGTGAAAGGAGGTGGTGCTATGGTCTTTTTTATGTTACAGATAATGCTAGACTTAAGAAAAAAAAGCGGTTACAAGCAAAACGACGTTATTCCGACCACTAGTCCAAAGCGGGTGTAGCAAACACAGCTATTTTTTCTCAGTACTTAAATAAATAAAAAATTACCAATGCTTTTGAGACAAACTTCTATACGAAGGATTTTTATCAGAACACCTTTTTAAAAAATCCTTTTTTTAATTCCTTTAAAAAAGTCAACAATGACAGCGAACATACAACACTTCACAAACAAAAAGAAAATGGTAACCCTTAAAATCTGCATCGGCATCGCAACGTTGGACTTTTATATAAATGAATTTATGTTGGCTTACTTGAGCATTAATACCTGGCAGGAAATAGGCAGGTTCTAGGATAATCAATGGCAGTGAGCGAAGGAAAGTTATGGTAAACTGAACCGGTCAGGAGCAACCATCGCGTGCATCGAGTTCTCGCGATAAAAGGTCGATACTCCCACTCGTTATGGTCATACGCGCGATAATTTCATAGCATTGACTCTGAAAAAGGTATTGCAAATCAAACCAGTTTATGATATTCTATTCTAGTTATTGGGAACCTTTTGTTTCCCTTTTTTCTGGCCATAATGTTGTTATTATTGCGGGTCATATTTTTTATAACGCTGGAACTGTTTTTTTTAAATATCTAACACACAAGGCTAGGTAAGTGTAGGTTTGATTTATAAAAATGCTAAAAAGTAACAGTTTATTTAAAAAATATGACTTGCGGTAAATATGACTTAAAAACCACATTATCAGTAAAATTATGGCAGACAATATTATAGGTACTCCAAGTTGTTATTTTTTTTTGTCTTTTAGCCTCATTATTGACTGTAATTCCAGTATCGTGCCAAAACTCGTTCATTGTTACTTTTAACGACCTCACTATCACAATTTTGTCACATAGTTAATTTTGGTATGGAAGGAATATTCTTCAACTGATAAGTTAAGTTGGGTTAAACAGACTTCTGTCTTATTATTTAGAAACTAGTAAAAAAGTTTATGGAAAAGGTCAACGCCCTCTGCGAAGTTCTCCCGCGTGATTCCGTGCAAAAACGCTATCGGTGCTAAACTGAAATAGTTATGTTCATTTATTTATAGGACCTCTGACCTACTTCACATGTGGTAGAAATATTATTTAATAGACAAATAACAATGCCGCGCCTAAGTGTGGGCAACCATATGTTTGTGCACAGGGTTTTTCTATTTCTAAATATTGCAAAGATGACACCAACTTTTCAACCCATAGAAATAAACAAATTCAAATGGTTTATTCCATGTCACATTACAAGTATTTTAAGATGGTAGAATAAAAAAGTATTCATCTGACGCCCTGCAAGGGCATAGCAACTTAACAACAAATGTTATAAAAGTAGTATGAATTATTATATTCCATTAAAGAATAAGTACACAATAATTCTTTTTATTCCGTGTGGTTGCCGGGTTAGAATAGTGCCACTCCATATCTTCCCGTGGATGTCGTAAGAGACGGCTAAGGGAATAAAGGCGTATAGTATTGTTAGGCGATGGGCTTGCAACCTGTCACTAATACACTGGTAAACATCTTAGCCTAAGTGTGCAAAATGTGGTTACAGAATTATCAACAAGTTTTTAGAGTTGTTGGTAATTCTGTAGCTCTGCCTACCCCACTCTGGGAATAAAGGCGTGAGTTTATGTATGTATGTATGTATGTATGTAATTCTTTTTTTGGGTTAAAAGAAGAAAATATGACTCGAAGAGCAAACTTCATTGAAATATGAAAGCAATCTCAGTGCAATAAAAAATAAGCTTGTGTAAACGGTTAGCGCCAGCTACATAGGTAGGTGCTAATATTCGCTGATATTGAGATGTGGATCACGCCCGCCCGAATTCATGAGGGCGCGTAAGACCTTGGCGTGAACGCGAATTATCTAAATGCGTGCCCATCTGTTATCATCACTGCAAACGTGCCCGACGATGCTTATATTTTGCAACAGCGCGTCTCTGGATGCTGAAAATTTCTTAACTTTATAGATATTTATTTTACAAGACGCGAGATTCTATTAGCATTTGGATTTCTTTAAAATCAGAAAAAAAATAGCTTTGGGATTATTTAAAAGGTTAGAGCTAAATTTTTAACTGATTACCAAACGAATAAGTATGTTATTGTGTTTGAAGGCTGTATCAGTTTGTCTGTGAGTCTGTGTGTCTGTGATCCCAACGGGCCTTTTTTATTTAAAAGCTTACTAGTGCATTATGAGCTCTGAAACCCTCTGTGGTCACGGATAAACAAAATAATACAAACATATAAATTTGGAAAGAATTTATCAATTCGTCTAAAGAAAATGCAAGATTAGGCATGGACTATTGTAATATGTACATATATGAGGTGGGCTGGGTAAACTGCAAGCTATTTAAAATTCCATTAGGTTGCGACCTCAGTGGCAAAAAGGCAGCGACTAAACTGTCGCGACAACGAGTGTTTAACGAGAGCCGAATAACGATTTTATACAAAAGTGTGTCACTGCCACCGAATCTGCTATCGGAACTCAATCACCGAACTTTGTCGCTCTTTTTCACTGCGGCATTTCAGTCAGATACCACCATGAAATTGCGAATTTTGAAAAACATTTAAACTTTCCAGGAACTTCTACAGGATCCAATCAATATTCGAAAACTTTTCATGTTAAGAACGTTCACAACAACGAAAATAACAAGAGCAATAACGCGTTGGCGGCGTTTCCATCGCCTGCCTACACGTTTGCTTTGACGACGTAATTTGCATGGTAATTAATAACTATCGCATTAGGACCTTCACGCTCTATTGATTAAAGTTTAGCATCGAACAAACTTGTGATTTATGACATCATCGTTAGAGTAGGAACAGTTGATTAGAAACTGAGCACAGTGAGCGAGCACCCGTTAGTACTAAGTACTCGCAACAATTTGTTGTTATGCTTACAACTGCAATTGCATTTACATAGTGTAATGAAGTTTGGGAATTGAAATCGTAGAAACCGACGGATGCTTTTTGTTAAATTACGTAGCGGACGGTAGTGTTAGCTTTTATTGACGACGAAATTGTATACAATATGAACAAAATGTTTAGTGAGAAGGCTCTAAATATTTAGTGAGTACGTTAATTATACACAAAATATCCAGTAGACCTTCATGTTTAAAAACTAATCACACAAAGCAAAGGAAAATGTGATGATACATGTTTAAAATACATTTTTCTTGTCACGAATATGTCACACGATCACTATTCAGGGCGCGCGCGACAATATCATGGTAATGTGTTCTCCAAAAGTTCGCCAACAGTTTTATTTATAACATATCGATGTTACACGCAAAGCAAATGTTTAACGAGTTGCGGGCTAGGCCGGGCGCGCACTGCAGGTGATTTGGGAATACTGCTATTTTATGGCTAAGAAGACTGTAATAGCGTACTACCACACCATTTTGCGTCGGTTCATAAGCAGATCTCATAGAGCTATATTTAAATAGGTTATTGGCTTTTACCCGACAAAAGCACATGATATCTCCTGACATTTTTTGTTAGTTACGCGGCATTGCACTATCCCCACATTTAATCGATGACATAAACTTGACATGGTATTAAAAATTGAAACTGGTGGATTCTTACAACGACCCTTCAGATTTTTCTGTATATTATTTATAATGATGAGATTTTTCTAAAATTATTCGTTCTTTACACTGCTACTTGTCAACCTTTTTATTTATAATGGCTGCTTACTTTACCCTCATTAAGTATGAAGCCTTTTTACAAGGATCGGAAATCTCCATGAGTACCTGCCTACAATGAGCTCCCGTCCTAATAAAGTGAATATAGTTCCTGCGTAACATTTTCCACTAAAAAATAAATTGGACTCCGACGTATTGCGGTAACTTAAACACATTAGTCTACTTTGTTTGTAGGTATACTCCAAAATAAACTCAACAAACATGGCGAACGTGGCCCGTTTCATGTACAGTTGGAAAGTGGCGTGCCCATTACGGGCCCGGACAATTGCCCTGTCTACCGGCCTTAGCGGAAAACATAAATACATTATATTGTTTTGATTATCTATCGATTTAGGATTTATTTTCAACTGGTCGGGCGGCAGGTGCGTCGGACTGCATTCCCGAGTGCTAGAAAAACTGGATCTCACGCGCGTTCCCGGCCGCTGGTGCGCGGTGCCAGTTTCGAGATTAGATACTTTGATACAAAAATATTTAGGTGTTAACCGCCTGGAAAACAATTACGTTAACGAGATACACGGACCAATGTAGTAAATCCGCTGCCGGTCGGACAAAAATGGTCATCAAATAAGTTTCAAGTACGTAGGCAGGGATTATTAGTTACTTACGAAATAACTAAAATGTTGATAGGCATTAAAAAATAAAAAAATAAATATCAGGGGACAATGTCACACCAATTGACCTAGTCCCAAACTAAGCTCTAGGCTTGTACTATGGGTACTAGACAACGATATAAATACTTGTATAGAGAAATATATACTTAAATACATAGAAAACATCCATGACTCAGGAACAAATATTTGCGCTCATCACACAAATATCTGCCCTTACCGGGATTTGAACCCAGGACCTCTAGCTTCGTAGGCAGGGTCACTACCAACAAGGCTATCGCGTCGTCAAAAAAAAAAAAAATCGAAAAAAAAAAAATCGTCGTTAAAAATTGAAATCATACATAACTTACAAGTAGTTAGGTATTGTTGTTTTTACAAGAAAGCTTAAATGCCCTCAAATATTAGGTACCCTTGATACAATACAATTTCATCGTAAAGACATTTTTAAATTTTCGCGTTTTCAACATGTACCTAGTAGGTATAGTTAAAATATTTGGTTGGAACTAGGTGCTTTCCAACCAGATATGTTATATATATAGGTAACTTATTTTTCTTATAGTTACTTTGACCCCCCCTTTTAGCCCATCTAGTAGATATTAAAAGTAATAATAACTATATTTCTAATGCATTTATGTCAAATGTTTCTTAAAAGTGCAAAAAAGGATTGACTAATCCCTTTCTATACATAAACTGACGCCTTTATTCCCAGAGTGGGGTAGGCAGAGCTACAGAATTACCAACAACTCTAAAAACTTGTTAATAATTCTGTAACCACATTTTGCACCCAAGGATTGACTAATCCCTTTCTTTCTGACCACTATTTGCAGTTTTTTTGGTTTACTACAGCTTTAATTTGATTTCGTCGATCAATAAACACTTCAAACATTTTGCATAATTTTATTTAACTAACTACGAAAATCATAATGAATTTTTAGTTTAAAAACAAAGTGTACAATTTTATAAGGCATACGAAATAACATAACACAAGACTCATTTATTAACATTAATGACGATAATTTTCTTCTTGTTATGCATTTTAGGTAAATTTCTTATTCGTAGGTTAGGTAAGGTTTGACCTTGACCTTGTGATTAATAGTAGTCAAAGACGTTAGAAATATCTACTGTTTACCCTAGGAACATTTTGATTAAAGATTTTATGCATTTTGTTGTTATGCATAATGATAATGATAATCATTGGTTTATCATCGAGACGTTCCACTAGCGTTAGCCACACGTCTGAGAGTACTTTATTGCGTTTTGCTCTTAAAGATCTAAATGTCAAGAATTGCTCGAGTTGTGTCAAGCGTGCCATTCGCAACCATTGACAGCACAACAATAGTTGTTCTAATGGCAATGAACCACTTTCAGAGGACAATAGAAGTGCTTGTGTTCATATTAAATATGATCGATGCCCACTTATCGGCCATATGCTGAACGAGTTCTACGAAAATATTTGAAATGTTTTAAGTTTTTTAAGTTTTAACATCAAGGTTAGAAAAAGCCCTTTACTTAGATATACGTCATAATCACCCAAAGAGACCTCAAGAGAAGGAGAAATAAAACAATCCACAACAGACACGACTAGCAATGAATAACGAGAAAAGTCCATCTTTAATAAAAATGGGCTAGACAAAGAAGATATAGATTGACTTACGCGCGTTTCAAGTTTTCAAGTTTTGGTAGAAACCAGATATTCCTCTTCGTTTGAAACTCCATATTTGAAATGGGTTTTGTAAAGTTGTTAACGGATTTAGAGTGGTACTTTGCAATGATCAATTGTAATCGCATTATGTAAATGTGCTGATGCAGTGGACAGTGCACCGAACTCGCCCGCCGAGCGGAGAATGATTAGTGCTTCATGCGAGCTGCTAATCTACTAACACAGAATGTCATGCATGTCAATTTTACAATACGTAGCGCAATCTGATAACAGGCCTTAGGTTAATGAAGTTGCTTTAAAATAAACGTAGGTTCTAGACAAGGCGCCTACAACATCCTAAAATTACTTAGTTTTAATTATTTTATTTCGTATCCCATTTTCAATTTAATTTTCCGTCCCGTCATTCTTAATTGAAACAAGTCATGCAAATTAATTTTCTGTTTTCATACATTTAGAAAATTGTTGTTAATAAAAGATGAATAAGAATAAGCCTGCTTCAATAATAAAACGAGTTTTCGTAGGCTACATAAAACATTCATAAATTAAATATCAGTGGGTTCGCTACGGAGCCGCGTTGTTGTTCCTACGTACGTAGTCAGCGTAATGCCGCGCCTGCAAATGAACTGTCAGTGAAAGTTGTTGTTGAACGTATCGTGTGCGGCGATTATAACTCACATCGCCTGAGGATGGTGTCACAGTTCCTCCACGCGTCGCGCGGCGGAGCCGACTCGAGCTTGGCCAGGCCACTAACCCCATAACTTACTTACCCTTAAATCGGAGCTTTTGGCGTTAAATATTATACAACGCCCGCAACGGCAATCCCACTTTCATTAGCCAAATTATTTGCTAATTTGTATGGAACATGAGCGCACTCACTCACAGCAAGGGTAACGCGGGCTTAATCTACTTCGTTAAACTGGTTTTAGTGATATCTAATTAACACAGAACGGTACGATTTTCCACAATTTTGAGGTTTAGGCGAAACCTGGGAACGGAATTGTTCATTTCCTTTCATTTGCATTTCGTTACCTTTGCCAA
Source organism: Acleris laterana (assembly GCA_963966035.1). Taxonomy (NCBI): domain Eukaryota; kingdom Metazoa; phylum Arthropoda; class Insecta; order Lepidoptera; family Tortricidae; genus Acleris; species Acleris laterana. Next base: position 9,505,097 of record OZ014440.1, read on the forward strand.
CATATTAGGGCTGGGAGGGGTGATTTAATCTTAATAGCGTGTACAGATATGTACATGGCGTGTAATTTGCATACGCCTCGAGTCTTTATTTAAAAAATAATCGTTTCTAAGGCATTAAAGGTGATGATGGTGACAGAAAAATGTTGGATTACAACACGAGTTGCACGCTATTGATTTTTGTTATTTTACAGAAGCTGATAATCGTTTTGGGCCATCCTTCAGAAATAAAAAGTTTCGTATGTCAGTGCTAATTATAAAACAAACTAACACACATTTTGTTCAAGATCATACAACGTAGTCTTTAAAGTCCACTATTTATGGTTTCCTGGGTATGCGCATGCTTCTAAAGCTATGTATTTAATATAACCAATTAAAACATGTAAATACAGATGCGGTAGAAATCGTGCCAATGATTGTCGCATATACCTAACTGGTCTTGATGCATGTCTGATTCGTAATACGTACCGACGTTCGTGTCAGATGAAAAAAAATAATGGTGCGAATTGCGCAACTAGAATAATAAGTATGAAAGAGCAATCGATGCGCCGGGCGGCGTGATCAATGCGTCCCGCCTGACATTTCCGACGCTTTGCATAACCTGACATTACGCTTGATTGAGGTGATTTCTAAGAAACTGAGGACGTCTACCAATTTCTGAATTTTGAAGACCACCTTTTAAGTTAAACTTTTAAAAAATAAGATTCATAGAGATTCTTAAACACGCCACTATATCTTCCTGCAATACAAGTACCTAAAATAAGTAGCGAAACTACTCGTAGGTACATTTCGTAATTTATTAAAAAAAATATAACAGCACATGCTTTTTGCTTGAATTGTACGAAAACAAAAACGCTAAAGTACAATTTGTTTACTTTTTTAGGTTATGTCAATAACCTTCCAAACAAAGCGTTGATCGCATCAGTTTCAAGTGATCTAAATAAATATTGACTTAGAAAACAAGTATTATTCGACACGATAGTTTATTACCTACAACACAGAAAAATAAAAGATTTTTATACTGATATAGATATCAACTCCTATCATTGCAATCCTTCTTAAAAAATAAAAGAAAACTGCATTGTCAGTTTTTGCATATTTGACGTGAGTACAAAACTAGTACTTACTTTATGTACAACATTCAGCCATTTTCGTTATCGTTTTTTTTTTGGTAACAATAAACCATCTTTGAAAGGCCGTAGCACTATAACGCGACCAACATTTTGGTCAGTTTTGGCACATTTACGTATGTACAACATTCAGCCATTTCCCTTATCGTTATTTTTTGGGAACAATAACACGTTTTTCAGCCGCTATACATATGTATGTATATAGATATCGCGACCATTGTACGCAGGCAGACATATTTGGCATCAGGGAGTTGCCTTCTATCCGGTCAACCTATAATAATCTATTTCCAAGATCGTTCCCAGTTTTTTTGTGATCTCCTCGTCTATTGTCTGAAGATAGAAAAAAAACAGCCCTTACAGTAGTAAGGCAGGAAAGCTATACAAAACTTTAAAAAAAGACTGCGATTTCGCAACGAATATATGTTCAATATTTCTACCCACGGTAAGTGTTCGCCTTCCGCTGCACGCAATAATCAATTGCTCGATGAACAGAGGTTCTGTAGAAAGTGATCCGTACGAACAGAGGAGGGCCGGCTGATTTACTCTACAGGAAGCAATCAAGCACAACCACCTCCCGATTTATTTCAATAAGTAACTTCAATTTGTATGCGTTCGTGATTCGAATGATATTTTGAATTACTTTAACATTTGTTGGTAGTTTCCAGGTTAGTTCCATTTCACAAAGGTGTCGAGTGTAAAAGCAAAATAGAATAAAATACATATAGATATACAATATTACACAAGTATCTGCTTTACAAACAAACAGTTAAGTTAAAACACGGTGTTTAGTCTTTATTATAGCATTTGCAAAAAACAAAAACAGGAAATAAAGAAAATATTAAGCAATCATTATTAAAGCGACCACCACCACCAACGGCCGACTACGAGGAGAGTACGATACGAACATACTCGTATAGTGTCATTATAAGTTCATTTATAGCAGCGTACGAAATTGGGGTCGACTATGGCAATAGTGGATTAAAATGCGAATTAGTCTCAGCGAGTCAAGGCAGGATTAAGCAGCGCGTAATGCCCCGAGCAAACAGCCCGCCCCTCCGGGAGGGAATCGTCCGACTACAAATAATTGCCTCCACACACGCTCTATTTGCCCTCTATTTTGCTTTTAACATGCTAAATACATTTTAAAGTCGTTATTAAACTTTGTGACTGCATTTTGTTTTTGCGAAAAGTTAGTTGACATTAAAATACAGTTTGCGTGCTAAGCCCAGGCTACGACAAAAGTAATTATTAATTTGTTCAGAACTAATTTATTACAAATTTTCGCAAACATATTAGCATATTGGTTGTACGAAATTTAATGTTAGAATTTGGATGTAAAATATATTTCAATACAGGAGAACTTGAAAGAGAATTTGGCACGAATCCGTAAACTGTGTGAAGCAGCTTAGTGAAATCTCCAACTTAGCTGCTCTATCATCGACGCCTGGCGTGAGCCCAACGCTGCCAATCACAAAACTGTGGCACATACGAGCAATATTAAAAAAGTTGTCAGATGTAAGTAATTAATGGAATTAAATGTTCTATGAATGGCTACACTGACGCCAAGCATTTCTAAAATGTTAACGGCATCCATCAACGTCGGTTTCCACGAACCTTGAGGTCAGAAAAAGGCGAGCTTGCAGTTTGTACAAGGATTATTCCTTATCAAGCGCTCCTAAGTGCTGCGGGCTACTAAAGATGTTCCAATTCGACAGGAGAGTGAATTCCCTGAATCGGCAATCTGCACCAGCAATCAAGTAGAGGAAAGTAATCCCGTATGAGTCGATCACGCCTGCAGCTATATGATTGTGCTATTATTATATTAGCATCCAATATGTGAGTTATGACCGAGCCAGCTCTGTACGTAGGTACGTATCGATGTAGAATCATAGATTGACGCAATCAACGCGGGGCCTTTAGTGCTTGCGAGAGGGGATTGCGTCGATTAATACCGGAACTAGGGGATTTTGTGTTTACCCTTTATATTGCTTCAAATATATTGCTTTGAAGTTTTACATGTGAAATTATGAAAAATTATGTTCAGTTATGTTAGTATACACCGCGTCTTGTATTGGATCCTATAACGTAAATAAAGTATTTTGTATACGGCAATGACAGGCCAAATTCGAAAATTTCCAATTCCGATCGGTCTGCTCCAGTTTATGTGAATAAAAACTAACTATTTGAAATGTTTATCTAGCAGTAAACTGATTCACTTTTAGTGCCCGCGTACGTACGTTTATTCGCGAGCGAACGTGTGTTGTTTGCAAATGACATGTTGCATGCGCGAGTAGGTCGTCCCTGCAGTCGCAATCAGTCGCATTGACAGCCCTTCGCGACTGCACTTTTCATCCCCACAGCGCTTCGCCGAGGTAAGTCGCAATGAATGTGAAAAGTTTTAACGGGACTGTTGTGCCATATTTCTATGAATGCTATTGCTGTGTGGGAAATGTTTATGGCTGCTGGCAGACGCTTATAACTCCAATACAATATTTGTCATTGAATCCTTTTTATACCCTTTAGGTACGGCTTTTAAAATAGTTTGTGAAAGACTGTCTGCAGAAAGGGTAAACTTTGAAAGTAACTTCTACCTCTTTATTACTAATAGGTATTGAAATAAACGGATGTCAGTTGTGATTGGGACTCAAAATTAGTCATTGTGTCGGTTTCAATTGCAACGGAACAATACTTCAAATTATATTTTATCAAAAAACGCCCAAGAAATAGGAAAGTGTCTCTTTAAGATTTGAATTTATTAAATGACACAATTTTATTATAAGAGAAAGAGATACCTACGATTTACAATAATATACCTACCTCAGAAACCTACATTACCTACGAACTGGGTTTAAATACCGCAAATTAAATAAAAAGTTACTTACCGTTAATTACTTAACCTCAGCAGTTACTTAGCAGTTACTTTTATTCTCAAATAGGTAGTTCATAAGTAGTGAGTGTGAATAGTGAAGAAAATTAATGGATAGTGCAATTCTTTAAGGGTTTGCAATCACCTATTACAAGAAATTATCGGTGAAGAAGAGGTGTTTATGATGTCGAAGGCTCCTCATTAACGCGGAGCGGAGTGCGGAGCGCGGCGAGGGTAAACCATAGTCAGGAAATCGGTTTCCATCGAGCGACCCTGTGATTACTGCGAGCGATCATTTGCGCCGCAGGTTGCAGATAATGAATTGCCGAGGCATTGCTTGCTTGCAGAATCTAGCCGGGCGCCGGGCGTCCTATCCGCATCTAACGCGGTTAACTGTTCCTCAATTTATGGTTAACTCAATGGCACCCGAATATCTCCTACGCCGACTGTACGACACGGAATCCCGTTAGTGCGAGCGAGATGAATTTAGGAGCCGTAAGATCCGTTTTATGATGAATTGATCTGAATAAGGACGGTGCTCGCTCAGGAGCGAGTTTGCTGTCGCGTCGTGACGCGGGATGCCTCTGGGAGCGCTCACAGCCGAGTTATCCACGAAATGAACGATATTGAGTTATCAGCATAATGGATTTTATTGCTATGTGATATTGCTTATTTTCTAAACTCAATTTACCCTTTCTATACGTACCTATACAGTAAAAAGGTAATAGGAGAGCGGGACCAGTCCCGCGACCTACCACGTCTTATGTAGCTGCCAAATTAGAAAAAGTAAATTGAAGGTTCGCTGAAATGTGGATACGATAAAGTGCTTTTATCGGCGATTTTACGGCTCTTTTCGCACTATCCCTGCTATAAACGCCGAATCAGATGAAGTGAGAAACCGCGGGTGGCATAGCAAAAAATAACTCCATTTACTTCTCCCCACATAAACTTGAATCTTCGATATTACCCTCGTACAAATTTTTATTACGTGCTTACGCAACGAAAATGTAGTGATTTCCAGTGATAAAGCATTATTTTCTATTATGATATAGTTAACACATTCAGTGACAGTATTCTGATACGAGTATATACACGTGCCAGGCTTGAAATTGAATTTTTGGCACTTGGGATATTGAAAACTGTACGTGACTATAAAGTGCCGGTGATACTAACCCTTAATGCAAATATTCGTAAATCACAAGACGAAGATTATGCTGCAGAGCAAAAGCGAAAGAACGGCATCAGATTTATCGGAAGGGTCAACTCAGCTGTACGGCTGGGAATTTACCGGCTCTTCGCACCGGCGAGTGCTCGATAACACGCCCGCTGCCGGCCGGCACTCAATTACCACTCCTGATATGCTCTGTCGCTGACGGTACTTTTGGGCTAAATCTTTTGACAAAATTCCAAGTTTACATAAATGTTTGTTCTTTGTTATCCAGTCATATACCATACAATTTCCGCTACAGGCGAAGACTCCAATCGCAGTTAAATTAAACCCATGGTTCGGCTATCACTCTTTCAGTATTTGTAAAAACGTGGGTAGATAATTGGCGTCCGGTAAAGGACAGCATGTCAGGTTATCTTTAACAGCTTTTACTAAGGCTTCCAGTTTATTTAAACTTCGCTACAACTTCATCAAATGCCGAGTGCTGTCGAGCTCAAGCGGTCAACTAATTAAGGGGATCCGTATCGACTCGTGACGGCCAATGCCGGTTGCCCAATAAGACCCACGACTATGGAAATCCGGCTAACCGCCGCCGCACGACGCCACCGGCCAAATTTCTGTAAACACGCCAATTTTGGACATAATAGCTGACAACGACAATAAAACTTTTAAGACCGTGGGAGTACAGTATTACTTCAACCCACCGATGTGATTGAACTTGGTTAAATGTTTTGTGGGCCCAAGATCAAGCATTTGTAATACTAATATATTGGATACACATTGATTTAGGATTAAACTAGAGGTAGTGGTCTGAATCCGAAACCGAAATTTTGTGGCTTGTATTTGAACTCTTAACTTGTTATATTTGGTTTTGTGCATCAGTATAAGAATTGAAAATAACTGTTTGAGTATGATTAATTAACCTATTTTTTTTGTTCAAACCTTCAAGGTTTTAAAGCCTTTATATAGTCTTACATTCCCGAACGGTTACAAAGCTTTTTTAACCTTTGAGTATTTTAGGTTAGAGCTTTATTAGCTCGGTAGCGACTAGAGGTTTATAGCTAACGTCACAAAGCGCTAACTTACATGAAACATGCCCCATGTACCTATACATGTAATCGGTTGCGCAGTAAATCCCAGAACCTTATTATTTCGGTTCCAAACAGGACGTAGTCCGGTCTGTAAACGCTTGAATCTTAACACAGATAAAAAGCTAAATGTTATGAAACGTCAACGACTCAAAACATTCATGCTATTACGTAAAATTTTGCCAGCAGCGGTATTCGAACTTGCGACCCTCGCTACAGTTGACTGCTTACACCACCACTGAGCCTCTATTCTAGGTGGTAAAATCCAAATCGTATATGACTTGTAATGGTATTGTTTTTAACTCGGCCGCCATTACTGTACAGTAAATAAGAGCTAGCTAAACACGTTGACAATACGATAACAGGTCAAAAACGACCGTGTTCAATAGATGCCCTGGACGAACAAGTTAGTCAATATAAGAGATCGTCTAATTTCATTTAAAACTGAACGCGCCCCTCTATTATTCAAACTATAAAATATGCATCCATATGTGATAGGCGATCTCCAAAGTTATATTTTGTTCTATTATATCTGCCTACCTATGTATATTCTGGGGTTATATTTAGTTTGAATTTCCAAATATATTCAAGCGTAACGTCTGTAGTACAGTCTTGCAAATAAACAAGGTTTAGTGCACAGATTAATTTGCCGTGTTATTAGATCTCTGCAGTGAAGCCGTCCTACTGTGACTAAACGAGAATCACGCAATTCACGCACGTTTAAATCAGTAATAGTTTATATCGTGTTATACAATACTGCAGTCGTAATAAATAATACTACTTACGAGTAGAGTAATAAAGGCTCTCATTTGAATATCACAAAATACGAATATTTTCGTAATAGCTATGTTGTACCTAATGTAGAACATTAAATTCTTCGTAGCAGTTCGTTACTGGTCGATGATTGACTGACAGACAGCCAGCAAGCCTTACTAATTATTTAATTATTCGTATGGCAACTGTTATGAGTCGCTTAATATAGACAAAATATTCCCAACGATCACGAATCGCATAAGACTAAAAAAACCGTCCAATGTAGAGTTGAATTCATTAAAGAGCGATTTTTCAGAAGTTTTTGCCAATGAGGAGAAATAGGGTGAAAGTCCATTAACATATTCTGCATACGAAACCGCTGGCGTTCTCTTGTCAACTTAAGTTAACTAATAACTTAAGAACAAGGACGAATTCCGTATAACTAAAACACATTAAAGTACGAGTTTATTCTGCAGAACGTATTAGCACAAAGGCAAGACCGCTACGTAATGACACCTTTATAGTGAAATGCATATACATACATATATGTAGTTCATATGTGCATTAACTCTAAAGTACATATAATTTAGCTCACGTCTTATTCGGACGTGATGCCAGTGACATAATGTAAATATCTTACATAAACTTCTTTGAGGCTTTAATACAGCTGTAATTACATGTCATGACTGGTAATCATTTTAGTAATGTTACTTGTTGTTAAATGTGTGTACGTAATACACTATTGATGTCGGCAGTTACCCAACCGCCCCAGATTCTTAGTCAGCAATAAGCTAATACAGAACAGTAAATAGACAAAAAGCTACCAAAATTACTAAGCCATAAGAGAGTAAGCGCAACACGAAGTTAATTTTAATTTCCAAGGAGGTCGCCGGTAAATGAAAACATAAAAATATCTCCCACTCTTTTGAATAACGGTCGTATTTCTGCGTCTACTTTCGATAGGATATTACTTTTAATAAGATACTTAGGGATAGCTTCAACACAAGAAAGAGGGGTGCTTAAATGTTTTTCTTTTTCCTTGACAGCCAAATTTTACAAAAACAAGCTTTAGTCTTTCGCATTTGTAACTGTTCGAAAAAAAACAAAAACGGTCAGGTCGATGTTTACTTTGAAATTGAAAAATTACCTATTTACAAATTGGTGAAAGTGTTTGATGAGTAATAATTGTGTTTGTGAAAATTAGGATGATTACTCGGTCGGTACCATCTATTGGAGTGCTTGTTAATAGAAGGCCCAGGGAAAATGTAAATTGCTTCTTCTGCCGTTCGTAGATACTCGGAGAAACGAGGCTGAATAAACTGAATGTAAAAACGATTATTATACAGAGCTTGTACAAAAAGTTCACTTTTTAACCAGCTGGCACGTTCTCAAGGCAGATGCGCCGCCGTCCCGATAACGACGAAGTTTGTAACTTTTCGCATTTCCTCGTCGCGCGCGCCGCGCAATCCCAACCTCCCAGCATTGTCCACATGTTATAAATTAGTTATCGCACAGACGGTTGCAAATCGCCAGGTAACGGCGTGGAACATCGCTTCGTTCGCGTTTATGGCCGCGAATTTCGAAAACGATTTCAAATTACAGCGCTAACATCACTGAAATATTCAGCGGGTATTATGTGAGTATAATTAGTGCAGTCATTACTTAAGTTGGGGGCGATTTATTATGCATAATAGGTGTTTGGGTAAACGCATTGAATGGGCGGTCGCAGTGCGGTGGACGGAGATACGGCCGCGTCGGCCCGTTGCCTTTGAATGGCCGAACTTGACCACGCCGCCGGAGCGCTTTGTTTGCGCGCCGCGGTTCCGGTCACTATTATCTTTGTTTTAGCGAGCATGCCGCACTCTGCAAACAAAGTTCAACCGCGACGAGGACGTTTCAAAGAGCACTTACGTATACGAAAATTCTAATGCCCCTGTTATTTTAGAGCTTAAATCCTGACATATGCCAAGTAATTTCGAGTAGTTGAGAGCCATGCAGATTACGTAGGTATACAGTGAAATGTCGTTACTGCCTTGTTATAGTAATAATACTTTGGAAGTTCTATCCATTTTATCGAATCACTTAACCAGTTTGAGTACACACCATTTCAAGTGTAACTGAAGTGCGGAAGGGTCCAACGGCGAGAGCTATAAACGCTTGAAATTCTGCTCCAAGATAGTCGGAGTCCTCATTTGCGAGAGATGACAGCGACGTTGCGGTTATATGGCTAAGAGGCCGGTCAATTCCAGATACGTCTAAGATAATTTATACAGATGACGAGTCCGTTTACTGTGTCAGAGTATGAAATGTAAACAAACGGAAATCATCATCGCACGTGACCAATAACGTTTTTAGTTCTTCGTTAACTATGTTGCTTGTGCCAATAATTGTTTCCTTTCGGTCATCAACCGCCCAAGGGCACGTAACCATATATCTCATCGACTTCATAAGTATTGCTGCATGACTCGTGTATTTTGGCGAGTGTAATTTATGTTTCAATCCCACTTGACACTTAGCGCTTCCGAAGTGATTGAGTGGTTCGAGAAGAACGATGCTCGTAATGTTCACGCCGAAATAATATTATAGAGCTGACCCCAAGACCGAGACCCGTGAACTTACTTTCTAATATTTCGCTTGGCTGTAAGCAAAATTAATCCCAATTAATAGCCAAGTTTGTAACAGTATCTAGTTCGTAGGCGTTAAAATCAATTTGAGATTGGTTGTTTGTATAATTACCTATCAAATTTAACACATTAAGTTCTTTAATAAAATAATACTTTACGACAGCTAAATGACACATAGATTCGGATGATTTCTTTAGGCAAATACAGACAAATTGTTTACGAAAGTTGCAGCTTGTGTTGAGGAATAATCCCTTACTTACTAGTATTCAACTGCGGTTTCGCTAGCGTGGTTATAAAACGCTTTCTAGTTATTTGTCGTCGACAACCAGTTCATATTTCAAGTATTTACCTATATGATTTCTGAAAATCTTTGTGTGATATCGAGTAAAACAGTAATCTTTTTCCGTTTCCATGTTACAAAGCACATACAAGCTATTTATTGAGCTGTTGACTGTGAAAACGGAACAAACGAAGTATCGAACGCATTAATTAAGTAAGGAAATAGTAAAATATAATAATTTCAGAACCTCATGAGCGGTGAATACATACATACATACACATACATAAACTCACGCCTTTATTCCCAGAGTGGGGTAGGCAGAGCTACAGAATTTCCAACAACTATAAAAACTTTTTGATAATTCTGTAACCACATTTTGCACACTTAGGCGAAGATGTTTACCAGTGTATTAGTGACAGGTTGCAAACCCATCGCCTAACAGTACTACATGCCTTTATTACCTTAGTCGGCTTACCTTAGTCGGCTTAGTCGGCGGTGAATACTTCCTTTAAATGCTACTATTTCCATTTTTTTTAAACACATACATTCACATTTATTCCTAGACTGGAAGTGGAGTGAAGGGGTGGTTTTCTTAAACGAAAATGCTTAAGCTAAATTTTTATACTTAAAGACAAACAATATACAGGGTTACAGGTTTAGTCGACCTAGATCCTTAAGGAGGCATAGTAGTTAAAACGCACTGTTTTTTATAATCAAGTTTTTAAGTAATCATATAAACGTTGTTTTCCATTCTAAGTGAAAATAAACACCTTCACACCTACATATAGAATGGAGAAACAAAGTTTATGTGATTACTTGATTATAAAAAAACGGGCAAATGCAAACACCTATGCGGGCAAACATTCACTCATTTGTAATGATTCAAATACCTAATGTAAAATAAAAATACCGCTAAAAAACTTCTGAAATAAAACATGACATTACGGACTTTTCGTGACCGACATAAGGGAAAATCACCAAATTTCAGATTAAAATTATCAATATCTGAGAAAGGAATAATTTTCGGCCAGGTACTACATGACCTAATTTGCTCCAAATGAGCTCTGCTATGCCTCCTTATAGGATCTAGGTAGACTTAACCTGTAACCCTGTATACTAACACACTAAACTAACTCTAAGCAATTTTAGACACCACTAGGTACTAACACGCAAACATTTTTAATAATCATAGCACGATCTTGTATTATTGTTTCAAATATCAATATTCAACTGTTTATCGTATGCAGCCTGCGTTTGACTTGAACACTTGCATATATTGGTTTCCTTATGGATCAATGGAACTCGCGCATATGCATGCACGTTATAAAGAATATTAATATTTCTTAGACTTGTTATTGCAAATTAAATCACTTAGTTCCCCTTAAAAACTGAGTTTGACAGTGTGAATTTAATACCTGTTATGTACTAAAGTTGTGTCAACAGATGCCTTTTCACTCGTTTTGTAGTATAAATAGAAAAGTAGGTCATCTCCGGCCCTTTAAGAAATTCTGTTACGAGCTATTACCGTTTGGGCGCTAGGGTTATCCATATATGACATTTAGGTGACGACATTTTTGCTCGATACTTTATAGTCACGCAACCAAACGCGGCGACACGGCCCCGAGTGGAACCGGCTCGGTCCGTCCTATTGAGCTTGCTTGTAGCGGCTCGCGGAGAGTACGGCCGGGGCACACACACATGGAAGCCGCGTTATACCTTCGTTAAAAGATGAACTACTATTCTACATATTTATACCATGCCCGTAGCGGTTAGTAGCGTACATTAAAGGCGTTGCACGCGAGTGTAATGTGGGTTGAGCCAACGACCAATAAAACAGTTCGTCCAAGGTATGCCACAGAAGAGTCCATCGTGTAATTTGTCCCAGTTTCGTTGATTCGCTCAAATTGACTACACTTTGCTCAAATTTATTTGACCTACAGTTTCAGCCTCTATATTTTGCGCAGTTAAATGTATTTTTAACCACAGTGTAAATATAGGGTGTTACAAGTTTTATGAATTATGACTGTTCGTCGTTCGTGGTTCCACAGCTCGCAGGATGGACCGAATTCAATACTTTTTTTAAATTGAAAGATACTTTATTCGAAATAGTTAACAGTTAGATTTGATAGCAATGCACGGTCCCAAGTGCGTGTCTAAAAGTAGGGGTCGCAATTGTGATACACCATATTTTTGTAATTGTTATTGTTGTTGTTGAAATGTAAAATCGTGTCGTCGTAGATTGAGAACTCCATAATTCCCTAAAATTGTCGTTTTTTGTTTGTAAAAATTGGATTTAATTCTTTTAGGTGCACCCAAATATGCCGGGGGTTTTTAGTTGGGTTTAAACAATCATTGACAACATTTGTTAGAACCATAGCGAGTACCTATTCATAAAACGCACCATATTTAATTCCTGGGCTCGAACTACTTGAACCTCGTTAAAAGAGTTTCCTTTTTAATAGAGTCAGGTCACAAACACTTGTTTCAAGTAGTTTGCGAGACCTTAATAACTTAAGTTTGATACAATCGTGTTTCACAAGCTAACTTAAGGCAGCTTCATTTAAAAACTTATCTGAAGTCCAAGTTCGAGAACTCAGCCGTAATTATGCAATCAATGAACAGGTTGTAGTTGCATCCGTGCAGCGCTGTGGTAATTAAGTTCACTTCTATTTCCATCTACCATGAACTAGGCGACTTAGTGGAACATCGCCGTTTACAGTTGCTCAGGCGCACGTTCGGGCATCGCGAAATAATTCTAATCCCCGACCGATCTTATAGCAAATTAATTAGCACGGATTCGGCATATTTATGCACTCCGCGAACATATATGTCTACCTCGCTTTAATACGTAAAAAAACAAACGCTAGAATTCAACTCATGCTTTAAAGCTAATCGCCTGTATGATCATTCGTCGTGCTCAGCGCATCCCTAAATCATTTTCCAGGTATTGTTTGCTAATACTGTGATGTTTTAACAGATAAGCCCGCACAATGGCCGTAGTACTGAATTAAGGATTAAATTTTTTGCGTCACATGCACATAAAATTTACAAAAATATGTATACGCGTAAGTACTTTTGTACGCTATCGCCTGGTGAATTTATTTGGTACGCATTGCGATGGCGTAGTGGCGCTGTTTATAAAGCGTAGCTTTGAAAAATTGTCATTGTCTGACGGAAACGGCTTCAGTTTTCCAGCGGCAACAGCAAAATGTAAAAATCCGTTGCATTTTTGTTGTTATCAACTGAGTTTTATTTGTGGGTTTCCGTTTTAAATATTTATGATTTAACACAACGCCTAGTATTGCACGATTGTATTCGAGAAAGTGTCTATGGTGGAGTTCCATTATTCATTATTGCTTCATTAATATGTATGATTAATTATTTTAGTAAATTGTAATGCGAGGGGAATAAAGTTTCTTGCGTTCACAATAGAGAGTCACGGCGAGTAGGCAAGAAAGTTTTGGAAGTTCTCGTAGGTGAAGGGCGGGCGAGGCAGGGGAGGGAGGTGGTTCAAATCACTTTGTTATTTAATAACTTGATCCACGGAAGTCCTACTGCTTGGGATCCGTCGTGGTGTGAAAACGACGTGCACGGAGGCTCCTTTTGCCGCACTCCCCGCATGGGAGATCATTAATAACAGATAATTAATTAACAACAGTTGCCGCTTGGTGCGTCTTTATTCAAAGATCGATGGAAAACGATTGAAAGGGTATTTGTTTGTCGCCTCGAAGCAATTAATCTCCCACACATGTTGGTGATTAGTGATTGCTCACGGTTTCATCAATAGCCCACCCTTTTTTAGGCGCGTAGCTATACACTTATGCTATGCTAGTAATAGTAAGGTTCTGTAACAAATATGTCATGTGTTAACAAAATTTGTACGACTTTTTAGTTCCACAAGCTGTATAGGTAGATGTATTGTATCAACCAAGTAAACGTCAGTATACTATATATTTCGCATAATGATTCTCTAACAACTCACGTCCATATGGGACGCAAATAAAAGGCGTTAATTGAGCTATTAATACATCAAATGGAAGTAACCTCCGGCCGACCCGCGCTACCCTCATTCGAACCCTTATATAAAATTCATCACAAGATTTTCAAGACGGAAAAGATCGCGAGGCACTTTTTTAACGTTCTCAATTTATTTTGTGTACCTACTCGTTATAAACACTTAGCGTATGAAAAGTTTACTTCATTTTTATGCTTAAGAGGCTTTTGCGTAACAACAGTACGTATATCACCTTACTTTCTGAAACATGTACCTACCTCGAGATCAAGGCTCGACTTTTGAAGTTTGGCTTTGACCTCGGGGTCGGGCCGGCGTCGGCGTGTATCGTGCGGTTAAACTTGTTGGATATGTTTAATTAGATAAGTACTCTGCGTCAAACGCTGAACTCTAATTAACTGTAGCAATTCGGCTATAACCACACTCCACACCGCTCCGCCCACGCTCCTGCCTACCTTAAACAACCGTCAGAAAATGAATTGAAAGCTTTTAACAATTTTGTACAGGTTTCTTTTGTGTGCGCTATTTTACTAAAGATAATGCTCAAATAATAAAACTTTCAGAACATTTTTGTTTATTTTGATAAAAGTAAACAGGGTGGAAAAAACGAACACACATAGACGACAACTACATTGAAATATATTGGAAACGGCAATTTCTACGCAAAGGAGACTTAATTTTATTTTTGAAAACAACGTAGGTACGTCAAAAGTAAGTCAAAACATGCATGACGCCCCAGATATAACAGATTATACCAAAGTGTAAATTTCAACGAAATATTAAATTAGTCAAAATAAAATGATCATAAACGATGTCAATAACTATCGCTTTACAGGAAATTTCAATAAAGTGTCAAGAGTCAAACAAGAGATAATCAAAATTTCAAAATACTATTATTATATTATAATAATTTAAAATGTTGCAAAAAAAAACAAAACGAAGTAATAGGAAAAATCCCTTGACGGAAATTAGAGGTGATATAGTTGTTTCGCGTGTTTGTGTAACGAATACCTATAACCGATATTAACCGAATGTTTGACTTGTATTCCGAGTTACTCTTGAGAGGTCATGAAGTCCCAAAAATTCCTATTCACTTACATATGATAGTTTCATTGTATTACTGCCTATTGCTATTTTAGAGAATCCGTTTATTTTGAAACACTCAGTAATGACTTTTAACTGTTTGAATGGATTTGTCACTTACGTGTGACACATTACGACTATTACAAGTTAATTTACTTATGCTAAACTACAAGAATCAGTGACATCTGACTTAATTTATTGTGAATGCTATATTGAGACCCTATTTCATCAGTTTCTTTCACTGTTGACTGTACATATCCTGCATTTATGGATTTTTGAAAATTCGTCTTCCTTATTCTCGGTTTTCCATTGCACTATGCAATATTTATTACACAAGCCTAGACCTTCGTGTGGGACTAGGGCAATTAGTGAGAGCTATTAGTATTACTGTTTTTGATCTTTATGCTATTTCATCCACGCGTCCTTATCAAATAAAAGGTAGGTCAAGAACTCTGTCTCCTTTAATATTTAAAATACTAACGCTGTAAATAAGAACGTTAACATAAGGTGGTTTTATAAGGTTTGTATAAATAAACTTATGGTAAGCAATTAAAAACGGAAGGTACATACGGTCCCGTATCCCGGTGAGGCGCTGTATCCACGGCAAATTGGGTCGGGAATTCGGGATTAAGGTAAACTCAAAGTGTCAGTTCTAAAATTATCCGTTGGCTTAAATTTAATTATGTTACAATTTGATAGCAAAAAGCAATCCAACATATTTAAAAGACTCAATTTCTGAGGCTAGAAATTGAGTTTTTTAAGGCTGGGTTTTATAAAGATTCTTTAGGTCAAATTTTGGTCAGGAATGTCAAAACTTGTATGAAGTTACTAAGATCTGGGGGGTTATTATGACATAGCTATGCAGTTCATTTTACGGTGAGTGTAAAGGACGGAGCTATAGCAGTTACATAACTCTGTCCTTTTCTTTCAACTTAAAATGAATAGCACAGATAGGTCATAATAACCCCACTGACATAATTACTAACGGGCTTTTATAAAACCGGGTATAATCAGTTGGATTTTAGTTTCGGGTAGGCAGAAGATTGGTACGTAGGTACGTGAACGTATGTCATAACTTTGTTTCATATTAAACCAAGCAAAAATATTTTGTTTATGGATTTATTGGTTTAATCGAGTTTATACAATTTTTTTATCAACGAAAATAATGTTTTGAACTTACTGATACGTAAAATTTTATATAGAACCAAAACCACAAAAGTATCAGAAAACTGCTGAAGAGTACGCAAAATCATCCATGTAAAACCTTAAAAAATAGTTCGTGGCTCTTCATAATATACAATTCTACGGGTACACTAAGGTAATTCAGAAGAGTAATAAGTCCGAATTGATCGAAATCCCAAATTGTCATAATTCCGAATGCAATAGTTTGATAGAAGGCTTTCGTTTTTTATATGGATTATAAATTAAGGTTAGATTAACCTACGTAAAGCAATTCAAATATGCATTCGTTCTAAAATAACTTTTAGATTATTTTTTATTCGGACAAATGAATATTCGGAAGAAAGTAGGTAATTCATAATTTGAAGGTGTTCCCAGAATTCTACTACTTAATAAACAGTACAAAATGCTCCAAGATCTGACACATGCGACGCGACGGAAAGTGAGGGGCGGTCGTAGAATAACACACAACTGCTTGAGAGAGCAAGTTCAACAAACAAGCGTTAATGAAAATCCCCCACTGACTGCAAAGACCCGCGCCCTCGTCTACTTCATGTTTTCTAATTAATCTACAACTTAGCTAGTTGGGTATCTACGTTTTTGATTAAATATTATTTATTAATGAAGTCTTGCTAGATCACTAACTCTATGAAGCTTATTTACCCGAAACTAAGCAGTACTAAAGTTTTGACCTTACGACTTTGGCTGCTGACATTGCGTTATTGTATTGAACAAAAGAAAAGAAGAAATAAAATCAACAAGTAACTAAGTAACGTGGAAATAGAGCCTCATGTTTTTCGACTTTATGTAAGTACCTAAGTATGCAGGTATGTATGTTTTATATTTATTTCCTTGGCACGCTCTGCAGCGTTTAGGAAGCTTGTTGTATTTAAACATGAGGTGACATACAATAGGCTATAAAGTCCAAAGTCCTAAGAGGAGGGGTTGTTTTCTAACATATAGTAGTAGATCGATACACGAAAATGTCAAAAAATTCAGTCAGGTATACTTAAAGCTTACTTTTATTATTAGCGTTATGCCCTGGTAACTAGGCCTCAACGCTGATGTTCAAAGGGACTAGCGAGGTTCAACCTTCATATTATAATACTTGAAGTTATAGATATCGGTACAATCAAGCTTGTGAGCAGTATTACGGTGCCCGAGGCTTAAATAACCTAAGCAATATTTGCGTAGTAAAGTAAATTAATAATATCAGGTTCATAGTCAGCTGAACCTGAACGCCTTCGGGGCAGCTAACAAGTTGTTTGTGATTAGTATCGTATTGTTCGAGCACTCACGCAAAAACCGAGCAGTGTATCCTGTTAACTTGGTCTTGTTAGTTATCATAATGATTAAATAGATTGTGTACTTATTTGTACACATTTCGGGTTAATACCCCAGGAAAAATACGATTTCTTTGTTTGGAGACCCAGCAATATATCTACTTATATCAATAATTTTACCTATGTCAACATTTTTAAAGATTAACAACTACAACAGTAAAAATAAAACCGGGCAAGAGCATGTCGGACCATGCTCAGTGTAGGGTTCCGAAGCCGTTACGACAAACACAAAAAACTATCTCAAAAAACAACAAATTTTTTTCAACATTTTATTTTACCACTTTTTTGGCGTGACTATTACTATTCATGCCAAATTAGAACCTTCTAGTTCTAAGGGTCTCTGAGCTAGGCTGCAGACGGACGGACAGACATGGCTAAACATGGTTCGTAGTTTGACTACGGAACCCTAAAAATGAAAGTTCATTTGTTTTTATTTTGTTAAAATAGACCAAAAATGGTATAACCATTATTTATTACTTCGAATATGAGTATCTTGATTAATATATTTTCTATCATATACTTTAAAAAATCTACTGATTAAATATTAGTTCAGAGTTTAAGATATATCAGTTGATATTTTAGGAAAATGGAAACATTGAGGTTTCCTTATTCATTTCTTACATGTTTTTCTTTAAATTGCTTTAGGATTTTATAACATTTTATAGATTATCGTAGGGAAATCACCATGTAGCTACAGAACCCTAAAAACATTCGAAACCTTTTAACTTGACAAAAAAAAGGCGAGGAATGAATCTCGGACTCATCGGTATGAGAGCGACTTCCGGCCCGTGCTCTCTGCAAGGAGTCAGCGATGTAAATACAAGAAAGACCCACGGGCGAAAAAGACCGGTTACAATACGGTATATACTTCGACTAGTCATAACAGTTTTTTGTAGAACCGCATAATGCTTAAAATATATAAACTATATTATTTTGTAAATTAATGGTCAAAAAATTATCTCCAAAGGTAATGGGAAACATCAACAATATCCATCATCAACATAAAATAAGTTGTAGGACAAGATATCTGTTTATAAAATCAGGAATACTGAAAGGGGTTTCAAGTATAAATATACTTTGTAAGTAAATGGTCAAAAAACGTATCTCTAAAAGTAACAAAACATCATCAGTCTTAAGCATAGAAAATATAACTAAAATAAGTTATAGGACAGGATATCTGTTTATTACACCAAGAAAATTAAAAGGGGTCTCAAGTCAATACGTATATGTGCAATAATGATCACGTTGATGTTTTGTACTTGAGTGTTGTAGGTACGAATATATAAACAAGTAGGTAAAAATATCATATGAATACCACCACAATTCCCACTGGCTGGTTCGGTTTGTTAAGTCAGAACTATTAATGTTTATGAAATATTTTAGTATTGTTGTTGTTTTATTGTTAGCCTGTTGTGCAAAATGTGGTTTTAGGATTAACAGCAAGTTGTTAGAGTTGTAGGTAATTCTGTAACTCTGCCTGCCCCACTCTGGGATGAAGGCGTGACGGTACGTATATGTATGTATGTATGGTATACTTTAGCAATGTTTTTAAACAGTTCCAGAGTCCTTGAAAAATCATTGGAATCAAGAAACTTTTGAATTAGAATGAAAAGTAACTAAATTAGATCAAATATATCACACGCATATCTTGCAATTTATGATTGAAAGAAAGAGCTCAGGTCAAACCATTAGATCTTACTTTTGTGAAGGTAATAAAATAACTTCTCTATCGGGTTAAACATTCAAAGATTTACGCAACATACGTGTCGGTAGTCTCGGTAGCTAGTGAGCTACCATATTAAATTAATTCGTGGGTAGGTAGTTCAGCTCAATGGCGAGGTTACATTTCCCGGCGTGAGAAGTGTGTCAACAACACACAAAACTTTTTAAGTCAAGTAGTAAGGGCTAATATTTGTAGAGTCACCGCGACGTGATAGAAAGAAAGGTAGGTAAGGACCTCCGGGAAGAAAGCGGTCGTGTTGAGTGGTGCCCAGATTTTACTCATAAAAGCAATATATTATAAACTCGTATTCTACTAGTTTCGGCAGTACCTAAACCTTTTTTTTCATACATTTCTATATAATTGTATTTTGTCCAAAACTTCGTGTACATAGTATAATATTTCCCTCGCGAAATAAGTGTAAAATTTTCCAGCGTAAAAAGTAACATTAAACTTGAAAGGAATTTCGCGCCATATAAAGTTGATTGAATTAATCGCTTAACCTTATTAAAAATTCTTTAGGCACGTAACGTTCAGTAAACATACTTAGGTAAGTAGTACCCACGAAGACATACCTACAAATGCGGATATTGTTTATATATTGCAGTATCGAAACTTGTCAATTTCGATTTTTACCAAATATGTCGGTAAGGCATTAATTTTAATGATTACGGTGTCGATTATTTGAAAACAGTAAGTAAATAATAACAATAAGTAGTCTTACCAGAGATTATAACGAAGGGCTTGCATTTAAAATATTTTTTCCGCCTGAAAAACAAAACATTTAAGCAGTTAAGGCTAAGTACAAAAGCATACTAAAACTAAGATCACCATTTCTAAAAAGTTTTAAAGTACAATGACCTGCAGATCAACCTTATGAGTTAGTTAAGTTCGTATTGTTATCAAGATGCAAAATAATAGAAAACGTTTGAATAGTAAAGGCACGTACCTACTTAACCGAATACGAAGCAACTGTGCAAAAACTGACGGACAATGAATATAATAATGTCCTATTGAAAAGCACCTCAATAAAAACCACATAAATATTGGTACAATGGCTGAGCTATAATAGATATTCCACGTCTCGTATAGTGTAAACGAACCAGTTTCCCAGAACGCGGCGGAAGCGGGGCCGCTGTCTCTGACTCACGGATTTTTACTCACTGGCAACACTGGAAGCGACTTTCAGATTGGTAAGTGGAAGTCGGTTTCGCACGACTCTTGCGAAACATAACGGTCGAATGCGCTAGCGTTGAATCAAACAAAATCGTGTGACAATGCCGCCGAGCAAACATGCGATCTGAATCATTAAAACGAGAGGGAAAACTAGAAAATATAACTACGTATGTAATTTTCACTGGCAGTAATTTTTTATTCATAAATGATATAAATGATATTAAATATTATTGCATTAACAAAAACCATGCTACATAAAAATCCCGGTCGGTGTTAATGCACGAAACAATCGTGAACAGTTACAGAAGAGTGTCTGATAAAATGTTTTCCAACAAAAGAGTGTCAAAGAATTCTACCTACATTCGTAGAAGAATATATGCAATTCAATCCCGAGCAAGATTCCTTGATGCTAGGTAGATTAACAATTTAAATATGGCAAACAACTCCGACCGGCACCTCCCGAGCACGCCTGGTTCACCTTATATTGATTAACCCCGGATCGCAAGAATACTAAATAATGATCGGATAAAGCAAGATAAGCTTTCAATATTTCAGAATGCCTCGAAAAAGGTGCTGTAAAATGCATTTTTCTTGCTTACCGTCACGCCGAGAAACTGTTGGAATTGAAGATGTTTAAGCATTGCGTACTTAACTAAGATTTATGTTACGAGCCCCACGTATGTACCTAATGCGTGGACGGAGTTTTTTTTCCGACTTAGGTAGTACCTGGGTGTCGGAAATTAAAAACTAAATTATACTTTATTAACGACTGTTTCATTATTGTCATTACACGCTGTTACTTTTTATACTTTTCAGAGTTACCTTATTAAGTTCCTTTAAGTGGGAAATTTTAAAATAAGTTAGAACGTAGTTATGTTATTCTAATAATGCGATATACGTATCGTAAACCGCCGTCTCATAACAATAGGGGTTTAGTTTCACCTAACGGAAATTGGTCAGAAAAGCCAGACTATTATCCGCGTGTATTTTCGGCTGAATAGTAGGGGTTGTTGGTAATTCTAATGCGCATTGGGCATTTCACTGGATAGATTTCACACTTTTGTTCGCGTCAACCGAGCTGTCCACGCGCGCTACCACAGCTTTACAGTGAATTAATCAAAACCTAAATATAAACTCATTCAGGACAATGTTGACTGAATTTCTAAGCCCTTGGCTTCCGAGCGCAATCTTGAACCCTGTCACGAAGCATTGCCTAGAGCCTACGTAAGCTCGTAAACAACGATATAGCGAATGAATCTTGCTAACGTCTCGTAATCTGACTTGAACCACGTTCATAATAGGTATAACTTATATCAAATTTTTCACTGTTTCTGTATATTACTAATTCTTGTTTCATAGTAAACTTGTAATAGAAATTCATACATAATTTGCGCCTTACGCTGCCTCAGTTCCTACCCTGTCTACTGAACGCCAGCTACCCTTTTTCCTTTTCTCGGCAACAGCCGCCGCTACTGAACCGCGAAGCGTGTTTTTTTCAAACCGTTCTCTCCTATATTACTTCTCTTTATGATTCTGGCCCGTCCGCTCTCTTCGGAAACTAATTGAAGATAACAAGCTTGTTTTTTCACCTATCTGAGTATTCTTTTTAGAATCGCGGCCGTCGAAGGGAACGATATTGTTTTTTTGGGCGTTGTTATCGGGTTTCCTCTCGGGAGGTGTACCTTTTGGATCTAAAGTCATTCTGATTTTTATGCATTTATCTCTTGTAGCATATGGCAGGAAAAGTTTAAAGGAGTGCGATGGAAATAATGAAGCGCGAGTCGTCGCCAGGAGCCCGGGCGGCTAGCGCGTCGACCGGGACGGCGCACATGATCGTCAACGGAGCCTCTTCTAAAACCAATAAAGCCTCCTCGTGCGTGAAATTCTGTTAGTCATCACGAGCAACACTTCCGTTCCCCGAGGAGCGATACTAAGATACATCTTCGTTGTTTACGGCGCAACTACTTATAGGTACATAGCTAGGTTTACGTGTGTATTTCATACGAGAAGGGTATAAAATGGTTATAAAAGATAAGCTTGTTCATTAAGATTTCGTATTTAAAATTGATTGGGTTTTTAGTAAGTAAATATTGGTTGGTTTACAGAATGTCAGAATGTTATATTTGGAATTTAAATGTACTTTATTTGGATGTCAAGTAATACGCCTGGAGATCTTATGGCATGTGCTTCAAGGGAGGCCTATTCAATTCATGCGCCAGTCATTGACCGCATAATTTTCGCGTGTCTGATCGTCACGAAAGACTGTTGGTTTTCAAAACGAGTACATAATCAACAAAAACTTTCATATTGACCGAAAGGCGTTAAAAATACATCGGTCAAAGCATGCAAATTTTAAAAGCTATGGCTAATTAAATCATTGGCTATTGCATGACCGGCTCACATGCATTCACGGCAGACAGGTCAGATTGCGCCCGTGCATGCACGCCTTTAAACAGTTTGACAAGAATAAGCGAGGTAACATCAAGGTTAAGCTTTTGTTAGGCGAACATTAAATTAAGTCTCTTAATGAGCCTTCAAGGAATAAGTAGAATAACGGTATAAAGACCACAATCGATGGACATTATTCAAAAATAATCCAAAAATACAAATTGCATCCACAGCCCTTTCGTAACCATAATTTCGTAACCACCTTACATAATTAAGTGAAATTTAAAGCTGGTTAAGAAATTTTGGTTACCAAACGGTACTAAAGGTCCATAGCAATGATTTTGTCAGTTATATAAAATAAGACGCACAAAAACCTTAATATGTAAATTAATTAAATAATTCGGTACATCCTTGATTTTGATTTGATTTGATTTGATTTTGACGGGCGAGATGCGTTGCGAGATGGGCGAGATGGTTTGGTAGTGGCTCTGCCTACGAAGCTGCGGTCCCGAGCTCGATTCTCGATATGAGCAAATATTTGTATGATGAGCGCCAGTATTTGTGTGCCTTGGATGTTTTCTCTGTATTTAAGTAATTATTTATCTGTATAATTATTTATATCGATGTCTAGTACCCATAGTACGGTCAACAACTTTAATTGTTGAGCATCTATACATATAACCCTGTAGCAGAAAGACATCAATCGTTAATTTAGACGTAGGTAATTTCTTTCTTTAAACTTAACGCTGCCATTATGACAGAGTTAAATAGGTGCTCAACAATTAAAGTGGTCGATTATACAAGCCTAGAGCACCCTAGAGCTCAGTTTGGGACTGATATTTATTTATTTTATTTATTTAGTACCTATCTACATAAGTATCTACGGTACATACTATGTGCCTAAATATAAAGCAAAGTAGCAATAGTGTAGTAGTTAAGTAGTGTTTTAATATGTGTTATCCAGAGACGATACAAGTTACCATACTACATTTACCATATACATGACGTTTTATGGAGTTCTACTCACGCACTATCGTATCTCTACCAATAAAAGGCTCGGTTTGTTGGGCAATCAAAAATGAATATTCAATAAGCTCACACGGCTGGTTCGCTCTCCTCCATTATCTGTCAACTATTTCCTGCTTCACGCTTAAACCAAGGTCTTAAAATTTATTACTCAGCCATTCACCCTAATCTTGGAGAGTATATTATATGGCTTCTGGCTGTTAAATGGTCATCTTATACAGGCTCCGTGCATTAAGTCAACCATAGTTACCCGGAAAACGACACTAAAAGAGCATTTTGTTTGAAGTGAGTATAAGTAGGTATTTAACTATTTAGTAAATTAAAGATGAAAAAGATCAAAATTATGATATGACCACTTAGTGAAAGCAGATAAAGTAAAAAAATTGGTACTCACTGATTATTTATAATGTTCTTCTTTCTGACGAACAAAGTAACGAATACATTCCGCACCGATAATCAATAAATGTTTTCAAATGTTATGTTTCTTACAACTGAAAGTCTCTACTTTTGTTTCTGGTGTCTTTTCACAATCACAATTGTTTTTTTATTTCAGTAATAAACTAATAAATGACAAGTAAGTAATCGATCAAATATGCACTGGCGATGTGAGGCTAACGCATACTTGAATGAGCGATAACTACGAACGATCCATGTAGTTGTAGTAAATAAATTTGACCATCGATTACATAAAACAACGACACATATACCTATCGCATTCATAGATATTATATGACTAAACAGCGAATTAAAAAAAACAACTTTATTCTCTTGTCGCTACGCGTTAAAATTAAATGTAGGACATATTTAATATATCATGTAAGTATAACAAAAAGGCAACCGCTAATCTAATCTCGATGGCATTGGCCATCTAAATAATGTGTATCACGACTATTGTGTGTTTTGCTGTTCGATTGTGAATAGGGGCAGTTAGACCGGGGACTGATTGTCGAGATTAAGTGAACGGATCGGGCGGGTCAAAACGGCCCCAAACGGTTCAAGTTAAAAGCGACAAATGACATTATTAACTCCGGCATTTTCCGGGCACAATGCTTGCCGTTAAGTGCCAATAGAATTTTCGAAACTCGAGGAATTTAAATTATATTTTACAATCGGACGTTTTGTGCGTTACTGTATAGAATTAAATGTAGATGCTTCGAGTTTTCAGGTTTCGTTCTTTAATGTTTAGGTTGATGGAATATTTGTTAAATGATGTTCTATTTAATTGTAATCGTATTTATACCGTACGTACACTGAAAAAGTTGTACCTGCATTTTGCAGTAACGTACTTATTTAAATATATCGACCGCATCGACCCGTCGGTTCCCTAATCTTTTATTTTCGCAGTGTAAATGAAAGAACGGCTCATACTTTTAACTGTTAAGCATATAGGTTAGTGTAAGATTGCCCACTTTAAGAATATGTTTTTATCAACGTTATCAATGGTAAAGTCCCAGGTAAAACTGTCAGTTCGTTGGAGATTTATGTCAATCTGGCTAGCCTGGATTGTAGTTATAACATTATATTTATTATGGCAACTAGTTGGAAGACGATAATCGAGTTTCCGATTTACTCTCATCTTTAGCTTATTACGCCCTCCAGCGGTCGTTTGTCAAATGAGACAATAACGAAGCCGGCAGTCGGCGCGGTCCAAGGTTGTCGCGGAGCCGCAAGAGGTGCGCGGGCGCCGCGGGTGCAGCACGTCACCCGATATTGCACCACCCACGGCCCTCGGCCCTCTCGCCATGGGTGTCTTTTCATGCGACTCGACCGGTTTAAGAGCACTTTTTCAATATCTTAATAATTTCGTTTTTTAATTTTATTAGGACGACAATACATTTACCGCCTGTTTCACAATCGACAAGTAAAGGATATTTGACGGATAAGTTTAGCCCTTTCTTTGTCATTCACTTGAAAATAGACAAGGAGAGAGACCACTTTATGTGACAGATAAATTTACTTGTCGATTGTGAAACAGGCCCTTAAACTGACATTTACTGACTTCAAAGATATAAATGCCATAAAACTCAAGTGGGAACATTACGTTATAAAAATATTTTCTGAGTTTACGCGAACAAATGTTTTCTTTGTTTTCCCATTACTCCTTTTCGCGTAGCACGGATGGTATTTTTTGCTTTTGCAACAGTAGTTTCAGAAAGACGAAATCTCCTCATCTTTTTTCAGACGTTACCAAACAAAACTCTTACATAGGGTGAGCCATATTTTTTTGCAAATTAGCAATAGGGCCCCCTCACATCTAGCGTCTTTTTCCGGAAGCGTCGCAATAACGCCCGTTCGGCGTCACATTTCACGTACAGACGGCGACGCCGAACGGGCGTTATTGCGACGCTTCCGGAAAAAGACGCTAGATGTGAGGGGGCCCTAAAAGCTAGTAAAAATGCAAATATTTCTGGCCCACCGTATACTTATTATTGCATACGCATAATGTTTTGGCACTTAAATAATAGCATAACGTCCGTCGAAATTAAATGGAAACAGGCTACTAAAATTAAATAAGACTCGAATAAAAAGTAAAAAATCATTATTTCTAGCGCAGAGACTTCATGAACCAGATCTTGGAATTACATTTTCCCTGCAGTAATGGGACGTTTATGCAGATTTAGTTCCTGAACGTTTTCGCTCGAGTTATGAATGTCGTCGCAGCGCCTGCAATCATCTGGTGTGGCGGAGCGCCGCGGCCGCGACGACGGCCCGCGGCGGCACGGAAGCGTCTAACTGCCACCAACGTCTCCCCTATTCCTATTTTAATCCCCGCACACCCGACTAAGGCCGTAATAGAGACGCGATTTGCATGTCTCGCAGCCCTTTGTGGCAAAACCGGCACTAGAATCGCACTATCGACACTGCGAATTGGGTATCGTTTGTGAAACCAGGTAACTTCACATGAATAATAAGTACCCACTAATAGACAATAGTTATTGAACAAGGTGAAGTGATTTGCTATTCATTGAAGCCGTAAGAGTGGGCGCTAGTGGGACACAGCATGCAGCGTCCCGAGCAGTTGAACCTGACGTGACTTGAATAATTTAGCTCAGCCGCGGCAGAGATAACACGGAACACTTCCAGTTCGATATCTG
Source organism: Acleris laterana (assembly GCA_963966035.1). Classification (NCBI taxonomy): domain Eukaryota; kingdom Metazoa; phylum Arthropoda; class Insecta; order Lepidoptera; family Tortricidae; genus Acleris; species Acleris laterana. The sequence goes on from OZ014440.1 coordinate 9,532,025, forward strand.
TGATTAATTAAAATTCAATCCACTCCCATATTCTGAAGTAAAATAATTTATGTAACGAAGGGTTGAACCCATACGTAAAGGTTTGTTTCTAATTAAATGTTCTTACTTTATTCGCTATAATTAGATGTACATTAAGACTAGCGTCCTATTATTAATTTGACCATGTAAACACAATAAACATGTATATACAATTCCGAACTATAAAAAAATAATTACAAAATTGATAGAAACTAGTATCAATTACATGTCAGTAATGTGTTTCTTGCATGGCGCGATTAAATGCGTCCGCGACTTCTGAAGCTCGCTAAGAAGGGTGCTATTTCCTCTAATGGCAGGGTATGGCTGTGAACCGGACCGATGCAGAATCTCGGCGACTCGACTACGTAGAAGCAATTATGAGTTTTTCCCTGAGGCGCATCGGTATCCGGTGGCCAGCAGCTCTTAGAATGTTGCTTTCTTGTGGCGCATACGAGTTACTAGTCAGACGCGGTTCGTCCGTAACTAGTATCGCCTCCCTCCCGCCCCTGTCCTGCTTACTTGTACGAAGATCATTAGAAATTACAGCCATACAAGTCTTACAAACGATACCTACCCGACCTGTTACCGGATGATGCGTTGAAGAAGCGCTGTATGGCCAATAAGGCCATCTAATATTCCATTTATTCTGTACGTGGGTTGCATTGCAGAAGCCATTCTGGAAGATAAATACAATCTTTATGAGCCGATATTTTATAAACTTGTAATAATACGAGTACCGGGCTGGTCCAGGCCTACATAGAGCTTATTTTTCACGTTTCTTATGGGACACTCATTGAGAGATACCGATACCTACTACGTAAAACTGTTTACAGCCATAGCAAAAAAACATTTTTAGAAGAATGGAAACTGGACGATAACTTTAAGACAGCAGTTACCTATATGTATACGTATATAATTGATTAAAGTTCAGTGGCCGTAAATTAGCGGTATTACTTCAGATATTGTTCTTAATAAGCAACACGCAATGACATTCTCCGGACATGTCACGTGAAACCGGAATTGAGTAGGTTAGGTATATCACAAGTTGCAGCAATCATATGTATCATAACCGTGTTCATTTACGTAAGTTAACATACTATCACCTGCCTCGGCGCGGGAGCGCGTGAAGGTGTTGCAATATAAATGATTTAAATTTCTAATAGTTTTATTGCTCGCATCTTCCCATCACGGAATGGAATCTCCGGAGCTTGTTCTATATAAAGCAATTTGTTTTCGGCTTCCGATGGCCCTCAGATTATAATCACGCCAGGAATGTCGGAACGGATTATCAATTCGATTCAGATCTCTTTTTTGTACACATACAGGTTCATTATAATAGCGTGGTAACGAGCACTAGTCTGTATCCCATATGAATACGAGGAACCACCTTGAGGGCATTTTAGATGGGATCCACTTTAAATTGAAAATGCTTATTCGAGTACCTATACTGTAGCTCTGAGTAGTTTTTATCTTACAGTTATGAGAGATAAATATTTTTTCCCATACTCAAGCGTTTCTACACGTATGTTACCCACGTACCTAATTAAGTATTATATCAGGGCCTCGTTTAAGCCCACAGACCGGAGGCAATCTCAAAGTTAACGCGCTGTGAAAATGATCCATTAGTGCGAGCAAGCTTTATTTACTACCGGCATCAACTTAGTGCTTATACTGAGACAAGCATGTAAGGCAGTCGCACAAGCTTGACAATGTCGTTGAACATATCTGAGAATCAGAAGCTGATAGGCAACCTATTTGACAACCGAGCGTCCCGGCAGCAAATCAATGTTGTGGGAATGCATGATATTTAGGACAGCGTCATTGAGCTGTCAGCTGAGGCAACTGCGAGCCAGGAAGAGCCGTCAGTCAGGGGTTATCGAGACGAAGACGTACGTGGGACAAAGATGTAACACGGACCTTTACTAATGTCATGACGTCTTTAATACACTGAAATGTCTATTGCAGTTTACAATATTTTGCTTCATAAAAAAACTAAAATATCAGGGGTCAATATCATACTATTTTATCTAGTCGCAAACTAAGCTCAAGATTGATACTATAAGTACTAGACAACGATAAATTTACTAATATAGAGAAACACATATTTAAATACATTCACCAATATCTGCTCCTGGACCGCTTGTGTCATCAAGCCGATACTTGCGAGATAAAATAATCATTTATGTTTTTTGCAGTATACTTATTTTCCAATATACAATTCCATGTAATCACATATTACAACAAAGCACACCTTTATTTTATTGCGGCGTCTACCAAGTACCTACCAAAAGCAAGTATGATATCGAGTTAAGACGAAAATATTTATAACCTAGCGTGACATCTACCTATAAGTACTATAATGTACGTTGACGTTTCGTTATAGGTACTCGATCGTAAATCCTCACTTTATTGGCTGCGTCTCTGGCATCGCTTCCAAATTATATTACCCAATATACAAAATTTATAAAGAAGTTTAGAAAATAATTTCTAATTCTCCTGATTAAAAATGACCTAATAGCAATCAATTAGGCTTTAAAGAAAACCATTTATTTCCATCATTTATGGCATTTACAACTACGAATATTCTAGACGCGTTGTTTAAGAAGCTCTCAGCCCTAAATCTGCAACGGGGTTTCATCCGAAACAAGGGTTTCGTAGACATCTCGCGGATTCCGAGGAAAGCGGGCAACGGCTAGATTCTCGAATAACTGAGATATCTCACAAATACAACAATCCACTAAGCTGTCTCCTGTTCCAGTATTGTTCTGAATATATACCTACCCAATAACTCAGTTAACACTTTGACTTTGGAGTTGCGGCTTTCCTTTAATTGTTTGTTTTAACAAGATAAATTCGGCAGTTGAAATAGTTACTTAACTTATCTACGTATAGTATTGAAACTTCCCTAAAGACGATATTTGGTTTAATCTGGTATATTTTTGGTATTTTTTGAGCAAAGATATACCTATGTGTTAACTTAACCTCATGTATTATTTGTCATTTCTTATCTTCTTCAGGGTTAAATGAAAGGGATAAGTTCACCTTTGTATAATCATCTAACTAATTAGGTAAATCCCGTAATTGCTAATTGGAATATTTTTGTGCAATAAATAATTTACATTCATTTACCTACATACGAGTACAAGTTAATTTCAAGATTTATTAGCGCCTACCAACATACCCAACAGAAGATAAAAATCCAACGATTAGCATTTAGGAAATACTACTCTAAGACTAGTTATAAATTATAGACGTAGTTTAACGCTAACTTAATCGATTTTCGAAAACTGACAAAATACTTATATGGAATTGACGTAGGCGCACGACGCGACCATCTGACAGTTTACGTCAATCCTATACATTTTGGATAACGATTACGAACACCGAATGCATCTTGTCTAGGGCCGCAGAGCCTTTATTCTACTGGGACCCAGTAGAATAAAGGCTCTGCGGCCCTACCCAGTAACTGGGTAGAACCATATTGCCTTTGACGTGTTAACATATTTTAAACGTTGTGATAGATTTTATTTACTTGACAGTAAAATGGCGGCCGATTTAAAAACAATACGATAAAAGCAATTAAATTTTACCGTGTAGAAACTCAGCCTACTGTACTAGTGATGTTTCAACCTTAACAAAGTCTATAAAAGATCTATATTCCTTCGTGATAACTGACAACAAAGTAATTAGGGACTAAGCGAATATAATCTGAGGTTGTTATCGTGTTCGGCGTGCAAGTTCACGTTCCGTTATGTGGCTTCAACGGCACCTACGTCTTCCTTAAAACCAAAAGTAAAAACAAAAAAGTTTATAAAAATCATGATACAGATTTGTACATATATAAGGTGCTAACAAATTAGATACCGATATTTTTACAGCTGATAGTACTCCGCTCTCGGAGTACATTTAATTATGAAACATCATAGGTTTTCTTATGTTTTTTTGGAGAAAAGTAGGAAACAAATTTGCTACGTTAAAACACCCTGTTAATAAGATAATTAAATGAGACCTCTTTAGACATTCTAGAACCTCTTTAAACTATCATTCAGATGCTAGTATTTAATAACCTACAGTTTTCCCGCCGAATCATAATGACATTTATGAAAAACAACTTTTGACAAACAGTGTTAAACATCTTGACAGGTACATAATAGGGGTGATTATTTTAAAGATTAATTATAATTTATATTTTTTGTTCGGTAAATTAAAACAATAAAATGATATACAAAGGTTCCTTAATTACAGTTAAAAGTAAATTGTTTTAATGTAATGTATTATCTCTTAAAATATCCGTAACTAATTTGTTAGCACCTTTTATAGCCCGGACTTAAAATTGATACATTGCACTGTATCGTCGGTAGAACGTGGAGCTGGACTTGTGTGTAACTAGGAAATACATTGTCTTTTTAAGCTCGTAGAAACAACAACAAGGAAAAGTTACGTTAAGTTTAAATTGTAAGCAGTTTTAGTTTTATTAAAAATGGGACATGTGCCGGCCGGGGTATTAGCTTTGTAGAGAATACAATAACTACATACTTACTTATTAGTTAGAAGACTTTAATATCGTACTTATTAAATAGAAAACTTTACGCTGACACGTTTTAAATAGCTAGGTACCTACTTACCCCCTTACTTATAAAAATAAGCTTGGAATAGTTTATGCCATGCTTTGTCACTTTCTGTCAGATGCAAATGTCACAATTAAAGATAAGGACAAAACATGCCATAAATTATTCCAAGCTTATTCCACGTTTATAAGTAAGGGTGTTAGTCTTAAAGCGATGAAGTACTTTAAAGAATTCTGATTTTAACTTTAAAATAAAAGCCAAAATTATAAAATCAAACAATTTGAAGAGATAAGTCTTAAAAGTCGGTTCATAATTAAGTTAAGCCGTTAATTTGACAGGGTTTAGCATAAGAACTTAAGTTTACAAATCCACAAGGATACAGATATATCTTTTATTAAAAAAAACTTGGTTTTCCAACTATCGTTAGTATGGACTATTGAGTCTTAAGTAAAATCTGTTTCAAAACAAATAAAATGCCACTAAACTGACATGCGATAGAAATGTAATAACGTCGCTAAATAGAAAGTCACTTTATGTTGCCATGAACTTTGCGCAAGGGCGGGCGGGCGCGAGCCGCCCAGTGTCGCGCCGGCCGCCCCACGCGACGCCCGTGCAACTTCCTGCACAGTGCATACATGCGTGAATATAATCGACTAACTGTCTACCCGATAAACAATCAGGAACTTATCGTCTGTGTTTAAGATTTTAAAACGTTTTCAGATATTTTTCCTTCACTGTAAAAATATTACTGAAACTTTATAAGAGTCTTAAATAAGTTTAAGTCTGAAACCAAATAAAGTATAATAAAAGTTATAAAAGTTATAAAAGTAATTCAGTGTAAGATATTGAACAAAGTGAGTTAATGTTGTAAACTGAACTAAACTTTTTAGAAGTGAAAAGTTTCGTGCAAGTTTTGAACCAATTAGGTACCTAAATCTTACTTTGTTTGTAAATAATAATTCGATAAAGGAGTCTGTCTTAAACTGAAGGTAGGTGGCAATTTGGAATTTAGATATGTCTTAAAATTGTATATTTAGTGAAATTGATGTTACGAGTATATTATATAGCTTTTTATTTAGGTATAGTCGAGTAGTTGTATTGACAAGCTACGCAGTAGCGAACTGCAGATTATTTACAAAGTTGGAATATTTTTTCGGTCTTCGGAACCTTCGTCAAAAACAATCAAGTGGGATTGACCATATTGCCTTTGATATGTTATCGTATTGTTTTAAACTCAGCTGCCATTACTGTCAAGTAAGAATAAATAAGAATAAGAATAACTTTATTAATAAAAAAAACACTGTTTACAAAAAGGTACGATATCTTGCGGACCCCAAACTGGGCTGAGCCTGTATCTTACCAAAACAAAAGACAAACGAGCACACAGGCCACCTGTTAGTAAGTGGAAACTGTGACCCATAGACATTCGTATTCACAAGACTGCAATGCAATCCTAAGACTGCAAATGCGTTGCCAACCCTGAGAACTAAGATGGAATTCCTCTATGCTAGTCATTTCACCGGCTGTCTTATCCCCCAACCGGAACACAACAATGCGAACACTGCTGTTTGGCGGTAGGTTAATGGATAAGATGGTGGTAGCGATCCGGACGGACCCTGCACAAGGTCCTACCACCCGCACGCTGAGCTGCAGAGCTGTCGTAACGTTGACAATATGATAACATGCCCAAGGCGATATGGTTTTACCCAGTAGAATAGAGGCCCAGATGAACAACGTATTAACCTGAAAATATGGGTTTTCAAATGCTTAGTTTTATTGAAACTTTAGGAAAAGGGTTCGCCGTAGCCTGGGAGCTAACATCGGCGCAGATAGGAGACTCTTATCAACGACGTCATTGAGAAAGAACCCTAAATTCATTTAAAGTAGACTACAGTAGTAGTAGGTACTTACCATTAGCTCTTTTCTTCCCCTAGCGTTAATTATAAGCTCCGAATACGTGTCGTCTCAAAAAACAACTTCACTCCCCGAAAATTAATTTATATATGGTTGTGCAAACATTCCTTGGTGAATAACTATTGCCAGGACCCTGCGGTGCTACCAGTGCTATTGATACTTCAGGCCTCAGGGAAATTGAAAAACAACCAGACGTCGCTCCGGGACGGGAATGTAAACATAAATCTAACCTAAGTTAATGAACAACAAACACAAGCGTCTTCGGTATTCAAACTTATGGTAGTTATTTATAGTTCTTTGTTAGGCGAAGGAGCTGACTACGGAGAAAGCATTTTATATTATTTAAGCTTTTAGTTTCTTAAAATTCTGGACACGAATCATTGAGATTGGTTTGTGAGTGCAAATTTGGGAAATCGTTCACAATTGGTAAATGCACTTTAACCGGTTATGAGACGTTTTGTATGAAAATAACCGGTTATAACCGGTTATTTGCATTCCCTATTCACAATTTAAATTCGGGATAATATGGAAAAGTGAAGTCCTCAGCCAAGTTATGTCTGCAGCTATTTATTTTTATTAGAATTTTGTACTTTCCTTCATAAGTAGGTAAAAAATTAAAAGCTATGCTTAAACTAACCATTTTTTTATGTTTGGCTAATACATGTAATATGCAGTATCATAAATGTTTTAAATCACTAACATTATATTAAATTTTCTAAAATATTCCGCTATGGCAGACAGACGGAGCAAGTGGTACCAAAAGGTCCGTCACGTTAGGAAGAAAAGAAGGTAATACAAAATAAAACGTAATCCTTTTTACCCTTTTTGGTCTAATTCAAAAAATATCAAAGTAATAATTTAAACCATCAGTTTGTGATACAAATACTAGCCGTATACCAGGCGCTGATGGCAATCAAAAAGGAGCCATTACTTCAACATTGTACATACATATATAAAAAACGAAGCTCAAAACTCCGACGTGACTGGCAGACGACGCGCGACACACCGATTTCGCAAAAAGACTCGGAGACAAAAAAATAGCAAATACCTACTCGTGAAAGGGAAGCTTCCAGTCAGACATACCCATTAAAACATCGGCGCCAAGCAGTTAATACGTTGTTTTTGCCTTCTTGTAAAACAACTTTTATTTCAAACAATAGGCGAGTAAGTAACTATTTAGGCAGTAAGTAGTTTTTTTTTTGTATTTGTCGAAGGTGATTACGATAATGATCACATAATTACTCATCTAAGTGATTGCTTAGCACCAGACAGGGCAGCAATAAAACGGACATATTTAGGTATTTGAAAATCATATTTGATATGCTATGCGATGTCTAATTTTTGGAACATATTTAAACTCTGACTTTATTAGATTAAGACTGTGCCGAGCAAACGCAGAGCGTCCAGTGGCGCCCTCATTACTATTATTATGTTTTCTAATTAACTAAAGAATTTCCTTGGAATCAGTCGATACGTTTTTGTAGTGCAAGTAAAAACACAATTTATGGGATACGTAACAAACTTTAATAACAATTGCCCTTTGAGTAGTCAGCTTAACGGGAAAAGGTGGCCACTTTTTTTCCGTTAGGCTGATAACTCGAAGGTGATTTTTTATTAAACTATGTGATATACCCTATAAGTTGTGTTTTCATTTGTAGTACAAAAACATACCGTCCAATTTCAAGAAAATACTTTAGTTTATTACAAAACACAATAAAAGTAATGAGGGCGCCACTATACATCCGGCGTACGCTCGGCGCAGTCTTAATCTTTTATTGCTTTAAAACACTTCAAGAGGAAAAACATTTAGATTTTAACATCAATAAAGATTCGGTTATGTTATGATAACTCCGAAGTTTTATTTTATTTACAGCAGAAACATAAAAGATATTTAGAGAGTCCTCTAAGTTTCGTGCCAATAAAACCAACATACTCGTTATAATACATACAACTTACGGCCGGCGCCGCGCGTCGACATACAAAGTTGGATCTTTTTGACGCCAGCTGCCAAAGACATAACCTGTATCTTTTATTGCTACAACAGTTAATATTTTCCCTGGTGGTTCGTTTTGCGCCAATATTTGTTGTTAAATAATAATAACGGTCTTCACGAACAATTTTGTTTTTCGATAAAAATTCAAGCGTACCTACCTACCTACCAATTTGAGTGCTATTTTATTTTATGTTTTAAACGCTACCAAAGAAAACCTTGGTTACACATAAAGTGCTATCACATTATTCATATTTATCCTGAAATATTTAATATAATTTTTTACAGATAAAATTGCGCTTAGAAAAATATCTTGAAACAAAATTTGTAGGTCACTTTGTAGACGCCGCAGCTTTCCTTCGCTTCACAGCTCGCGGCCAGCGTTCTGATTACATGCGGGCTAATTGATTTTCTATTGGTCTGTTACACCAAGGTGTATAAACCTATGTAGGTCTAATACTTACTGAGCTGGGACCATTTTGTTTCATCTGGCACTAGGTCAGCCAGTTTTTTGGTTTTGTGTTTTGTTTAGTCTTCTGTCGTGTCGTGTTCGATCTTTTGTTCTATCTTTATTTCTTTAATAAATAAGTATCATATTTTAATATTCGTGTTCTGAACTTACCAACTTGGTATTTGTTTTTGTGATATAATCGCCAAACTGTAAATGACTCCGTCTGTTGTTTTATTATTATTAGAGTAGTGTGACGTGGCTTGGGCCCCAGAATCTAGACCGAGCTCAATTTTCCAGCCCCGAGAGCACGTTATTTAATAGCTGATTAGTTAATTAACCGTTATGACTAACCCAGATGAATATACTCGTATATTACAAGTTAACCGGTGAACAAAGCACTTCGACTCAAAGCTCTAACGTTACCTATACAAATGTTATGTCGGAGTTTAGTAAGTAATAGAACAATAATCGAAAGCTGAATAGATTCGCCGCTTGCTCAACGTGGCATAGTTAACCGGTTTGTGTGTCGTGTAGCTCTATATTAAATTCTCCGTGTATTTATAATGAGTGCCCGTGTCCATTTCCGCTCAGTAACAGTTTCCTTCCAGCGCGCAGCCCCTTACGTACGGCTCCGCCGTGCGCTGCTCGATTATCTATGCATGAGTTTTTATTCGTAAGGACTAAAAAGTTACAATGCTAAACCGGTTTCTCAACCACCCGCCGGACGAGAGAGACAGACGTTGCTTGTTTCTTTGTGGTTCACTGATCTGATCTACGTAGGTAGGAAGGTATAGAAGCCTCGGCTCCCCAAGTGCGAGAGAGAAATAACATTGTTTTCCATTTTATGAGCGCGCCGGCAGCCGAAGTTAGCCGAACGTGGCCGGGTCGCTTGCGCCGGTTCCCTTGGATTTACTACGAACTGCCTATGTGACGTTTATATTTTTGTGACGTGAATCCATTGATATTATTGTTGAGTGACCATTGTTTAATCTTTGGTGTGATTACCTAAATTATTTACCACTTATAATGAGACTGGATAGTTTGATGAAGTTCGTAGAAACGGGTTTAAATGGGTATGGATAAAGACTGTACACGATAAAATCTGGCCATGCATGATCTGGTGTATCTTTGCGATGAATGCATATTTTCAAGCAGTTTTTTTTTAATATGTTGTATAATTATAATACTATATAATTAAATAAAATCGTATCATAATGTATGGGTATGTGTTAGTTTTCGCCAAATATATTCTATCATACCTTTCATCTCTTGTACAGCGTTTTTTGACAATATTCACTCACTTCCTGCTTCTACGCCACAACAGTATTTATATTGTTACAAGCAGTTTTACCCACAATAGAATGTCGTCTTACGAAAAAAATACTTTTTGAAACTCATTTCTATTTGTAGTAGTCAGGAAGACTTTTTACTCCAAGCACTGAAAGTTGTTTTTGTATGGGAGGCATTTATTTGTCAAAAAGTCAAATTCGCCAAAGTTAAAAAACCTCAGAACTATCTTAATCTGAATATAATCAGGAAAGTTTTAACTATTGTGGTAAGATAATTTAATAAGGTATAATTTGGCTTGTATAATTAATAATAATAAAATGTTTTAAAACGGAGAATTTGGTAAGACTGTCAGAAGATCGTGTACAAAAAAATAAAGGTACTGTGGATTATATAAGGGTCTAAGATACAGACGCTCTTACATTTTATTATGATTGTATTTTTATTATGTAGTTTCATAACCACTGACTATTACAAAAAAGTGCTGCTTGAAAATTAGCATTCATTAAAAAAATACACCAGATCATGCATGGCCAGATTTTATCGTGTACAGTCTTTAGTAAGGGTTTTTAAGTTATGGCCGAATAGTTACTTATCGCACAATTAACAAGAAGGCGGAAGCGCCTACCTCAGAGATCGCTAATATGGAGTGGCGCCGCGCCGTGCTACGTCAGTTGTAAAGAGTTAATTCTTGTTAAGAGTGATAATGTGATGAGGAAAACTGAACTCTTTGTTCGCGGCATTTAACGTGATCGAAAGTAGGCGAGTGAGCCGAGTCTCGTAGGAATAAGGCTGAGTGCGCAACCGGTGAAGGCTCCGCTAACATTGAACGTGAAGGTAAGACCCAATTAATATAATTTCATAATAGCGCAAAGCTTTTAAATTATTCACATTTGTCTTAAAAGTAATTGCCACGAGTAACACACGAGTTTTTTTAACTATTACTATGTATGTAAGTTTGAAAAGTATTCGGAAACCTTGAAAGGTACCTAAGGTCAGTGTACGCCTTCAATTGAAGATAATTACACTTTTAAAGATGATTGCTACTTCTTTAAAATATAGGTACCAGTGTGTTTCTGAGAACAAAATTTACATATAAAAAAAAGTAGAATGTGGGTACTTTCAATCTTTTAATTTGATTAGAGAACGAATAAGAGAGGCGGTACGATTTTTAATCAGGGTTAACGTTGAGGAACCTACGTCGTAGATATTTACCTTGAATCTAGGTCCTGAATAGTATTCTACATGCATACCGAGTTAAGTTAAGATAGCAGCATAGCAGTTGTCAATGGACACATAGGTGTCTCACCTGATGAATTATGTAACTAATTCGGCGCACGCAGAACTCTGGCCTAAACAGGGTAAGTAATAGCGCCAGGAGGCAGCAAAACGCGACCAAATTAATGCTGACCGTCATTAGAAACTCCCGTTTAACAAACTGTAGTCTACATTACATATCGCATTAAGCCGGGATCAAGCTCTTCACTTAGGGACGGAGGTTACAGTTTAGACCTTAATAATGAAAGTAAGGCAAAGTCGATGGATGGGTGGGCATTAGGTGCACGGATTACTCGTTAGCATAAGTCAGGACGTATCCCGGGTTCATCGCGGGCTGAGATTTACTCCGGGGCACGTATCCACCAGAGATCTGACCCCGCGGGAAAGCTGTGACGCCGCACGTGCTTACGTAACTAAAATAAATTGTCCAACCACTTGAGAATTGCATAAGGCCTCATAATTTAACATTTGTCTTCTTACAATAGATACTATGTAGCTCTTTCACTGAATCATAAACCATTCGACGGTCGGTAGGTATAATATGTCATTTGTAATAGGCAATAGCACACGAGAACACAATTAAAGACATCTTATAGGCTCCTACAATGATTAACGTTTCAATTTCTGTTGAACATTGGCTTAATTGATGGCCCCAGATTAAATAAATACCTGCCTCAAGTTGTCAACCTACTGAACTTTTGGTGAAGTGGTTGAGCTTGACCTGCAAGCCTGCAACCTTTGTGATTGTGACGTATTGAATAACAAAACTTGCACTTTTCTGAAAGATCACGGATCCTTACACCGAAGCTGGTAATTGATCTGAATAAACTAACTTAGTACCTACACAATATATAGACGTACAATATGTAGGTAGGAACGTAATGAAATAAAGAAAAGTAGCCGGCAGTGACAATAACTGAAAGAAACGTAGATGGATAAGTAGGGCAGCGAGGCGTCGAATTTTACAAGTCTAAATGCCATTAGTAATGTTTCTGGGAAGCCAGACAACCGCCGCGCGCCGAATATTCAACTGTGACGATTAGACACACCAAATAGGTATAAGTACATATTTAGGTAGTTACTATATAATTTATCAAGTAACAAGGTCTAACACACAATCATAAGTTATGATTTTTGATACATATGATTAAAGTTTGGGACTGGTTACGATTGTAAAATTGTCCTTTTTAATTTTCCATAGTCGGATAAAAATTACACAAAATCGAATTGAACTTCATTTCCAACTATTCTCATTACCCAAACATGCCAATCTAATTCATCAATTGATGGATTAACAAACAAACACAGGAACTCAATTTACCATGTCAACAGAAAACTTAATAGGTATACTTACCTACTAACTTGTAACTTGTAATTTCCAAAGTGCGAGCGAAGGATGGGTGAAAATTTTAATCAAAAAATATACCTAACCGCCTTATAAAATATGCGAATTTAATAATGGTAAGCACTTATTGTTATGAAAATGTAGGTATGAAAACTTGCTCAGTTAAGTTAAGATATAATCAACATTACAAAACTTTCGCGCTATTTCTTTGAAGTAAGTACATTAGAACTTTTACAGGCAAACGGTGTTTACCGTGTTTAGTTACTACTCGTAATTTTAGTAAATTTTAGTTCTTGCGCATACAAATATCTACATTATAATAGTAAGAGAACTCACTTAAATGTAAGCGGTTTTATTGGGCACTTGAGCAGCTGAAACATATTGAACTAGTTCTGAATAAAGATCGTTTTGTTCTAAAATTGATTGATGTCAATTCGTATCAATTGCATGTACGAGCAATAAGTATGTCACAGCAGAGTATCTATTTAATTGCCAACCAAGGCCATAAAATAGTGATCGTATCAATTAAAGTGGCACAACTGATAGATGGCATGCCTGGCGGGTTTTTCATTTAACCAGTAGGTATCCTTATTTATCATGAAAGTGCACATTATGATTTAAAAAAAACGAATGTTTATTAATACATACGTACTTAATTAAGTAACTCGGTTATGCTTACACTCGTAACAATGGAAATTATCATTAGAAAGCAAATCTCCTTAATACGTCAGAGCGCTGGCCATTATTTCAGTCAGGCCAAAGCTAAGCTTGCCATAAACGCGAAATCCCGGCGACGACACGACACGACATGTCGGGGAAATCCTGATGAATGGCAACCCTACTTCCACTCATTGATTTCCATTAGGCGTCCCACTTAGCTTCATTGTTTTGATTGTTTTACCTACCGATTTTCTAAACGGCGCTATTATGGTTAATATGGTAATTGTGTCGTCTAAGTGACTATGTGATTACTTGTTTAATACAATACAGAATGTACAACAGTAGAAAATGAATAGTAGTCACTACTTGTAAGTAAGTGACTTTTCACAGAACAGAGTTTCTTTAATACTTCATAAAAGTTTTCTTTACAAAGACCAGATTTAATGCATTATCCTTTCTCTAAAGCGACTTGGACTTACCACTGGAAGAACTTGTAAAAAGATACAAATGAAGTGACGCAACGACAGAGACAAAAGTTGCGAAACTTAATAAAGTAATGACAGACCCTACTTATCTTCCGAGGCCGCGTTTAATGTAATGAGTCAGACTTAGCTCTTATTCCTGCATTATTTAACAAGCATTACGTGGCTATTTAAGATTATCATAATTACCGCTGAAAACCGCAATTTTTCTAAAACATTTGAATAGTTTACAATTTATTCTGCCGGAACAATTACAACAGCATGACTACAGCAAACCTTACAATGGATAACTAACACTTTCATTGGACCAAAGACGTCACAATGAAAAAAATTAGATAGTACCATTATTGTACAACAAACACGCCAACAATTATTAGAATGAGAGCTTTTTGTCAGGTTCTTTAAAAGTGACTTTCTCACGGCGTACTCGTATTTAGACCGATGAAAAAAAAAACCTGGTTCATTTACGAGTAGATACAAAAAAGTAAATTTTTTAACATTTCAAATAAGATTAGATTTATCATCAAACACAAAATGGTATGACATGGTATAATCATTTTGGCCTTGACTGCAGGGACTGAAAACTGAAAACAAATCCGAGCAGGGTCTCTTTTTAGGGTTCCGTAGTCAAACTAGGAACCCTTATAGTTTCGCCATGTCCGTCCGTCCGTCCGTCCGTCCCCAGTCTAGCTCAGAGACTCATAGTACTAGAAAGCTGTAATTTGGCATGAATGTACATATTAGTCACGCCAACAAAGTGGTAAAATAAAATTTTGAAAAATATTTTTTTTTAATGCACCTCCCCTACACGTAACGTGGGGATGTCTTTTTTTTTTCTTGCCTACCTCATAGTGTGGGGTGTCGTTGGATAGGTCTTCAAAAATATTGCGGGTTTATGAAAACAATTTTTTGATTAAGGGATCCGTTTATGAAATATTAAGCTTTAAAGCGCTATTTTTTGTTAGAGTAAAGTGTCCCCCCCCCCCATACAGCCAAAACTACAAGTACTAAAAATCTGAAAAAAATCTTCAACGAAAGTGCATATAACGAATTTTAAAGGAAAACTATCACGGCTAAGTAGACATGATTAGTTCCTGAGATACAGGCGACTAAAGTGTTTATACCTACTAAAAATCATCTAAGACAGCGCCAAATAACTTTAAATAGAAAATTGGTTCATACATGTTGATTTTTGAGATAGTTTTTTGTGTTTGTCGTTACGGCTTCGGAACCCTACACTGAGCATGGTCCGACTTGCTCTTGCCCGGTTTTAACATTGTTTTAGCCCATCTTGCTTCGATATCGTAATCATATTGTTGACGTCATGAGACTTCCTATTCACTTGGTATTAAAACAGCTGTCATAACTTCAATAATATTTTAACGATATTCGATAGCCAAAGTGGAATAAATGCCTATGTGAAGGCCTATGTTAGAAAGGTGTTAATCTACGAATAATTAGATACCTAGGTATATAGTTTTCTTTTCTTTCTTTCTTGGCATTTGAATTTGACAAAAAGAGACAAAGAACACTTTAACAAAAATAGGTTTACTGCGTAGTATTGTAACAGAAAATATTTCACAGACAGCTGGGTACCTATGAGAACGCATATTATATATTTGTTATAGAGCGTTTAGTCATGGTAATACGCAATGTTTAATGAGAAAATAGCAATTTCTCATTTCAGGTATTTTTTTTCACCGGATGACTGTGACGTTAAACGTTATCAAGTTTTGAAACTATACCTCGAATAATATTAGTATTACAATTGATAGCAAAATATGCCTGTTTGTATAAGACTTGTCTTATTTGTCGGTCTTTACTACAGTCCCATGTGGTTGCCGGGTTAGAATAGTGCCACTCCATGTCTTCCCGTGGATATCGTAAGAGGCGACTAAGGGACTAAAGGCTTGTAGTACTGCTAGGCGATGGGTTTGCAACCAGTCACTAATACACTGGTAAACATCTTAACCTAATTATGCAAAATTTGGTTACAGAATTACCCACAATTGTTGATAATTTTCTGCCTATCCAACTCTGGGAGTAAAGGCATGGGTTTATGTACTACAGATATAGAAAACATTAGTGCAATAGAGTTTAAAGCTACCAGTGGTAGGTAGGATACGGTGCGAGATGTCGTTTAAAGGAAGTGGTCTCATCCAATTAAGAGCACGCCCGCTGGATTGCTTCCAGCGTTTTTGTAATTGTCCGCTTGCACTTCTTTTTATTATTGCAATGTCGGAAACGCCTATTTTCTTCTTTTATTTTCCATTTGTAACCACGATCTCCGATATTGTTACAATTGATTACAGTGTGGTAGTGGTGTGGTAACTAGTAAATGTAGCAAGTAAATGGGCACCTAATGTGATTGTTACCATAGTTTTTACTCTCTTGCTAACAACATTGTGTTGTTTTGAGGATGGAATTTACTAGCATGTCTCAATATAAATGCTTAGAACGGGCCTTGCATTGAGTAAGTGTAAGTAGTTATAGATCATTTTTATTGGAGTATCACTTCAACTAGGTATTTTATTATGTAAAATATGCTAAAAATAATAATGCTGCTATCTCCCGTTCGCATTCTGATGCTTGGTATGACGTACTCGTACTTTAAATTTAGAAGAAGAATTTTACCATTGAATTACCTCAATTTCCATTTGACTAACGGTATTGCCTCAGAGAGTGGGTATGGATTTATCAATACGCCGCAAAGCTACAAGTTAGAGTAAAATAGAGGTACGACAGACGCGGAGTGGAGTATGCAAATGAGGGAATATTGGAAGTGGCGTCGCTATTGTCGTCATGAACCGGTACTGTACGTGTGGATCTATCTATACATGAACAGAGCGGCTCGGTCGAAGGCGCTGCGCCCGAACCGAACTGCCGCATGACAAAACGGTATTGTGTAGGCACCCGCGATCGGCACGTTCTTGCCAGAACCCGCTGTATTTTGCAGCATCACTCATCAGTCAGATCATTGCCGAGATTCGTGACCGGCAACTTACTATTAACTCCGCATCAAACCCACTTCCCATGTGGATACGGTTACATCGATGCTCCATGTAGTGTATTCCAATACGAGGTCGAAACCGCAGGAAGAGGGCGGAGGATTTACGCTCTGCTTCCTATGTTTTGTTATTATATAAAATTGCTCTCGGGTCGACGGAAATTGCGATGACAATACTGAAAATAACACAGCGATGATCCTCTTGATATATTAGTTTGTGCTTCCAAGTGAAAACGTGGTTTATCGTGGATTCCATTGTTAGTTCATGAAATGAAAATCACAACTGTCCATTTAAAAGCAATTTCATTGTCTCGATTGAGACTTTTGCAGCTGGGTTAGTAATTGCCCGCTGTCAAAATTTAAAAGCGCGTTAATTTACATTTGATAAGCACTCTGCGCTCGAATCAAGTACACGTCAGTGCTTATTACTCGTATGTACCATGCGCTAGTAAATATGTACAGACATCATAATGCATTTAGATAGTTGGCGAGAGATAGACACCGTTAAGCCTCGTGCAGTCGTGCCAAATCTCTTTATTACCGCGGCGGGTGCGCCGCGCCCGCGCACCAGCCGCACCGCGCGCCGCTCGCGCAAGCCGTGCCTAAAGCCAGTCGCAGGGCCGACATAAAACGTTTACCTAAATTAGTGTTAAAGTAAATTAGGCCACTTTAGAATTAGAAAAAATGTACAGTAGGTCTTCGTCGCACTTTTCCGTCCTAAGTTTTTATATTTAACTAGTTTTGCGTGCCCGGCGGCGCGCCCGAGTGAATTTCTTCTTTCATACAAACCTTGCCCTGACAATTTAAACACAACAGAAAAACCGGTCAAGTGCAAGTCGGACTCATGTACGTAAGGTTCCGTATTTAAGATACTTGATATGGTTGGAAAACTGAAAATAAAAGACTCATTTAGTTACGAACTTTATTACGTATGCAATAAGGTCCAATTTGACTAGCCTAAATGTTTTCAAAACTAAGTATGACCACTTTATTTAACTTTTCCCAAAAAAAAACAAATTATTCCGATTTTTTTCATCTATAAATTTCGGAGATTCCCCTTAGGAACGGTATTTTTTTGTACATTTTTGGCTATAAGTCAAAAAAGACGTCATGGTAAATAAAAATTAAATAGTTTTAAAATGTGCAGACTAAGCCCTTTCATATGACTCCCCGTTTGCTATAATTAAATCACTTTAATTTTAAGCAACCACCCATTCTAGATCCCTTTTCAAATATTTAGAAAAATAATTTCTTTTTTTTTTACTAAAAACAAATTTTCAAGTTGATAGCGTCTTATGTTCTGAGAAAACTGCTGTGATATACAGACAGATAGACAGACGCCGAAGTGTCACCATTTAAGGAGATTTTTTTCCATTTCGGTACGGAACCCTAAAAACACCATTTAAATTCGAGTTAAAAACATTTATGGCACAAAAAATGACACCCGAAAACCCACGCCAAATATACATCTAAACAATATTTTTTGCTTAACGTCTTCGTAAATATCAATTTGCACACGTTTGTACGCATTTACTGCTTTATTGGCTTCACAAAAATACGTGAAAAATATCGAAACCTTAAATAAAGGAAAGCCGAACAAGTGAAAGGAATTGTTGCCTTTCTTTTCAGGACGCTGACCCTGCCTTGTTAGCGCCTTTTAACATATGAATGGTTTAATGGGGAATCGAGCCCGTTTAGTCAAGCGACGACGGACCAATAAGGTTTAATTTAGACGTAAAGATATGTAAAAGTTTTATACATGTAAGGGTGATATGGCTTGAATAATAAAATTACAGACGCAGGGAATTTAATTGAGAAGGTATTTTAGAATCTTGTCAGTAAGAAAAGCAGTTGTTTTGAGAACCTTAAAATAAATTATT
Source organism: Acleris laterana (assembly GCA_963966035.1). Taxonomy (NCBI): domain Eukaryota; kingdom Metazoa; phylum Arthropoda; class Insecta; order Lepidoptera; family Tortricidae; genus Acleris; species Acleris laterana. The sequence continues at coordinate 9,550,905 of OZ014440.1, forward strand.
TATTTATTTATTAAAAATATACACTAATAATACAATTAAGTATTTACACAATTAAGATATAAAATACATTCTATAATATTACAAGCCTGTGTGCAATACCGGGGCAAGTGTATACAGCACCTTACAATTTAGTTATCGCTTTTAAAACGTTTTGAAGGTAACCTGTATCCTGCACAATTCAACAATAAACAATACAATTACATTAATGTACTAACTAACAAAATTATTCGATAGTTCTCAACTTATTCCTGGAGAGCTGCAGCGAGTCGCCGAAGATGTCTACGCCATTCGCACTCGTTCGATGTAGGTCCTCATGACCCGATTCAGTGGAGAGAATTTGCCAAGATTGGATCTATAAGCTATTGAAAATATATTAGATAAAATCAAAATCAAAATCAAAATATTTATTCAGTAAATAGGCCACATGAGGGCTCTTTTACACGTCGGTAATATAGGGTGAGTCTACCAGCGCTTCGGACAAGACCATCATTGCGGAGAAGAAGCGCCGCAAGAAACTCCAGCAGAAGGTCATTTTTTCAATCATAATAACATAGTACTTAAAACTAAGTTACATTAAGTAAAGTAAGTTACATTAGGTAATAAAGTAATAAATAATAAATTCTTAAAAGTACCAAAAATATTTTTTTTACAAATGTAAGGTCAATAAACCTTAAACTTCGTAAAAAAATCTTTGAGAACAACACGACGAGGTCTCTACGTCAAAAAGCTGTAACTAGAATAATTTATTTAAGTAAAAAAAAAAGTCCTTGCATATATAGGGTACATATCTGGGCACGTTACTTGTCGCTCTGATGTGTATTTTATTAAGGCTATATTATATAAGTATGATGATGCCGTGATTATACGGTGTTCAAATTGTTCAAACGAACCTAAGTCCCCGCACTAGAGTTTTCATGTATCCGTTGTTTATTTTTCTTTATATTCTTTTTATTTTCTTCAAATAATGATCCAAATCCTTTTCTCTCGTTCTTTTTGGCATTTTTATCACCAAAACACAATTAATGTTATTATTATTATTTATTTATTTAATGGCATCTACATAATAACGTAATTTTGCCAATGTCAAGTACTTATATATATAAGCAACGTTGTACGGTGAATCCTGTCCTGTCGTCGAAGTCTTCCAGTCATAGTCGTTATGTCCCTTGAAGATGGCGGGCATCCACTTCAATGGCTTGGTGTGATCTTGACCGCTAACTCGTTTGGAACCATCTTTTCACTGTTATTTGATTTAATGCAAGTTCTTCATCAATGTTACAAATTGTCCCACAAAACTGCCCTGGATTTGCGAATCAAAATGAACGATAAAATCATTTACAAAAAATTAAATAATTGGACAGATGTTTTCAGAATGACAGCCAGTCATAGACCACAATTAATGTTCTGTTTACTTACAAGATAAGTCGTTGAGTTACCGCGGAATCGAAATGACAGGTGACATAAATGACCATAGATAATACACGCTGTGTTGAGTTTTTTCCAGTCTCTAAAACTGCGCTGGTTACCGACTGGCGTCAAAGAGCTGCTTGTTATATATTATGTCGAGAATGAAACCGAGTAATAGGTGTACTAATACTTCCTTTACCTATAATAAATAACTTAACATTAAAACCTGATATTTTTTGCTAGGTTAAAATGTTTTATACGTGTATAAATAATAAATAATGTATAGGTAGGTGTCCATATAAAGGAATGCTCGTCGGCATCTTCTAAATATAAAATAATAGGCAAAGCAGTTAGGTTTTACAATAAGGCACGTATTTTTAATGTACTTACAGCAGCGAGTTCGGTACCAACCCAACATGTAAACTAGCAAATTGCTATTATTACTGTTGCGTAAGTATTCAATGCAGCGTTCGCAACTATTGTTTTAAAACGAATTACTAACCGAAACATTAATATAAGCTCTCATTTGTACGCGGCGGGGACGCGCCGGTCGCGATGCGTGCGAGGGCCGCCGTCGCGGCTAGCGCCGCGCGCACCGAATGCCAATGTGCAATTATATTTAGCGTCCATTGCAATTACACACTGAATCGAATAGAACTGTGTCAGCACCACTCAACTAGACATTGCAAAATACATCTAAAACTACTCACCTACTACGTTATCTTGCCGCCAGAAGCTGTGATCGTAATCCGATTCGCATTCATCTAACTACGCCTTTATAAATTACGTCAGACGCGACAGTTACTGAATAATAAATAGAGCTGGGCTAAAACATGGCCGCACTGTTAATCGTTGTTCAAGTATTTGGTCTCGTTCTGCAGATAAAGTGGGCTATGGACGGACAAATACCTAACAAATTTATTTACTTATGTAAAGTAAATACTTGCAAAATCGTCATTCAAAGTGACAATTCCAAAATATCGGTTCCAAATTGGAACATTACATTTAATCAATAAACCTTTCGAGCATTCTACCGAAGCGCAAAATTTTGTGCTACCATCCGTAAGCACCGCCCATACATTTAATAGAAGAATGTGCAGCCGTTCTAGAAACTATGTGAAACTCAGCGCAATCTGGCGGACGGTATTACCCTATCAATAGCGTGAATGAAGTAGGGACACGGAGGCGAGTGGCAGCGACAAGGTCTTGCTCGCCGATGCGTTACGCTCAAGCGTAGAGCCTTAGCCGCGAGGCCGGACTCGTGGACTGCATTCTGATGGGCAAGACTGGATCACAATACCGTACTCTGCCCACCAAACACCATGCAGAATACTACTCAAACCATCTAGTATTCTAACAGCCCAAGGGCTCACGCCGGATTAACGCCCGTGCGTGGAACACTGCCAAGTAATAAAACTTCATGTTTATACAATCAGTCCGCAAAACGCCAGTTTATGTATCAGTTTGGCCGTAGACATACAGCTCGCGCTCACGCCGACTGACCGGTTACGACTGCACTAACTGTTGCAAGCACGCCCTAATGGCTAAAATAAACTTGCCGAGTGTACCATATTCAATTTAAATGTTTTTTTTAAGCATTGGAATAATAATAGAAGTCTGGACGAGAGGCTGAGCCCAGGGAGTGTTATTGTTGCAGTTAATGAGGCCATTGTTCGCGAGGGCGGGTCTGAGGTGTCATCCGAGGCACATTGTCCGTCCGGCAAGTGTTTTAATATCACTTATTGTTTGATATAAGAAGCTACAGTCAAAACGTTTTGATTGCATGGACACCTGGGGACAAAAACAGTGAAACTTACACAACGGTTGCAGTTGCATGTCATGTTTGTTCCTACTTCTACTTTCCTTTCTGCGTTCATGAATTACAAGATTTACAAGAAATGAAAGCATGCAACGCATTTACATTTACTAATGAATGAAAACGTTATTGACACGAATCATGCAAACCGTCCTAAAATAACTTTATAATTCGACATCGCATAATAAGAGCATTACAAAGGATTATCTTAACGTGCGCCGTATTTTTAGAATGGAGTTGAAAACCCAATTTAAATTACCGTGATGTAAAGACAGCTCTGAGTTCTTGATCAGATCATTCAATAACAGTCTTCGGGGTTGCTCTTGAACATAAATTGAAAATTACCTTTATGATGGGATATCTTATTACAGATAAACAATAACCAGAATATTGGGATAAGCACGATCATATTCTACGATTGATTGGTGCAATCAGAGTTCTCGGTGATATTATAATTTGAGAACATTCGAATTCGAAGAGCCATCCATCGCAGAGCTTGGGTGGGCAAAATAATTAAGAACTAAATTTAACTCAGGTTATTACTTAATTATGATTTATAACAACTACTTACATAGAGTAAAAGCTTAATTGTTGTTAAGTACGGATTAAATGTATTTAAAATGACGGTCAGTCCTAGCGGTACGCCCGTTGAATAATATACGTCGCATACAAAAAGTCTGTCCTTCTGGAATAATATACCTTTCAAATGGTGAATAAATTTTCCAATTTGTAGTTCCAGGATTTACCCTCCACAAACACGAACTCATAAAATTCGCACTCTCTATTTATAATATTGATTATAAGGTACTTACATGGAGATTCATAGTGTAGGTAAGTATTTGTTAGTCCATATTTTTTCGTGACGTAGCGCGTATCCCTGGGAAAACCCTGTATCCAGCCGTGGCAAAATTTTTGGAGATCGAAGACGAATTTACCTTTTATTCCAAAAATGTACACCATAGGTATAGGTAATGTCATAGAAATTTTTAATTAAAATTGACACTTCTCCATAACAAGTCTCCAAGGCGACAAAGGCAGTTGCGTGACTAGCGCGCATCGTCCAACACCTCACGGACCCAGAGCCACGTGAGAAGAATTTACTATACAACCTGCCCATTACTGTAATTACCTCACTGTTTCATATAAATCTATTTCTGAAACCTTAAGGGGTGAACCTACTTACTTTACTTGAAAAACTATTTAACACCACCACATAGGTTTCCACCGGAAAAAGCCCACAGAAAGCACACAGAAAAAGCCCTAGTTTTTATAAATATTTTAGAGAGAAAATATTCGGAGGAAAATTAAACACACTTGAATTTTTCAACATCAAGTTTACAATTTACCTATAGAATGTATGTGAATCTCATTAATTTAAATTTATTCGCTATTTTTATCAGTGCTCATCTCCAGCGCTCTTGACTTTCGTCCGCACCCAGCACCCTTCAGCGAGTCGTTCAACCCAGCCGCGCTATCTGCTGGGTTACTTTGAACACGAAATAAGAAACTGTTAGTCCTATCCCTCTTACACTTTAGTTGCTGCATAATCGTGAGAGTAGTAAGACCATGTCTTGGAACTGGAATTTGGGAGTGCGGCTGTGCGGTGTCGCGACACAGTTTCGCGAGTTTGGATCCTAATCAACGGCCCCTTTTGCACGACATATCCACTAGACAATGCAACTAACACAGTTTCAGTTTGAGGACGTGCTCTACGCTACTCCACAAATTGTGGTTCAGTGGTGTGATTTTTATAAATTATCAAATTAGATAATAATTCAAAATCAATAAATAGTGTGTAGTTTAAAAAGTAGCCCTCTTATTCATAAATGCGCAATAACTAAAGCGTGCTTGAAATATGCTCTGTCCTTACCTGTCATTATGACATTAGAGTTAAACAGAATGGGACATATAATATTGTAACTAAAATAAGTTCTGGTGAGTTTATTGATAACCGTTTATCCGCAAAGTAAATTGTTGATATACATTTCTGCGCTGCTTTAATGCTGCTGTGTACACACTACACACGTACGGTACCTACCTGTTGATGTAAAATTAATAGCATCGCGGTAAATGACGACGTAACATGCACTCCCGCGTCCGTAAAACTTAAGCACTTTCCATTCAAACAAAAAACTGTAGGCGTATGAAATTCATATACCTAGCATTTATATTTTCTGTCACTATACCCAAGTACCACTGATAGATCCTCAGAGCGATTGCAAGAGACAGACCACCAATTTCAAGTAGTTAAGCCCCCGTCGTCACCATGGCTAAGGATGATAAATGCGTTAATATGGATGGACGAGCTTATACAAAGTTATTAATATAATTCACATATAGGTAGTTCGTCTATTCAGACGTATAGTTACAAGTTGTGTAAATACAGCACCGACAGGTAGGATGGAGTACAAAATGAAAGTTTACATTGTTTCAGTTGATTGCTGTTTCATTACGTACGTAACCGCTATGTTAACGAGCTCGGTCAGAGCTAAATCACGCTTAATCAACACTCTTCTGCCCTTGGAACTTCGTGCTCAACTCTACGACAACATTAATATTCATACAGTCTACGCAGACATTAAAATGAATTATCTTAAATCTCGCTCCGGGTGCTAAAACGAAGTCAGTCTTAAGTAGACACTTGTAAAAAGCCGTAGCAAATTATCAATGCAATCGCTTAGACGATCTCTTCTACGCCCACTTATTATTTACTCGTTTATGTGTGTAACCTTGACCTGCGAGCGAGCTTAAAATGGGACACGAGAAGACGAAACTATACGTGGATTGTTCTTACCCCAAAATTATCCCAAAGTATCAAGTTCGTAGCCGCAAATGATTATGTCGTTAATGGTTCCAAACTACAGTTTAAGAGCCTTTATAGGCGAACTTCGATAAGTTTCTAAACGTAACGTACCATGTAAACTGACTCGAAATAACTGTGTGTTGAACTGTACATAATGAGCACATGTAATGTACGTAATAACGCGGTGCGGTGCGAGCTCACTCAAGCATTCTAGGACATAGGTATACGTTCGCACAAAAAGGAAGGTAGGTCAAACGTGATTTTGGTCTACGTACGGTGCGGTGCCTGCGTGCCCGTTAATAATTTATCTGTAAGTGTAGGCTGGCCCGTCCCGAAATAACACCTCACTTATGTACGGCAACACCAAATCTCTAGAGGTGCTAATATCGAGATAACAAACCACAGTCGTGCTCCTCCGTTTGGCCAAAAGATTAGCTGTTGTACATAAATGGTAAATAGCCATCAGAACTAACAAAAAACCTGAAGAACAAGCCTTGTGTAACAACAACACCGCTAGATTTGTGTCCGAGCTGCGTAAATAAATAGACGCTTTATATTGACTTAACGTTGTCCGTTATTGTCTAGTTTCAAACTTTTATTTTGAAAAAAAGTGGACCGAGTCTAACCGTTAATACACCGTGTCAAAAAGTGCAACAAACTTTTGCAATCGATTAATGTCAGGTCAAACTGCGCGACAGTTTACCTCAGAGCGATTTGTCGCAGATAAGACGACGAAATATTACACCATTACAAAAAAGCTGCATGAAAATCTCAACCTTGACTCGCAGACCATGTATCTCTAAGCGCGTATTGTAAATGTTTTTTAAGTTGTATCGACCGCAGTTATTAATGACGTGTGCGCAATAAAGTAATATCAGACAATTTGACTAATGACTCAATCAAGTTAATCTGCTGAATTAGTTATGTGAAGGCGAATCATTAATAGAGGTCATCTTAAGCGCTAACCATTATTGTGGTTGGAAGCCCCTGGTTCTGGCATAAAGGTAAGTACGGTAGGTTAATACTTTTGCGATTACGCAAGTCACTGGAACTGTTTTTTTGTTTCACATTGCTTTTTTTTCTTGTTTCATTGGCCCTTTCTTGGTAAAGTAAAATAATAAAAATACTACTGTTAGATAAAAATCTTACAATCCAGAAATTAATTGAAAACTACTAGCTTATAAGAAATCGTTTTACATTGATGTACTTGTATAAAGATGATGCATGTACAAAGACGAACGTATCTCTTAAGGGATCTCCTCCAATTCACCTTGGAATTAATGCATTAAATATTACAAATTTATAATTTGCTCTTGATTTCATTAATAAATAAAAAGACATTGTTTAGGGAATGTCGAGTATTAAACCAAAAAATTGGTTATTTTCCGTGGAAATACGACAAATAAGTACAATTTGTTCCAGGGACCCGGCACAGTTACTTACAGAAGCTTAATTGTACTTACACTTTTTGGTAAAACAACATAAGTCTCGAAAACCGGATTCTTTAAACCAAAAATAACTTACTTATACAGAGTTACGCGACGGGCGACTACGTTTTACAATTTGTAATGACGATGTATGACAGCTTACTTATCGAGATGGGCGTAAACGATATCGCAGGCGCGCGGTCTGCTGCTCCAAGGCTAGTCGCGGCCACGGGATGGCGAATGTCCTTACCGACATGGTGCTTTTTCTCCATCGCGAGCACAGTCGAGACGACAGACGAGACAAGCCTTAAGGAGATATACTACAACACTTATAATATTAATATATATCTATATGTATACGGTGACTGTATAATTATACCAGTTCTGTGTGTGAATGTGGTGTCTCTAGTAAGAATACAAAGTGTCTGCGCCTTTACATTGACGACACTCGGTGTGTATACTGAGATTAAAGTGTACAGTACCACCAGCTTCCTAATAGCGATCGGTAACCGTTGTTTTTTCTATGAAACACGAGTCTATGAAACATCAGTTGCGAGTGCAAGCCGAAAGTTTTTAAGAGGTGGGAATACTTACTGTACGGTGTATAATTTCCAAGTAAAATTTAAATTAATTTGACGCATAAGCGCGTAAGGATTATGCGCTATTTCGTTTATCTACGACTTTGGTATAAGCGAACCTCGAATCAATCAAAGTCCCGGACATGTCGAGCCAGTCGAGTGAGATCGCTCGTATGACTTCACTCGCTCGATCGACGTTCGTCAGAGAGTCGTTTTTAAGAGATAAACACCCATGTTCGTCGACCATTGTCCTCTAACTAATAACCGTATTTAACCGTAGTCGCGGCGGTCGGTTTACGAGCGTATCGTCTGCGACACACCTTCATACACACTAAATTATTTACGACGCCGGCAGAAGCTAACTGCAACCTACGTGAGACCATCAAACTAAATTTTGGTAGTGGCGAAGGTTGAAGCCGTCTAGATTTCTAAATCCAACCTCGAAGAGTATATTTAGAGTTAGTTAATTCTGATCATTACCTGAAGCAGAAAAAATAAGTAGCGCTTACGTTTTGTTAGATAATTTTCGGAGCGATTAAAGCTATTATTGTGTAATCTGTTGGATGCACCTGTATGTTTTTTGCGGCTCCTAGTTTAGGCGCAGTAAAAAACAAGGAGTTAATGAAGGCCAACTAGGATGTGTTAACCACACGCTTATCATAAAAACAATATCAGATCCGTGTCGTTTATTAATTGTATATTAAATAATATTTTATTGATACGTAGATAGATGTTACGGGTGTAAAACATGTGAAGAGTCTCAATTAAAGACTAGGATGTGTAATTGTAATTGGATGGCTCTAACATTATTTATATTCTAATTATTTAAAGGGTTTTAAGTAGTATAATTTTTTTTTTACATTGTTAGGTAATCTTTATTGCGTATTTTCTCTAACAAGTTTCAATTTTAATAGAAATACGTACTTCTAGTACAAAGTTATCCGAAGCGTCCGCATACCTTCTATTTAATATCTAAGGAATTTTAATTGAGATAAAGCTGCGGAGCCCATACACGTATTCTTAGGCAATTTAAAACATCGACTGGTATCTAATTAATTTGTGGCAATCACGTTAAAAGCCTGCCTGACTCCACGGAAATATCTTAGTGCTTTTAATCACAGCCACGTAAATAACTTGCGTAAGCCAATAACAGGCTGGATGCATGGCTGTCGAATAGACAAGTGGCCGGCGGAATGCACCGCGCATGATGCAACGAACACCTGCGCGCCGCCAAGCCGTCTTCCAACACTAATAATGTCAAGATTTTTACAATTCAACAGAGTCATTAGACTCCAAGAATTCCATAGTCCATTCGAATTCTTAGCAATTAAAAATAAAGATCAAGGCAACTAATAAGCTCTGTTATCTGCGTTAAACAAAGAGCCATTATAGCTGTTTGCAATTAGAGCCATTATATATCTGGAGCAACTACGGTAGGTAGTGAGTTGGTAGCGGTTAAGTATCGCACGCGCATTAAACACCGATATCGATACCGAGTGATTTAGTGGTGCGTGTGCTGCGCGCGCGCCTCTCGCCGTGAAATCGCCGGCGACTGCCAAGATAAACTGCAATGCGATCTAGCCGACATAAATCCAGCGGGTTTGCTGGTCATAGCAAATTCATTACTTATCTCACTGCGGGCGTGAAATTGTTGCATAGCCCGTCATAGCCTATTCCCATCAGTGGGGCGGAGTGAAGTCAGCGCAGAACACGCAAGCTACGAGAGTAACTAGATTAAGGCCAACTTAGGAGGGTGCAACCAACAAGTCGGTGATTAAGTGTTTTTATCCGACTGCTGGAAAAGGACAGTAATGTTTTCTAAGGTAATTTTCGACTAGAAATATAAAATAAATAATTCCAATATTCAATAGTCTAATCTTTTAAAAAAGAAATTGCAATCCTTATTTCTCAGGACTCCGTAATATCACATTATGTTTTCAAAAACTTTTAAACCGCGCAAGTAAGAGTAATTTCGATCATCACCACGTTTTATTGACATACAGGAAACTATTGAAGCTAGTTATTTCAATGAGATTTCCACTGAAAAGTATTTTATTCCGTAGATCATTGAGGTGGAAACAGAAGATTTCAGCGATCGCGGAGATAAAACTCCTCCTGAACTCTTGAACTAAACTGGAAAAAATTGATCCAACACCAAATTTATATACTACCGAGTTCAAACAGTCCACATTAATATTATTAAAAAAAAAAGTTGTCGTATCGTGTTTTGATACACCGACAGTTGGAAGTAATTTAGGGGCGCCCGTTGTTTCTTATAATTTTTTTGGTCATAATGTAATTGTTGAACATTGATAGTCATAATTTTTATATCGCTGGAACCGATAACTTTTAAACATTTTCTAAATATGTAACCCGTAGACCAGGCTAGGGTAGGTTAGGGTTGAATTATAATATCCCTGCCTGCTTTAGCGCAAGCCATGGTTGGCAGCGAGGAGGCGTGGGAGGCGGTGGCGACGGCATTAACGTAGTAATGATGCTGAAGAAAGCAGCGGAGCGGCAGCGTGAGGCCGAGCCCCAAGTGCTGCCAATGCGCCGCAGGCGACTGGGTCGACGGCGGTTGGCTTATGTCAACCGCATGCCACTGTAACGGCGGTCTGCGGGTGATAGATCGTGGGTCTATCACCTGCAGTTAAAGGTCCTGAGCTGGAAGGCCCCTGCTGTATTCCAGGGTGCCCTCAGCGGAGTAGGCGAGGAGCCTTGTAAAAGCCCTCGCCAGACGGCGAGCCCAAATGGCATCCCCTGTTGGGGGGCCACGTTCCCGTAGCCCCCTCATAAAGCGATTGGCGCAACGCCCCGGGGGTTTTAGTCCGTGCAAGTCGGAAGTAACCATTCCTGCCCCCCGTCAGGGCGGGTATGCGTAGGCATTTCCCCCCAAAAAAAAACCTGAGAAACAAAACGTTTCTTAAAAAATACGTTATGACTTGCGATAATTATGACCTAAAAAACATTATAACTAAGAATAATTATTAATTATAGCAGACGATATAAACCGGTGATTTAGATAGGAATACTTATTTGGTAGGTACCCTGATTTTATCAGTTCAGTTGAATAAAATAATTTACAAATATTTTCATGTGACTGAAGTACAAGAACATAACGAATGATGATCTTATATAAAATTCTCCTGTCACAGTGTTTGTAACAATACTCCTCCGAAACAGCTTGACCGATTCTTAAAAATAACCTGAGAAACAAATTAGGCTTTGAATTTTAATAGTAGGTCTGAGAATAGGACGTATGAAAAACAAAATTACACATTATTATTTAAATCAAGGTCAAGCTAAACATTCACTATATTAAACGGTTTTAAACACCTAACACTTTACGATTCTGTAATAATTTCAACAGGCAATACATGTTTTCAGACGTAATTATTTATCACCCCGCTCTTGATCTAATCGACTCTGCTGTTTAACCGTGGAAACTTACAATTTCCATGAATACTGAACCCGTCAACACTCTCTTGGATCTCCTCGCGCCTTTTTCATATTCGTTGATTGGGAAGTATAAATAAATTGGCATTGAAAAGTTGCTGTCGTCGCCTTACTTTTAACAAAGGCCTTAACGTCTGATTTGAAACGTTAGAAATCGGTTGGTACTCGGTACTCGTAAGCACCAATGGAAAAAAACCTAAAAAAACGTTAGATAAATCAACTAAGCCGTTAGTTTTGCCACAAAGTTAGCTTTGGTTGATACTATTAATAAAAATGTATTTTTTATCAATTTTCAGCAACTTAGGCAAAATGTTGGTTTATGATTATGACAGTTTTTCTAAACAATAAGTCTCTATTTATTATGTATAATTTTCATACATAGTTAATAAGGATAGCAAATAAGAAATATACATGGTTTTTTTCTTAGCCTCGTTTCTTTTTATTGCTGATTGTGTGGAGAAACACCTGAGCTTCCTGCCGCCGATACTAGGTCCCGCTACTTTAAGAAGGAACAATCCATTGCGAGAAGACGGCTAACATAATGAATAATAATAAAAGTTACAGCGCGCTTTGATCACCTGAAACTCATCTGCGAAGTCGATTCTATACTTGAGATGTAAAACCGGCGTTTAACTTAATTACTACGAATAAAAGTCGGCGGAACTCTGGACCGAGAAGTAATTACATTTCTACAGGCTTTGAATTTTAATCGTCCACGAGAGTGCAGTAGGTGGAGCCCGCCGGCGGCCGCCACATACCAGATCGCATTTCATGCACTATTAGATGGAACTGCTCCTTTAAACACTAAGTTTTAACTAGATCTTAGTTTGGCTAGAATCTAAGAAGAGCGAATTTAATTAATTTAACTTTGAGGATAATTATCCGAAGTTTCAAAGTCTTGTGTTGATTGAGATTTATTTCTGGCTGAGGCAAATAATCGGCTACTCCCAGTTGTCCGCACCTAGCAGGGATTTTTTATTCTCAGTTGTCCATACTGCGGACAAATAGAAAAAAATATCCCATTTCACAGTGTCTGGTCCCCTGTAAAGGTACACTTAAATAAACTAAAATGAATTACTGGAAGTTCATAGATAAATATATTTACTACTACAAAATGCAAGCCAAGCTATTTTTACAGCCGCTCTTTACCGGCAAAGAAAATAACTCGCTAGTAAAAGATATATAATATTTTGCGGACCGTATAGATTTATCAGAACTTCCTTTAGAGGCGAGTAAATTGGTATGGATACGCGGGCTCTTATTGGTTGGGAGACAGTCGCTTGCGCTGATTTACGCGTCTTCGAGCAGCTGCCGCACTACTGTTATAGGAAGTCGATGCTTAGACAGATGCACGTAAAAGGAAGTTGAGTAACGAGATCTGACATCAACCCCAGGTAGCTACTGTTAATGTGACGTTATTTGCTGAGCAAAGACTGCATATCCGCTTCAGGAATGGCACGTAAGAATAGAGTTATAGTTTGTCATACTATTTTGTCAAAATAATATGTCTAGTTAACCATAAATTAGGACAAATGAGCGACTAAGATTGTATAGATACAATGACCATTGTGTTTACAGATAGTAAGTGGAAGAGCTCAGTTCAAAAAGTTTAAACTATAGCAAGCAGGGGTTTCTACAGGTATGGCATATATTTTTTAATATGAACACGAAATAAATTTAAACACGCACTCTCCAATAAATCTATTTATTGATGACACAACATGGACATATTAGGTATTTGAGTTTTTTTATCTACTCAGAGGCCCTAGTCAAGATGCAAACGCCTAACGTTTTTCTTTTCTATCACTTATAATGTATGGGGTGACATTATCCTGCGTTGCGTTAAACCATGAGGCCAACTGTCATTCCATATATTTTAAGTGAAGCGTTAGTAGCGTTTCAATCTTGGCTAGGGCCTCTGATAAGTGCGACGCCAGCGGTACTGGAGTAGGTGCGGTGTTGGAGCGGCGAGCTGGCGTGACTGGGGACATGACAGCGGGACACCGGCGGAGCCAGGCACGGAGTTCCTCGACACGCGATCTTCACTCCGCCCACAAAATTGGACAGTCCAACGATAGAAATGAAAAATTCCGCATTTGTACGAAATTTATGACAACTTTGTTACCGTGCAGCGAAGTAGGAGTTTTCGTTTTAACTAATTATACGATACGATGTTTAAGATTTGAGTAATAGCTTACTTACCTTATTAATATTTACTCAGGGTCAGTCTCAGATCCTTTCCGCTCGCTCACATATATACTATACACTCTCACTACTTCGATCTTCATTTAACCATACAAAATTAAACGATTTATAGTATCATTCACCAACTTTAATTATATATTTATAATAAGTAATGCTTACCATTTTTTTTTACATTGAACTAAAACACCTAGCCAATTAAAAGTTCTCACATTTAGCACTGATTGATTTTAACTTAATTAACTACGTACTATTTACGTATAATTCCCCAGACCATGATGTCCTCAAGAGTATAACATAACAAGGGGAATTTTCGTAATGTGGTGACATGCGTTAGTCACAATTAGTCCCCAAGATGAAAGGCCTGCCACAGCTGCTTTTATTGCATATTCGAGGCTATTTGTCAGCGTCGACTCGACGAGCATCTTTTGTCACGGGCAGCGTTGACCGGCGGCCTGCGACTGATGCTGCCCATTACGAGTACTCCCCGGCCCAACATTTTTATGATTAATGTTAATTACACCACCGTTCTCCGGCAGATAGCGATTAAAAGTGCCATTAGACTATCTCCCGAGGCGATCATTACTCGTCCCTACTGCACACTCCCAAGAAATACGAGTGTCTTACCGTTTACAAATGTATTCTTGACATTTACAATATTAGCTAATTATGTGGATACTTACTTGAGTCGCTAACAAGGCTCGTTACGAAATAACAAGACGTGCTCGCCAAAAATGTACCTTTCTAAGAATTAGAGTCTTATTTGTGAAGTAATTGAACCGTCGTTGCCTGGCATTGAGCCATCAGCATCACACGCGGCGCCGGTGAAGGCTCGTGTTGTGCAATACGGGGTATTTTACTCGTCCATAACAATAAGATGAGAGCGCGGCGGCGGCCCTACGTAAGTTGTATGCCTCTACGTTGAAACTACAAATACACAGGTAGTTTCAAATAGGTATGTCTACATATTTCTGTTACAATGGTGTTATTTTAAGCAACTTGTTGGATATTGTAAATACCTATTAATTCTACAGTTTGCCCCTTCAAGTTGCCACTGAAACAAAAATAACAACTCAAAATTATAGCATTATTCTTTCCTAAAAATAAATAACTAATAAACTTTCTAACTAGTCCTTGTGACAGGGAAAAACAGGAGTTATTTGATCTAACTCAGATGTAAGATATCGACGTTCTTGCTTATCAATGATCAATCAATCATACACAGCAGACATATCTGTAACATCATGCTCATAAGGAAGAAAAGGAAATATGGCTCCGCTATACATATACTAATACTGCACATACATATTTATTTATATACCGTACATTCCTTCACGCCTTCAATCTTAGAGCAGGGTAGGCAGGATTACCAACCACTCTAAAAACTTGTTGTTAATTTTGTAACCACATTTTGCACAAACAGTCCATCGCCTAACAATACTACAAGCCTTTATTCCCTTAGTCGCCTCTAACAAATTCCACGGGAAGACAAGGACTGGTACTATTCTAAGCCGGCAACCACACGGCATTTATATTAATATGCCAATCAAGTAATTTAAAATTCACTGAGCTCGCTCAGAATAATCATCTCAAGTAAGTGTGTGTTGGTTGTTGAATGACAACGTACGAGTATAAAGGATACGAACTGTAAAGTTTATTCTAAACTAGTCGTCAAACCTAGGTTAGGTCAAATTTCTTATATTTGGCAGTTGGTTGGTAAAAACGAAAAGGCGGTTCTCGTAACAAAAACGAGAGCTGCTGGCAGAATTGTACACGGCACGCGTGAAAAAAAACAATGGGATAAAGTAACGTTTGGGCTATGGTGCGGTGTTGGTGAGGGTAATATCGTTAAATTAATGTTGTTAACGTCTGCCCTGTGTAATTTTAGCGGTAAATCACTGATAAAGTACATTTAAACGTAAACTTACCCAGAGGCATAGGTTAACCGTCATACCGTTTAGCACACTTTAAGAATATAACAACATGCTCGTGTTTGCAATATGAGAGATCTGTAAAGAAAAGTAAATTCGCCATAGACAACGCACAAACTAAGTCTCATGGAATGGCGAGCTAAAATAATATGGCACGGCTATTCTCATTTAATTTGGTAATTCGCTCAATTTAAACCATTTTATGCGGCCCCCCGTGTTTATGAAGTCCCGAACTATTCTTGCTTCTACCTACGCACGTCCTTAAAATACTATCAGGTTTCATGTTATTTTATTATCCAAAGCATTCGGTAATTAAATTACATTGAAACATTCAATAAAAGACTTCATTAATTTGATGTTTAAGTAAAACTTTTTACCGCCGTCAGGAATGAAATAAATACGTTGGCGTTATAATTCGGCGCAGAGTTCGCGACGACCGACGACGGAATCGCAGTCTAGCTGGCCGGGCGATACGGTTCACCCGTTCGTCACAATCCACTGCCAGCTTTTTACAACGACGCCAATAACCGTAAAATTCGATTACGACCCGTATCAGATGAAAACGACAGTTGCCCAAAAGATATTGCTGCTTCATACTTAGATGTGTCAGTTATACCAACAATAGTTGTTTCTTTTCTTGTTTAATTTCCAACGTGCGACGTGCTATTATACTAACCTACCGTTGTAGAAAATGGCTTGCATAGGTCATTATCACCTAAAAGGTGCCAATCGATTCGGCATTCGAAAGTGATTTGAGCTATTATACTACTCTTAAGCAACTAATAGGTATTGCAGAAGTGTTGTACTCACCTACAAGTAAGATGGCTGTTTAGCCTTTGTTTGTATTATATTATATTAAGTTACATACATAATTTAAAAATAAATGAGTTTAAAAAAACTTAAAACTGTGTCCTAAATTTCATTTTAATCATCAACCGATGTTACAACGGTGAGGATTATGAATACGTGGCCAACCCTTTTCTTAAAGCCCGGCAACAAGCTCTTCATGCTTCTGGTATTGCGGGTGTTCGTTAACCTCTAGTTTCCATGGAAACCACATTGGACGTAAAACTGTCAAAAAGGCGGCGCACGCGCACCCATCCGTGTTGCAGCCGCTACAAGGCCCGCTGTCGTGTGAAAGGTCGCCATCGCGTCTCGTCGTTAACACAACAAAAAATAACCGGCCCCAAAAACACGTGCTCTTATTTCTACACCAAGCAAACCATTAGACACTGTCAAAAAAGGAAAGGTTGCTACTCGTAAAACTACATGTATCTGTATTAGCTCGGGTTAGAATTGATTTTTGAAGTTATCGTAAGTTCAACAAATTAAAATGTTCTTAGCTTTTCATGGATTGTATTGTAATGGAATAATCAAAACAAAACATATAATCTGTATACATAAGTAACGATAATCGTATGATAACAGTCAATAAATTATATACACTTCAGGATTTAAATTATTTAAATGGGAACAGGTGCAAAATAAAAATACATGTTTTACGATACGGTTGACTGCTATTTACATAGAGAATAGATACATTATTTGAATATCGCGTGGTCGTATCCATTCACAAGATGACGCTCCAAGAGCTAGATGAACCAAGATGGCCGCCCACGCAAGCCACTCGGCGCGGCGTATTAATCGTCATCGTACGAGTAGACAAATAGCGACGTTTAGAGTAGAGCATGGAAAAATATGTACCAAAATCAATATAATACAACACTGATAAGGGCGTTAAGCTTGTAACTGCTCTCTTGGTAGGGAATAATGATGTAAGAACCTCTTTAAAAGAGTCAACTGAAAACCACTTCATTTTTAACACTAGTACGCAGTTCTTTACTTATCCGATACCGTAAAAAACCCGGAAAATATCACGAATAAACGGTCTCTTTTTTCCAGCTTGTGCGGAATAGCCGGAAAACCGCCATTTTTAAAACTGCCTTTTCGTGGAGATGTTCTATTTAATGCCCTACGTCGTCAACGTATTGGTATTCGTATATTCTTATGTGTCTGATGACAAGAGTCCGTTTTCAAGCGGACAGTTTGGTGGCATCTTACATTAGTGATGTGCAATACAAACTATCCAAGTCTTGACGTTGCACGTTGTAGCTATGTCCGTATGGGAACTCCAATATTTTTCGATGAAAATTGTTCAATTTCATTGGCTGAGTCACCAAGCAAAGGTTGAGGTACACCGTCACCATCGCTTACAAACACTCATAAATACAGAAATGCAAAAATAAAAAAAAATGCTATCTGCTCAATAACACTACAAATAAAATCCTAGTATGTTTCGGTGTTTTAAAACCATGTTAAACCTTTTTTCTTTATTGATATTTCAATATTAAAATTTAGAAAATAACTTAAAAAAAACAATTACATTTATTCGAATTTTCTGTGTGAGTGACGTTTAGCCGCTTTTTGGGATCCATAAAAAGTATTTTATTGACATTGCACATCACTAATGTTACATAGTCACCAAACTGCCCGCTTGATAACGGACTCTACTGATGACTTTTGACAATATACTGAACCCTGCAGCGGTAATGACTTCAAGAGGAACGAGTAATTCTTTGAATAATTTGTTTATCATGTCACTCACTCGTGCTTACTCGTGTTTAGAGTATAGAACTTAAAGGCTGTGTATTATTGTCTCCCAGAAGCGCCCTCCAGCTGGCGCGTTGACATCAGATTAGTTCACAAGAGCTAAGTGACAGTTGTAAACAGAACTAAGAAGTGTTTCCTGAGATAAAAGAGTCCATTAATGAACATACGAGTTCAGACGACATGTGTCGAGTAAGCACATTACGTGAGCTAAGGGGCAGCTAATGTCAACATTAGTTAGTAGTGTGTTTCATTGTTAAAAGACTAATCTGCCCACGTAAAGAGCACTCAAAATATTTTCTTAACCTAAATAAAAGTCTAAAGGTTCCGTCTGCTTCGTCAAAACTTTGGTGCTGTGGAAGTTTCTAGAGCTTATGCGAACAATGCGTGATAAATTGTTCTTTTCAAAAGAGTGAGATGGTTTTGAAAGGTTTAAAATATAGACTGCGAATATAATATGAAAAGAGAGCTTACGTCTGAAGGAAGTCTTTATAAAGTCTTCCCCTATAAATCACCACACTTTGGTATTTTCAACTTTAAGCAAAATAAATCAGCTCCTACGTCATATCATATCAAAGAATATAAGCTTTAAGCCAAGTTAGTATAGGTATATTTAGTAAACAAACAGCTGTCTGAATATTTGAATTGATCCCTCTTGATCGTTTGTTGAATAACGGTGTAAGACTAGATATCTCGTTCACAATAATATAAACTTGATAAATACATAAAGATAAGGACAATAAATTGCTGTAAATGGGCAACTCGAACACAAATCTTGCAAATAGAATTTGTGATACTTGAGTTAGTGTCTAATCACAAAAACGTTGCTTGTGTAATATAGTTGCTTAATTTCAGCTTTAGGAGTTAAAATCATGCCCTAATAGCTGGAATGGAAAGGTTAATATTCGTTTATAACATGCAGTTGCATAGATCTCACACATAGCAGACACTTTTTATATAGTTATTTTTGTCAATAATCAACGACACAACAATTTCGTGTTTGAGGTAAGACCGTCTTGAAGCAAACATTCTGCGTAATCAACCCATTAGAATCGTGCGCCGACCGATATTGATGTTGATTGATGTGTGTTCATTTACAACCGATGTATAATTAGCTGGAAGGTTCCACGTGCAGCGCGGGATCGAAGTGGAATGCTGCTGCACGTAGCCTCAAGGCGAACCACTGACATCATTGCTTTGGAAAACGCCACGTTTGGAACCATGAGGAAAATATTTGAAAATTATAGCCAGCCAATTCGAACTTTAAATTCGTGCTCGGCGCTTGCGTATGTGCCACACTTTGACAATGATGTCACGTAGGGTGCGGAAACCATTTGTGCCCCTTTATGAATACATCGATGCACTGTTGACTTTAGCGGGATTTTCACGAGAGATACGGAATTTATGTCGTGATTGTGACACGGGATAACAATGAAGGAGTATTAATAAGGACAGTGTATTTCGTCAATTTTACGAAATAAACACTGTCCTTATTAATAACTAAGTCAAGTCTCAGTGTATTCTTCATCCGTTTTAATTTTTTTTACTCATGAGCCTAAGTTTAGAATGTTTTATTTCAGATCAAACAGCAATTCAATGTTTTGTTGTTGTTGCAGGTAACACTGATCTCGAAACTTCCAAAAACCAATCACTTCAAAATTCCGATCACAGTAACGCAACTACACGTCCTGCTGCTGCACTCAAACCAGGTGATAAATCTTTGCGTAATCTTGATACACGGAAAGGCGGCAATCTGATGAATTAGTAGAATTATGAAAATTGCTTGTATTAATCAAATTTAACTATTCATTTATTCAGGATTAGATCATTTCGTGAATATATGAAATCGGAATATTAAAATCTAGTTCTGCAATTGCGAAATCATTTCGTGTCACGGAAACTTCGGATTTGAGTGAGAAATCAAAAGTGGAGGTCGCGGATTAGCATTTGTATTGTTATCTGCGCTCCGAACGACACCGTCGACCGTTCGACGTTTACGATCACCATAAAACGAGAAAGTTGACAAATCGTGCCAGCGACGATTTTTGACGGAAACTGGAGGACTAGGAATTTTGGAGTATAATCTACCCAATTAAAACACTTTACGATTTCGGTTAATATTGTGCCTTTCATCACAGTTAGAACCGTTTTTAATGTTCAAGTGAGAAGTAAAGTAGGCACCAGCTACGTGTGATGGCTCAAATGCATTACCATAACGCAAAGAACATTTATCTGTCCCACACTTTCTTCATAAAGATAAGTATGTATCAAGAAGTAAAGAATTAGAAAGGTATTTTTAACTAACGGTGACGCGAAGTTTTGTTAAAAAGGCCCAAATTAAAAACAATTTTGTAAGTAGGTTCAATTACAATTAAAGCGTATTTATTATTTAAAAATTTAAACTGAAATGCCAAACAACTGTAGTATTTAAGTTTTCATTAATTATTACGCTAGATCACTAGGTAATGTAGGTACTCTACTGCAATTACTTCTTATTTAACACTGGGCACATTATCATCAGACACACTCTAATGCTTCTAGCAAGACGTGTCAAATATTTTTGCGCGTCGAATTGGATGATATATTATTGCAGGTGACTGTAAAAACTATATCAACTATAAATTCCTTAAAAAAATTCTACAACTTTGTCTATGTACCAATAATCACACCATGAAAATGGTAAGCCACCAATCATAATTCCACAAATACCTACAGAATGATCCGAAGCTACGTGACAGTGCACAGGATCATGGATCAAATAGTTTATAATATTAATGTGCAGGTTGCATAAAATTCCCAAATATTCGTAAATCTTCTAAAGAAATTACTAAGAACATTCTCAAAAACAATAGGTAACGCTATAAAATTGAGGTTTGATTAAAGATTTGACATCCTGCACGATTAGGTGTTATACTCGTATTCATGCATGGATAAGTTTATACCCATATATTTAGCTGGCGTTGGTGTAAATTGTAATACCGTTCCAATAGTTGAGGAAACTTATAGGATTGGGCACTTGTGCAACCGGCGTTTGCGCCGAGTGCAGTGAGCAGATGTGGTCGGGGCGCCGCAGAATGCAATCTGCAGTTTATAGACCGCGCTCACAATAGCTCTGTTTTACGGAACCCGTCGTTGGCGTTTCCTGGTCGTTTCCTTACATAGATGGTCAACAATCAAACGATATGTTATATCAATCGGATATCTGAAGATTTTTGCAGTGCAGTGAGATGCAGTGTGGTGAGATGGGTCAGTCGGAACCTTTGGCGTCACGTAAATGACATAAGAAGGCCATTGCTGACCTTTAGATTAAATTGTTATAAAAATAGTTCACACGGTTTTTGACTCTCGCACCAAGAGGGAGAGAGGATTTTTATTCGCTTCATTTTTTTACTAATTCTTTTATTTACTTGTACCTACTGTGAGACATATTGGTTTTGATTTATTGAATTACCTATTTACCAGTTTCAAAACTATAACATACCTACTCGTACTTAGGAATCTCATTTAAGACTGCGCCGAGCAAACGCCGAGCGTCCAGTGGCGCCCTCGTTACTATTACTGTGTTTTCTAATTAACTAAAGAATTTCCTTGGAATCAGAGGATTTTTCTTTGTAGTGCAAGTAAAAACACAATTTATGGGATAATATGTAAAAAACTTTAATAACAATTGGGATTGACCAAAAAAAATAACTCACGGTTTTTACTTTCTCATTCGAAAGAATAGGAAATTTTAAGACACCAATTTCATTAATTTTGTATTTGACCCAATAGTTTTGTTTTAATATCTTCATTAATTTAGCAGACATTTTATGGATGGTATGATTATTTTAAATTTGGGATGGCATTTTCTAATAAATTACAACAATTAAATGATATCCAATGAAAAAAAGTGATTGTAATACTGTATTAAAACATACTATTTCAAGCTGTATTCGCCTAACCCGTAAGGTACACCTAGGAGGGCTTCAAGCCGAAAACGAAAGTCAAACAAAGGTTATATATATATACTTTTGTCGAAATATCCAAAATAGGTAAATATTTAAAAAAAATTAATAATGCAGAACGGCTTTGAAACCCTATTTCTCGAAATGGTTTTCGAATTGGAGTAAGTAATTGTAAAAATATGAACAATCCCAATTACCCTTTGAGTAGTCAGCTTAACGGGAAAAGGTGGCCACTTTTTTCCCGTTAAATTAATAACTCGAAGGTGAATTGTTATTAAACTATATGATATACCCTATAAGTTGTGTTTTCATTTGTAGTACAAAAACATTTCGTCCAATATCATGAAAATACTTTAGTTTATTAGAAAACACAATAAAAGTAATGAGGGCGCCACTGTACATCCGGCGTACCCTCGACGCAGTCTTAATTTGGTGCTAAATATCTATCATTTTGATTTATGGTACAGTAGTGTATATTTAATTGTAAAGAGGTTTGTTTTAAATAAGAACAGTTGCTAATTAAAATGAGATCATCATTACACTAAACAGCAGTCGGTAGCCAACACGGTAGTGTGGTAGTAATCATTTCATATTGCTCAGAACCGTAATTTAAGTACCGGTCTATTACGGTGGGCTAATGATACAGGTATTTAAATCTATTAGCATAAGAATACTATTGATAATCGTGTCAAGTACAACATAAGAATTCGTGCTCATCCATCATTAAAATTTCCATAGTGGCATTCAAAACTGGCTTTAGGAACAAATAAAGGCTCGAATGCGAGTTAAACTTACGGTCAAAATGTTCATTTCCAAAATCCCTGACTTGATGAAAACTTTGCTTAAACAGTGTTTTTTTTTATGTTTTAACTAAAACTTCAGCAATTTTAACGCATCGCGTCGTTGTACAGTTTTGATTTAAATAAAAAAAATCGTTTATTAATGTTCTTTTTTAATAATAGTTCACGGATTACCCTTGTAAAGGATAAATATTTTTAACAATTAGGTAATTTATATTAATAGATAATATAATGAGATCAAAAAATTTGTCTACAATATCTATACCATTTGGTTACCCTTTTAACGATTGAATAACAAACAAAAAATCCAGCCAAGTGCGAGTCGGACTCGCGCACGAAGGGTTTCGTATTATCTGCCACGTTGTATGAGATATTATATACATATTTATTTGATTCTGTTTTAGTATTTGTCATTAACGTCGGCAACATAAATAAATCATCTGTGAAAATTTAAACTTTCTAGCTATCATGGTTAATGAGATACAGCCTGGTGACAGACAGACAGATAGACAAGATAGGCTTTGATACGGAACGCTAATAATATTTTTTTGTAAACATTCATATTATACAAGATTGAAAGTTGTCTTTTATAAAACCGCGTAGTCCTTTTTACTCATTTTCAGGGGCATATTCTCAAAACCCATTTAACTTTAAAGGTTGTATCAATACATACGCGGTAGGCAACTGCCAAAGAATGCAGTCATGTGTATAAAAGGTCAATTGATACAACACGCTGACATTTAGCGCCCTTAAATTAAAATGAATACATGATCATAAGTTTCGAGCCGTCAATGTTTACGCAGGAAAGAAATTGTTGCCGTTGTTCAACGTTCAATACTTGCTAATAAATTATATTAACTAGAGTCATTATTTGTCAATAACATACTCGTAGGTAATAAAAACATAGTAAGGATAAAATCAAACTAGAGGGTTAATAAAAATATTACATTTAAGTACGGTACAACTTTTCTTAGTCGCTTTGTTACTTAAGTCGAAGCAGTATAAATTGAGATAGTATATATATCACTACACTTGAGAATTAGGTCCGCCCTTTGTGCTTACTTTATATATTTTATACTTTGTGTAGTGTGCAAAATAAATGAATACCCACAGATATTTGTAATACTTGGTGGAATGATGCTAGTGGTGGAAAATTGGGAAATTATGTTAGGAAACGCCAGTTATGCTTTGCGTACCTATGACTAAGGAGGTACATAATATTTAATACTTAAAAAAATCTACTCTAGACAATAATTAATTAATTTTAATTTAACGAAATCGGGTGCATTAAATAACGTATCTGTGTCAATTGCCTTATCATAATGTTGAAGTTGCAGTTTTTTAAATAATTATTTGCTTTCGTTCTTTGTATTACAAATATCTTCAATACTTACCTTATTTATCTACGCTGCAACAAGCATAACGCTACAAAAAATACAATAGGTATCTTTTTATAGTAAATACTTGAGTAACGTACAGGTGCATACAATATTCGTCTGACCTTTTATATATTTATAATGTAAAGGTTAAAAAACCCGGCCAAGTACGAATAACACTCGCACACGAAGGGTTCCGTACCATTTTTGTATATTGTATAGGATCCTTCAATTATATTTTTTTGTATTGTTGTAGCAACAATAGAAATACGCACTCTCATGAGATACGAGTCAATGACAGACTACAAACGCACGGATAGCGCAGCAGAGGCTTAATAATGCGTTGCGTTGGCACCTTTTGAGTACGGAACCCTAAACAGCAAAAACGTGAGTTGGGGTTATAAAGGGTGCTTGCGATAAAAAATTGTACCTATTTGAATTAATAGGTGGCATAAACATTATTGCGACTAATATCCGCTTACCAATTGGAAGTAAGTATATTAATTGTAATCGTTCGAAGTTCGGTTTTGCATCCCAAGAACCAATATAAAATTCTTGCTGACATGGACTAATTGGTATTTTCTTTTGATTTCCTTTATGAGATGTAATATTAGAGCCAATTAACTAGTTCAGTACAAAACTGAGCTTGAACAACAAACCAGTTGTTTAGGTAAATGAGCTCCCGATTATTCGATCTCTAGTTATTAGTTTAATATGAGCACCTGTGAAGCCCAGCGTCGTTTAGGCTAAAACCAATTTCCCCGGAAATTATAACTCACAGATTGATTTCTGGACCCGAATTTTCATTTAAATTCTCACAGCCGTTAACGAGTAACAATGTTACAAGAATAACTTGCTTAAAGTATTACTTGTTCAAAAAATACTAGTATAAAAAATGTATGCTTAACAATCTGCCACAGTTTTAACAAAATAAGAGTAATTACGGTTTCAAATAAATAGCGTTATTTTTATATGTTATTTTCAAAACGACGGTGGAGGCTAAGTATATTTTTGTATCCACCTTCTTAAGATTCCTAAATCAGACCAAAATGTTTTTGGTAGAGCTTAAAACTAAAAGGCTTTCGAGACACTAACTTATCCAAATACAGGTTGGAGTGTTTTGTCCTCAACAAACTGGGTAACTTTTTACCAGACCCTTTTTCCTTAGGTGTGTTTTTGTTTAGATTAGACTTTCGCGTTTATTTCTTATTGTTGAAATTTCTAATTAAGGGCGCGTGCGCGAATACAGCTGCCGAGCACCTGCACTCACTGTGTCAGGGACAACGAACCCTGGTGCCCTTTACGTAGTCCGACGACGCTGGACACGAATACAAGGTTCCGAAAAAACTTCACCTTCATATTGGATATTACATACTTAACTTAGATACTCAAATTCATGAGTTAAATGTGTATCTAGACTTATTGTATTAGGTGGCATTGCCTTGTCTATAATTGGTTTGTGAGAAATAGAAAAAAAAAGTGGAATTTCTTATAGGCCAAATTTTACTGGAATAGTTTTAGACTAACGTTATCTTGTATTTACTTGCTAAGCCGCAATGTGAAATATTTCCATAATCAATATAATCATATAAGATATTAAAATAGCTTGTGATATTGGCAAACGTCAGTTTCTGTGGTACGCGAGGGGGCAGGTGGTCCACGGGCTAACGAGAGGCGCCGGACCTTTCCTCCGCTTCCACTAAACTATGCACAAATGGAGCCTTCATTATAATTAAATTCCTCTACACTACAGCCCGTTTAGATGCTACGTATGTTTACTTAGCCTTTGCGATATTAATTAATCTTATGGAATACCTATTTTACCATATCCTTAATTTTCCTTTTGGGGCTTGTGTTATATATTAATAAATGTTTTACAATTTGGTGCACTTCATTTGAAAAATAAAGAAACGCATTTAACGTATGTGCTGTTTTAAATTGGATTAGTAACGGTCATATAAATGTTTACAGAAATGTTTCACCTTATTTATAGGCACTCGTGCATAAAAGAAGAAGTACTTAGTCATCCATACCTTGTAGCTATTTCAGCACAACTCAGCACAATATATTATTATGTTTACGCACGTTCGACGGATTTCCTAGTAGTGTACCTACACGTTGTCTACAGTTTTCCGCGGTTCCCGGAAAATGCTAAACCACATGTTCAACAAACCAGCTTTGTAAATATGTTAATTCATATTCAACTATTATTATTGGTAATAGAGGTGATATTGTGCTAATAGTCAGTGTGACCATTTAATTAGATATTAATAAACCTTTAGTGCTTTCAATCCATGATGTGATGAGGTAAAATGCGGGAACGTAGATGAAAATGAAAAATTAAGTAGTGG
Source organism: Acleris laterana (assembly GCA_963966035.1). Taxonomy (NCBI): domain Eukaryota; kingdom Metazoa; phylum Arthropoda; class Insecta; order Lepidoptera; family Tortricidae; genus Acleris; species Acleris laterana. The sequence continues at coordinate 9,577,603 of OZ014440.1, forward strand.
CCGAATTCCGTCTGTAGATTTAAAATAGTGTTTAGTCATTGTTTATTGTGTTCATGTGGCGAATAAAACCCACCTGTATAACGATCTTTATTAAAAAACACCTTTCATGCATGCTTAGAGGCGCCTATATTCTACTCGGTAAAATCATGTAGCCTTTGGCGTGATATCGTATTTTAAACGTTACGATAGCTCCTATTTACTTGACAGTAATGGCGTTGGAGTTCAAAACAATCGCATAACACGTCAAAGGCAATATGGATTTACCCAGTTGCATAGAGCCCAGAATTGGGTAATATAACTGAAACCGATTTTATTTAGTTCCAATCCAACGGAATAATATATGAGTGGTTCTACGAAAGGTAATCAGTCAACAACCCTAGCTCTTTACCGTTGCACGTTGCCGTTACGCGGTCGGCCCATGCGCCGGGTTTTTCTGCTGCAATTAGTCGCCGCCGCCGGTCTAGGGGTGGCCCCAGGGTGCAACACGCACCGTTACCACGGCTAATTAACTAGAACTTGATCGCCACCTCATTCACACAAAATATACAAACCTGGTGAAATTAATATTACATTTATTTTAGGTTAGCACAGATTGCTGAGTCCTGGGTCTACTCGCCTTTGTTTTCGGGAGGGCTTTCATTTATATACCTATCTCATAAATCTCATAATTAGTATTCTGTAACTGTACGGTATCTTGTTTTTAGAAGTTTGTACAACTAGGGCCCTACTCTAGTCAGCAAAGCCATATTGCTTTTGACATGTTATCGTATTGTCATCTTTATGATATTTAGGTCTTATATATTTGACAGTAATGACGGCCGAGTTAAAACCAACATGATAACACGTCAAAAAATATGGTTTAACTAGTTAATAGAATAGTTAAGTTATACGTCGTTGGCAACCAAGAAAACGTAAAATGCCAGCGAGAATAATTGAAACTCAAGTGCAACAGTCGTCCAAATGCCACGAATAGAATTAGCAGCAAAATGGGAATAACGTTGCAACGGAGTTTCAAGGACACCGAACGTGCGCGCGGCGCGGACTATTCTCGTTAGGTTAAGTGTCTTTTGACAAGCGGTACGTAAGGTAAAGCTACGAATTTTCAACTTTTCGTTTAGTAAGTACCTCTACATTTGCAAATGACTCTCTAGTTCTCTACCCATTTTTAAATGGAGTGTCTTTAAGTAAAAATCAGGTAAACTTCTATTACAATTTAGTGAACTTTTAACACATTCTATTTTAACATCACAAATACATCATTTGCTCTTGTCGGTGGAGAATTTCCATTATTTCCTATTCTGGGCCTTCTCTTCAACACCATGATACGGTACGACGACGCCTACTGTTTTTTTTTAATGTTCAGGTAAGTTCTTCTTGGCCCTCTTTCGCTTTTTCTTCTATTTTTCCTTCAATTATCATCTTAATGTACTCGCCGTGCCGTAATAGGTGACCAAACATCTTTCCTGTCTGGAATCTTTTCCTTCACAATGCTAAGTAATTCTAAACACCACAAATAAATTGAACAATATTTCGAGGATATCGTTAATTACACCCAGTGGGTAACCACTCGTCGAAATCATATTTTTTGCCATCTCAAGCCAAGACGACGCCGCCCACGCCTGCTGCGGTTGATTGAAAACACCGGTTCTTCTCTATTTACCTATTAATCTAAACATAGGATTGACGTCGCCACACTGGCATCTGGAACAATGTAAAATAGAGCAGGTACTACATTGATTACTCGCGTTTATGTTGAGGTAATACTCGTAAGTAACTATATAGAACAATTGCGTGATAATAACGACTCTTAATCAATTACCTATCTTAACAACTACTGTTGGCTCACGTCACGTCTTCACCTTCTTAATCATCAAATTACATACCTACCTATACTAAGTACACTTGCTTGATGACCCATGAATAACTTCGCCTGTTTCACCCGTTTTATTCGCTGCAAGACTTTTTTTTTCCTGAACTTCTTATTCAAAAAAATTAAATCTGTCTACATAGGAAGGCAGTAGTTTATAAGAATAATCATTCCACCACCGTAACAGCTGAATAATCAATCAGCCATAGTTTTAGTTTAGGGCTAGTTTTGCGACTGCGGCTTTCTGGCTAAGCATTAGCTTTCGCATTATATTGGGTTCCTGTGTGGGTAGAAGCTTTAAATGTTAGTCCTAAATTGACTGCGCTTCGCCATCTTGAGGATGCAAATGTCAACCTCAGAGCACATTAACCGTGAGGTGACCGTGTGCTCGATTGTTTCTTCGATGTCATAAAAAAAACTACGTTCATGTTTATGCAGTACTTCTAGCACCTCGACAACAACATATGATTATGGAGGTTAAGTAACTTCTTGCTTTGCAGTTGACGTCTTTTGACTGAATTTTGGAGAACTGAAACTTTACTAAAAGGTTTTTCAGTTTCATCTTTAAAGGGGGTTTAGAAACTTACCTATTCATAGATGATACAAAAAAAAGTAATTAAGTGCATTTATATCATTTTTTTCTACGATTAGATTGGAAGACGTGGCTAATGCAGTCATTATGTTTATGACAAGTGCTATTACCGACTATAAAAAAGAGACCCCCAACGACATCTCATACATTTCATGCGTCATTTGAACACACGATATATACTATTATAATTACGTAATTGACCTTCAGTTTATTTAATTCGATAAGCATCAAAAAACATATACATACTTATGTATAAATTAACTGTTGGCGCGATTGTTAAGTTTCTTACCTCCGTACCGTCACGTCATCGTGGTTTTATAATAATAATAAATAATAATAATTTATTTATCAAACAGTTAGAACAATCCTTTTAAATGTTATTATAATATACTAAATTAAGCAATATTGTTACCAAAAAGTTTTCGGATATGAATGTCAATGGTCCTCACACTTAGGACAGGTGTGTTATTCTCTCAAAAACAACGGACGGTCGGACGAACGAGCGAAATCGCAGCGGCGAGTTTAAGTAGTCCCGTCAGTGCGAACAAAACATATTTTAGCGCGTGCATTTTCAATTTAGCAGTATGGTTTCTGCCGATGGATCGAACGTATAAGGCAGCTTAATTGAAAATACACGCGCTAATGTGTGATATGTTCGCTCTGACGACGGGACTACTTAAACTCGCCGCTACGATTTCGCTCGTTCGCCCGACCGTCCGTTGTTTTTGAGACAATAACACCCCAGGCCTGTGTCGTGTCGGTTTGGAGTTTGTTTTCGTGAATTTTCAAGTTTTTCTCATTTATGCTTAGGACCCATATTGCTAAGACATAAAATGTTATAACCGATTGACTAACTTATTAAACAAAATTATCTTATAGAAATAATAAAACCGTTGTTTTAGCCATTTTTGTGCTAGAACTTTGTTACACTAGAGTGAAAAGTTATGTGTAAGTTAGAGCAATAACTTCACAACTATCGACTCGTCACTAAGACGCGAGTTTTTATGTTTGCCACGGTGAGTAAATATCCATTAGGGAACTTACTAATGGCTGGGGTACATTAGGTGGCCGAGGTCGTGTTACTTTATTCCTTATGCCTCACTTTACTGACCGAGTGTACCGAGCCACGCGGCCGACACGTCCGAAACTCGAAACTCATCATGAAACGAATAGCGTAAAGCCATTTATAACATTTTCATTATACAAATCGTACTCATAACGAATATAATAGGGGCCTTGGAAATAAATTACTGAAACCATTTAATGTTTCATCAAAGAAAGTTATTCGTGAACGCTTTGTTCATAGAATTGAGATAGTTGGATACGATTTGGAGAATATAAAGCATGGATTTCATTTAAAGGAATATTCATTTATTAAATTAAATTTATTAATGAAATGAGTTTCTAGATGGAAACCATTGTTTGAATAGCTAGATGCATAGCAGTGATGATTAATTCCCTTTATTTAAGCTTCTTCATTCCTATGTATTATTTGCTTATAATAAATTAAAGATGAAAATCTTTTAGTGGTAGGTAGACACAGTCGCGGAATGAAACGCTGTTAAGATTCAAAAGTGACGAACCTGTATATACCGCGACTATACCTAGAGGATAAAATGAGACTGATATAACACGTTTATTTTGATAATTGGATAGCCGGCGATAAGTTACACTTTCTACCGCATCGGAATATCTCCGAAATGGCAACGATTCACAAATTCTTGGTGCACAGAGTCGTGAGCATGTGTAGTACATTTCTTCATATAGGGCTCTTCTCATGACGAGAGGGACTTAGTGATAATCCCCGCACCACCCACGCTCGCCTAGAGCGGATTGCACGTACACATTGCATACACCACACACGCATCGTCGAATTGCTTCGGAGATACTAATACTGAGTTTGATGAAAGGTGTGTTTACACCTGACTGTCTGACAGGCACAGGTTTAATCACGTACCCCTCTATCCATTATGAAGATTAATTCTCAAACTCAAAATCAGCAGTTACACTTGGAGCAGCATCGTTTTAAAATAACACGACGCGCAGACGCAGCGGCCGCAACTTTATTTGCGGCGTCGCATCTATAAAAAGCCTCGTGCGTGAACGTCTGGACGCCTGTCTCCTTGCTCAGATATTTTCAACGGAAACGTCAATAAATTTAACATCGGAGTCGGCTGTCTAAATCAGGAAGACGTAGAATACCATAGCGGTTATAATATTACAGGGGTTTTGATGAGCAAGAAGGTCCAGTTTTTGTATCTATAACTAAGACCTTAATACTTAATATATCCATTTTAAAATTGCTCTTTGGCTACTATACTCGGCGTCAAAAAAATCGCAACTTTCCTAAAATTTTAGAAAAGTTGCGATTGTTTTGACGCTGAGTGTATTTTACCCCACTTCATACAGCTCAGATATGTATTTACAAACGAATGGCAAAAGACGCTATTCTGCCAAAAAATAAATACATACTCGTAGCTTTAAACAACGACAAGTCGATTTGAGGTGCTTGGCGTTCTTATTTGTAGAACAACAAACTGTTTAAGGAAATTCAACGCTTGGAGCGCGAGCGGGGTATTTCGGAGACGACGAAACATTTTGCGGTCTTCTGTTTGTACAATTTCTTTCGCGTAATGCTTTGAAATATAAGTCAGGAGCGAAATGCGTCTTTTTTGTTGGTTCCGTCCAACTCTACAAGTATTTTTGTTCAATGTAAATGTACTCGCATCGCAGGTCACGCAAAAACCATTTCACAGAAACAGGCAAGCTATATAAAACTTTTTTTTTCGACTTAGAGATAGGTATTTTATTGACCTAATTGGGTATATTTATACAAAAGACATCAACGCGTCGGAACCCAAAATAAATGAATAAATAGTTTAATATATTTTTGATGCAACCTGCACGTCCCAATGGAACCAAAAACGATGTTTAGATGAATTCCATATACAAATGTTGTACATAACCAAGGAGTCAACTAGAAAAGTTTTTTTTTCGTGTGAAGTAATAAAAATAACTATACATATAACTGATTTTTGATTTACCTAGGAAAAAGTAAATTTTATAGTTGAACTTACAATGTCAAATTTGGAGGCATAATATGACTGACTTATGCCGTGTTACCCATCCTTTCCGTAGTCAGTTGTATATTGTAAAAGTCTGTTTTCTTCCAATCCGGTCGTGACTGGCGGCCCGCGCGCCGGCGCCGCGGCTCTAACCACAACTTGCAACTGCAGCATTACCCTGATGGAAATAAGACCGCGCTGCCATTCCACAAGCTCACTCCTATAATATGCCCACGATACTCAGTTAGGAGCTAGGTATCTGTCAAGCCAACTAGGTTATTTGAAACTTCTTAAGTACTTAAATCAGTGCCCATTCGAAACGCCGCTTTAGTTTTTTTTTTCAAATAAAGCCACTAAACAAGATTATAATTAGGGGGATCGTATCATAAAAAATTAAGTTCAAATTTCATTGGGTTATTTTATTATTATAGATATATTATATATTTGATATTATATATTTGATATATATTTGATTTATTTCTGAAACCGTTAACTTTGCAGGTTTTTTGAAAGGCCATTTTATAGAAACCGTTAGGATAGGTTAGGTTTGTTTTATAACAATCCTGAAAAGTATATACTATGGCAGTGTGTATTTTGAACTTTATATGTATATTATGATGCCTACCCAATAATTAGTAACTACTTCAGATTCTTAAATAAGCACTTCTGTAAAGCACAGCTACACAACTATTTGAAGTTAGGTACTGCATCACTTAGTATGCGAAGCCGGTTGCACACGCCGATAGCCCAGACAGGCGAGTTAGCTGGCACCTTTGTTTTAGCGAACGCGCTGTGTCTTGAAATTTCTCCGTACACAAAGGGGTTAGGACTAGTTCGTAGCCCGCGTTGGGTACGAGGAGCTAGCACCAACGCTACAATTTAGTAGGGTGGGGCAAGACAGCGTGTGCCGGCGCCGTCTGGGCGCACTGGTGACTCACAGGGCTCTCCGCTGCACTCCCCTTGCACTGGAACGGCACCCCATTATTGACGTCGTGATGACCTGCCGACTAGCATAATTAAGTGTGAAATACATATACATGAACACGCCAACCCCGTTTCCGTGACCAACTAACTACTGAATGAAAAAAAAGATATACAATACAAGGTAGGTTTCTAGTTGACGAATATTGAACCATTTTGGGTATTTATTATTAATTTTTGGGATGTACCGATGTAAAGTGCTACAGCGAGCCTAGACAAACGTCAACGCCCGCTTAAATTGTAAAAAAAAACGGATTGACGTTGGCTGCCGGACGGTTGCATCTTGGCCGATTATGCCAATTCCATATATTTTGACTGTTGTTGAAAATCGTTATATATATGATATCTCGTATATCGAGTACAAACAGTCTACGCGGGATGTTTCAGCCGTTTCAGCAATTAAAGTATTCATGGTGCTTCGTACGAATGGGAGTCCATGTCTGTAAGCTCCAGTGAGTTGCAGGGCGTAGATCGTTGTCCGTGTGTGTATGTGTGTGTGTGTGTGTGTGTGTGTGTGTGTGTGTGTGTGTGTGTGTGTGTGTGTGTGTGTGTGTGTGTGTGTGTGTGTGTGTGTGTGTGTGTGTGTGTGTGTGTGTGTGTGTGTGTGTGTGTGTGTGTGTGTGTGTGTGTGTGTGTGTGTGTGTGTGTGTGTGTGTGTGTGTGTGTGTGTGTGTGTGTGTGTGTGTGTGTGTGTGTGTGTGTGTGTGTGTGTGTGTGTGTGTGTGTGTGTGTGTGTGTGTGTGTGTGTGTGTGTGTGTGTGTGTGTGGTGGTGGAGTCGGCAGTATCTGTCATGAGCAGTCGCGTGACGTGCCCCGCGCGCCTCCGCACGCAAGCGAATTTAAATATTCTATTTACTCACTCTACCCTATCCTGTACATATGCTTTTTAACAATAACCCTTTTTTATACAATTCAACAGTGATAAGAGAATAAAGGGTGGTAGTACTGCTAGGCGATGGGCTTGCAACCTGTCACTAATACACAACAAACTAATAAACATCTTAGCCTTATTGTGCAAAATATGGTTACAGAATTATCAACAAGTACTTAGAGTTATTGGTAATTCTGTAGCTCTGCCTACCCCACTGTGGGAATAAAGGTGTGAGTTTATGTAAGTATGTAAACACTGATTTTATCTGTAATTGTATAAATCCTGAATTTGCACCAAGAAAGACTAGTAATGTTGTAATGCATCAGCGAAAACTTATTTACCAATTTGGCCGAACTTTCGTTTAGCCCAGGGGTTTCCTGCCGCAGCAGTTGTGTCACAATAAGTGGTGGTCACAAGACTAATCTAACCTGATCAAGGTAAAAGCGAATACAACTAAGTTGGCTATCGGCGATATCGAAGAAATTACACATTCAATGACAAATTTGAGGAAAAAGTTAGCGAGGTCGTAAAAATCTTAAAATCTTTTACATGAAACGTAACTTTGTTTCTTTTTTTTCCATTAACACTTTCAACCGAGTTGTAGTGGAACAAACTTGATCCCTGTTAGTTTCGAAAAACGAATATCCCCGTCACGTTATTTCCTTAGAGATGCGAAGCAATTTTCTACAAGAGATAACCTCCCTAAACGGGTTTTTTACACGCCCTATATATTCGAGAGCTTGGCAGATATGATAACGTTTGCACCTACTGGGTTTTTGTCACGCTTATGCCACCGCTAAATTAGAGGAAGGTACACGCCCTTATTTTTAAGAGATTGGCTGCATTCATCTATTTTATGTTGCAATATGTTAAAGATTAATGTTAAAATTTGTTGTTTGTTTATTGGCTCATCGGCGAACTGGGTTGGACGTATAAAAATAAAGAGTTTGAATGAACATTTGGCATCTGGCTTAATAAACCCCGTTGGAACCATTAAAGATCCGAAAGACGATAAGGAGAGGCATAAAAGACATTTATGCGATGTGGATTTATGCAAATAGTATTACTTTCATGAGAATTGAAGGGCATAAAAAATTTAAAGGCAGAAAAATAGTTATTTCATTTTTTTTCAGTGATTTTTAAGTAACTGAAATATCTTAAACGTTGTCAATTCACTGCTACGTGAATTCAATACTATTAAACTTTAATACTATTAAAGTTACAAAGTACAAAAGTGTGGAGCTACTTATAAGACAGACTGCATAACACCAAAACCACATATCTAATCCCTTCGAAACCCTAAATACACTTGTTAAATTTAAATTTTACTTGAATTTAACTTTACTTTTAAATATTTTATTTTAATTTTACTTATTAAATTTTACATAAAGTTTTACATGAACAACTACTCCGTGTCTTCATTCATATTATAAAATAGCCAGTCAATGGTGTTTCAGTCAATCCCGCAATAATAATTGAATTCACGTAACAGTGAATTGACAACGTTCCATGTTGTAACGGAGCTGTTGACCAACGGCTTGGGAGCCCGACTCGTTAGCTCTCACCGGCTACGATTAACGCTTATGCACTGCGATACAATCGAATCAACAACTAAGGATTTGAATACTAAGTGCCTTATTCAGCCTGATCTGTGGATCAATTGGTCCCAGCATTTTAATAGTAACGTTATTTCGAAACCAATCACACATTCATATTATGGCAGCTCGATATGTAAAAATGAGTACGGAAAAGTTAATTTTCCCATGAAGGTTGACGTTCGGCGTTTTTGGGTCGCTGTTAATTACAACTCAAAAGTTTTCTTTCTACCTATGTTTAAACTTCTTATTCCACATGCTTTAAAATGCTAATGGCTAAAAGTCACTGACGTAAAACACAATGTGGCATTCAAAAGTACTTTTTTTTTTCATCCGATCACAATTTATAAATATATTGTGTAATTTCTAACATTTTACGTTCACTGTTGCAACGCAAACCACGAAAGAAGTGACAAAATGGTGATAATCTAATAGCTCTAAATATATCACGTCGTCAACAAACACTACTTATCGAAAAACTTAAATAAAAATACAAACAAACCTATGTACGTATCCACCACGTACCATCCCAACACCTACCTCTGAAAACATCCGATATACACCATTACATTACCCACGTAACCTATACTTTCGCTACTAAAATACAAAAGCAACCTTTTATCGTATCTCACTAGTTAAGTTACAGCATGAACAAATTACGTCGACGCGAAATGGCTCGCAACGTTCCGTAACGCGGAACCATAAGGAAATTTATTGCGAAGAATCCCGACAGTAAGTAATCTGGTACGCGATAACATTAAGATATCACTTAGCCGAGGATCATGACATGTAACCCTAGAACCGCAGAGCCGGCTCGGCGTCGAGATTAGCTGAATTAGAGCGGCGTGCGTTTTACTACCCGCATCGCGCCCTCCGATCGACGGTATTTCCCAGGAGGCAGGTAAATCACGCTTTTCATGGTAACGTCAGGCACAAACAGCTTCGTTCGAACACTCGCCGAATATTACCGCATTGTGCGATTACCTATCGAAATTACAGCGGAGAAATATGGAATTTATTATTCTCGTCCGAATGCCTATGCGAATTCCGAGAGAAGGCTGAATAAACGTTAGCATATTGGTACATAAGGACCAATACAATATAACTGTATCTTATATTATGAAATAAATAAATCTAAATCGAAATCATACGGAAGTAAAAAGCTGACAAATACGAGTACATAGTTGTACCTTGATTGATTCATTGAAAGTGTAAAAGGAAGCTTAAAATAAACTAAGTAAAACTACTCGTAAATTGTTTGTAGAGTACTAGTTACATAGTAGCATTATCGATTTCTCTTGAGGTTAAAGAAATGTTGAATTAAAAGGACAATATTACGTAGGTAGGTATGTTCTCACGACGATACAAAAGCGCTTGCAACGTATTTGTTCGCAATTCATGGAATCAGTGATTTCAAGGATTCCTCTTTCTTTTTACTGAATAAAAATGCCTAGTTAAATTAAACGTTTGTCGAAAAAAAAAATAGAGAATAGTGAATAGTTTAAGGGTAGGTAGCATCGGGCCGAAGCGGTAAAATATTACCAGTATCGTGACGAAGGGTTGCTCGGACGTTTTAGGGTCGCTCCCCGAAGACGAGCTCGGAGCTATCACGAATATGTGCGTCACATCAGTGACCACTAACAGAATTACGAGCGTCGTGCTTTTACGCTGTTTTAACGATTATTAAGGATCCTCTGAGAGCCCATTAAAAGGTTGTGAATAGTGGCCGAAAAGGTTGTTTTAGCTTTGGGACTCAGAAATTATATCCCTTTATTGACAAACAAATAAACGCTACTTATAGTATCCGCAGCGCGCTATAGACTAGGGAATGCAAACCGGTTAACCAGTTAACCGAAAAACCGATTAACCGAAACTTTTTAATTTCAGTTAAAAACAGCTTTTTTATAACTTTCGCCGATTTTTAACCGAATTCGAACTTGTCCTTAAAATACTGTAAATTGCCTCAAATAGATACCCCAGAATATTCTTCAGACTATAAAATGAAAAAAACTAGCGTGGATTACGTATTATTTCGTACGTAAGAATACATGCGAATAGCAAGAAGTTTTATTAATTAAATTTATTCATTAATGTGCTGAACTGCTGATACAATATACGAGCCACATGAAAAAATTACATTGCTGAAGCTAATTTATATAGTACTTATTCCCTTTTAGTACAGAGTATATAATTTAAATACCTATTAACCTCTCAAAAAATACGCCGTTAACACCAATAGTAACCAAGAATAGTAAAATTATCGTCTTCAAATAGTTAACTTCAAATAAAAACCGGCAAAAAACCGGTTAACCGGTTTTGAAACCGTAAAGGCGGTTATTAACCAGTTTTTGATTTTCACCGATTTTTGCATTCCCTACAGTAAAGACACGTTGTCGTAGTATAAAAATTTACTACGACTTGTCCTTAGCGCGCTGCGGATACTATACTAAGTAATGTACGATTTAATTGTTATTTGTTAACTGTTTTTAGAGAACATTGGCCTGATTTAAATGTGTACGGCAAAATACAAAATTGCTGCAAGGAAAACCAGTTCACACAAATATCGATAAATTTAACGGTAACGCAGTATCTTGTTAGGACTGTTTATTTAATTGCTCGAGTTGTTATCATAGACTCCCTGAATAAATGTTAAATTGTAAAGCAGTCGTAACGTAAAGGCAAGCCGTTTATTAAAATTAAAGTCGGCCTGGCGTGGAACTAGGAAGATTAATGATCCAGTGAATACAGAGTTATGTAAAGAGCAAATGGAGTGCTCGACGCGTCCTGGCGGCGCTCCAAAATCACTTGTCTCTTTACTCCGTTATCGTGATTACTTGCGATTCGCGGGGATTAGGACTGGCGAGGCCTCCTCCTCCTCACTCGCCTCCTTATTGCCAAGCGTCGGGGCTGAAACGTATGTGGCGGCTTTTTCAGCGTAATCATCATATTGTAAGAATATTGCCTACTTTTAATTGTAAGTTTGTGACAGTTTTGTATAACAGGGGGGTTATTATGACATAGCTATGCAGTTCATTTTACGGGGAGCGTAAAGGACGGAGCTATGGCAATTACATAACTCTGTCTTTTTCTCTCAGCGTAAAATGAATGGCACAGATAGGTCATAATAACCCCACAGTACTGTTTGACGACGCGTTAGCCTTGTTGGTAGTGAGTTTGCCTACAAAACTAAGGGTTCAAGTCTCGGTGTGAGCGAATATGGTGTGATAAAGCGGGTAGGTAAATGTTTCTGTCTTGGTAGTTTTCTATGTTAGTGTCTAGTCGGTACTCTATGGTACAAGACTAGAGCTGTGTTAGTATGTGACTAGTTCAATTTGGTGTAAGGATATTTATATTTACATCGTTTTATATTTATATTATAATCCTATTTATTTAGTAGTAAAATTTTGGTAGTTGTCAGTGCAGCTTTTGTCAAGTGTTTGCAATTCATTTGGCGTTTGGTCGTTACACTACTCCTTAGTACGCGCAGGTAAGTATGTCAGTCAAATCTTGCAAATATTTTAAAATAGAATAAGACAGACTATTGTGGTACATTATAAATTATAACTCAAGACCTTTACGGGGGTGAAAAATCGATCTGTCAAGATGTCATCTTCGCGAACGAATTTTCCCGAAGACGGCAACTTGACCCCTACATTGTAAATTTCATCGAAATCGTTAGACCCGTTTTTGAAAATGCGAACAAATATTTCTCGTTAAATAATATACGAGTTGGATACTATAGGATTTTTCGCAATGTTACTGTTACTAGCAGATATAATTAGTTACCCAAATAATTTGTAACAGATATACAAGATAACCTGCGAGACGTCTGCATTCGTCACGATGAACGAGTCTGTTTGACTTCGCACCAATTCTTCCATACCATAGGTGATAGTGTCAGTACCTACCTGTTGTTAGTTGTTACGGACGTTACTTCTTAAATAAAAATGTGGCATCTTGTTTATAAATTAAAAGTTTCTATTGTTTTGTTTAATCTCAGCGTTATAAAATCAATATTTTATTACAGATTGGAGGGGATATCGGTTGACAAATGACTACAACGCAGCAGCTACGGCTGTAAGTACATTTATTTAATTAATTAATATTGGACACGAGTAATACGTATGCTATTATAATGTACCCGTACGACTTGAAATAGAAATAACACAAATAGTATATACATTTTTTCATAGTATTGAATAAGAATTAACACACCATACAATCATGCCAACTTAAAAAGAAAACAAGGAATTTATCTTCGGTACTCGTACTGTTTACTACCAGTGCCAGTCGCCTGGCACGCTAGTTTCATGCCCCACGTTACAATAAAATGCAAGTAGGTACTAGGCAACGGGCACAAAGTAAATATCTTTGTAGTTCCCAACTAGGAAGCAAGTTTACACAATTCCGATAGCAAGCTCAACTAGGGTTCCAGTGCTTAGTTTGAACGACAATTCTGCGTCGGGACGAGTGTTGACATTGGTCTCGACTCCCAAAACACAAGACAAGCTTAGACTTACTTATGGCCTGAAGGCCCGATGCTCTTAACCGTAATGAAGGAGTACGTGTCTGCACTGCTATCCTCAAGTATTCTCACGGGGCGGAAGAAGAAAGGCAAAGAAAACACATTTAACGTCGGTGGCAAAGAGCCGACGTGTAATTCACAATACACTTGCTGCGCGACAAGTCGGTTAGAGTTCGCGAGCTTCAAGTTATATTGTTCCCAGCGGAGCGGGGCAAATAGGAAACGAGCAATAAAAATAGTTCCCGGCATCCGTCGGCCTGGGACGAATTCCGACCAAAATTACGTGAGCAAATTAGACATTCCGGGACATTGCGCTGGAATAATTGGGACCCCCGCAGCCCTGGCGGCGAGCCCGCCGCACGCGCAGCGCCGGCACCCGCGGTCCCGCGAGTCCCGCGACCCGCACCTCGACCACTCATCACGTGTACGAGGCGTTTTTCCGAGGATCTACTTTGTAATCTGTTTGACAGTAATGACATTAACGTTTATGTCATTTAAATTCCAGTGTTTGCATGATTATTCATGATATATCATTATTTATTGATATTTAAAGACTACTAATTGAATATTAAATGATAATTAAGCAAAAAAAATATTATTTGTATTTAATTAAATATTTGCATAGAAATATACAGTATTTGCGTGCGTTGATTGTGTGATAATGAATTCTGAAACAATTAATTGTGTTTGTCCTCCGAGGCTAGTCGGCTCAGTAGTTACACCGCGTTTTAAATTAATATTATTGAAACCAGTTCGTGGCCATAATCGAATAAAAATACTGTTTCACATCATCGAGATGAACCATTATTTAAATTTAAATACAAACCGGTTCCGTTTAGTGCCACTAACAGTACATTATGTTTTATAACATAATGAATAAAAAACCTGTTTAGTTCCATGTAAATGTGCTTTTGGACCATTTAACCAGTATTTCATCATAATTTATACAATTACTGTGTTTCGCTCCAACACTTTAAATTGTTGCAGACCTACCTACTCTTATGTTGTACGGTTTGAAATCAGAATGATATCTTATCACTTCGTATTTTTTTGCATTTATACCTTAAAAAGGCACAGGCACCCATATAATATGATTAGTATAACATAGCGACGAGAGCGACACCGTACGTACTTACAAGTAAGCCACGCTTTACAGGAATATTCTCACAAAGCCGCGCAAAAATGTGCTGAAAACGACAATATGAAAGGATTGGTCACGATTCATTTTTTTTAATGGCCTAGAGAAGACAAACGAGCACACAGGCCACCTGATGGTAAGTGGAAACTGTGGCCCGTATTCACAAGACTGCAATGCAATCCTAAGACATATGTTTGGACGATCAACTTGGCTTGGCTGTGTATTGGTGCTGTTATAGGACTGGTGAGGGTTGTTTTACTTTTGATAAATTTATCGATAATTGGACTGATTTAAAACAACTTAAGTCGAGTTATCTCTCCGTGTAGGTTACAATTGTTATAAAAAATCAACCTAGCTAATATGAAGCAAATACATTCCTTTTATCTTTTGCTTAACATCATTATGTTGAATTTTGTAAAAAATATATTGTTGTATGATTTCCGATCAATATTAAAAATGAATGTTTAATAAAATTGGCTTAGACTAACAATACAAATTATCCTCATTCAAAAACCATTTCGAGGAATAAGCTTGCTCACCCAAGTTCAGTTGGCAGATTTTTATATTTGTGTTTTTTTTTTCGGAGAAGTCGTTAGTGTTTTTTCCTTTGACATAATTTGTTTGATCTTTAAGGCTTTGGAACCAAAAGATGTCAACGGGCACTACTACGTCGCAAAATATTGACCATGGAGAAGAAAAGAAATGAAGGTCATTCCAATGAAAAAAAACGACTTTTGTTTCTTGAAATAATGGTACTTATATTTTTCGAAAGGAACGATAATTTTTTGATACACATATGTCGGTTATTGTACTGCCTGCCAACAACATAGGAATACCTTAGATCTACCTTAGTCAATTTGTGTATATTTTATCAACACGTGCCTTGTAACATGGGTTAACGGGTCTGGCTCTTCACATTGTTTCATCAACAACGCCAACATTGCCATCAATCAGTAACAGTTCTCCGAATATTATTTCAGACTATTCTCATATGTACACTGCAATTTAAATTTCTTCATAATTTAAACAAGATGCTTAAAGTATGAATAATAGTCAAGCTATTTGTTTCCTTGCCATTTAAACAACAGCTTAAACAGCTTACAAGGGAGGAAAGGTGTGCGGCTAAAAATAAACGTGCCACGTGCAAGACAGGTGCCGGTCCAAGTTTTTAGTGTTTTTACCTGTTGTCTACGTCGGGGAATATGAAATAGCTCCAACCCTTTTTTAATACTAGATTTTTAACGTCCAAAAATGTTTTAATTTTAATCATGCGGA
The DNA here is from genome assembly GCA_963966035.1 of Acleris laterana. Lineage (NCBI taxonomy): Eukaryota > Metazoa > Arthropoda > Insecta > Lepidoptera > Tortricidae > Acleris > Acleris laterana. The sequence goes on from OZ014440.1 coordinate 9,593,512, forward strand.
AAGTATGATTTATCGATTTTTCCAAAGGGACGAGATATTAACTTGAAAGAATAGGACATTCTTTCTTCAAAATCGAGCTCTAAGTAGGTACATTAGTAACACATGTATGTTCGGGTTTATAAAGTAGATAAAACTTTGGCTTCCATTTCTGGTATTCGTTGTTACCAGTTTAATCCAAATTTACGTAGTAAATTTAGAACGGTGCACAACTTTACTTTGCGTAAAAGGTTGTGTTTAAAAGGATCGCTTGAGATTTAAATTCCAAAGAAATTTTCATACAGGTGGAAAATACGATTTCGCTACTGTATTCTACAGTAAAACCGTCCCGCGAGCCCCCCTCGCGCCACAGCCTGTACTTCGCATACACCGAGTGCGAGTAGGACCTACCACAAATTGTATGCGTTACCTTGAATCGCCGCACCGCCGGCTCGCTTGAAGCCAAATTGCGCGGAAGCCCCCCGAGACTCACGCGTTTGGGTCACGACTCCACTCCAAATTTAAAATTGATTACAAAAAAAAATTGGTACTAAGTTTGAGTTGAGCTTTTTAATACGGGTTCCGAATGCTTATTGTTTATGTTTACATATTCGACCCTTTTTGCTTTTGACTGGCGTAATGGATGGCCGTGGAACCTTTTTGATCATTTAATAGCGATCTTCGCCATTCGGGGACATTGATCTTGGTCAAACAAGTTTGTCACGGTTCACGGTATTTGTTCCGGTGTCTTCTTTCGAATTGTGATGATTTATTTTTCTTTATTTATAAGTACGATTATTTTTACAGCGAGATTTTTAAGCAATCATTTAGTAGTATAAATAAGTGCATTAAGTATCATGGGTCAATCTCACACAAATCTTTGTACTGTGGGTATCACAACGATGTCTCTGCACAAATTTTGCTAAAAATATAGGTACATTTATTGTTACGTCCTGCAAAAAACCGAGGGTTCTCATCAGTGATTTGCACAGAACGTTAAAAACAGACCACTTAGGCCGGCCGACTGACACCGGTCCCTATAAAAAACAAACCCACTCGCCATCGAAAATAATTTATTCAACATATTCCGTTTGTATCTAAAAATGTTATTCGAGCTAATGTTCGAAGCAGTGCAAAAAAATTACAAGGAATCAATAATAATTGACAATTACCGTATCATGTTAAGGTGCTGTGTAAATGTTCGTTTTTGTGACATTTCAGTTTGATTACTATTAGAAAGTCATAACCGTAGGCATTAACACAATTTAATTAACGCAATTTAATGTAATAAAGAATCTAATCGTACAGTATTAGCTGAAAGTGGTACAGTATCGCAATTTACCGCCCGAGAGAAGACAGCTGCCAGCGTTTAGATTATAATAAATATTGCGTGAAAATAATTAATAGGCAAATCAGTTTCGTCACGCAGTATGAGCTCGGCTGAATAGATGTTTTTGTAATTAATTCAGCTTCGGAAAGTTGGTTCAAGAACCGACAGGGAACCAGTTGGACCGTTAGTTGGTCGGCGTCGCCGCGCGCGTGTTGCAAGACGTCTACAGCTTTGTGGATTGTATTTTCTACTGGAACAACAAAATTCAGAATAAGTTTCGCTACATAACAGTTGAAGGACTCAGGAATTCACAATAGGCTTACAAATATAGTCTGAAACACTTGATTGTAACAAGGGGATTAAGTATGACTCCCACGACTCGGCCACTGCTTAACTGACCAAAGAACCGGCGATACTAGACTTGCTAGCCATTTATTAATTAGCAACGGTAACGATTATTAGAGCGTTCCACTTGTGATTACTAAAGCTTGATTACAATATAATTTTAAAAAATTGTTGTTCGTCTTAATGGTGTTACATAGTTTATAATTTGTAAAACGTAATACTTAGACTAAGGTAAGGTAACGGATCCACTTTCAGACACAGACATTCGCAATGTAACTCGTGATAAATTGAGGATGAAAATGTATTTACACGGCAAAGTATCAATCGGTGTTTGCGTGTGGTCTGGGTCTAGCCCAGAGCAAGTAACGGCCACTGAGTAAATAGCGGTACAGCGGGCACTTAGCTTGCGTCAGGTATCAAATAAATATATAAAATACGACAATACTTCTTATAAATATGTATTGAACTCTTTAGTGACTGACTGACAAACGACGCTAAACCCAGAGACCTCTGCCCCCCAAAATGAAGATATAGGGATTATTAGCGGGAAAAGAACTCACGCGTAAAAACTCGCGGGCATTATATTACTTACAAAAAAGTTCAGCATCATGTGTCTAAGTTAATCATAAGTAAATACTTAATCTTGAAAGCAGATAAAAGATTTACAATTTTAAATTATGCCTTTGAAGTTTCAGTCTCCTTTCTAATCGTTACCTACCTAGCTTAACATGTGTGGCTACCCGCGAATAGACTTTAGAAAGAACATGGTGAGCCATTATTAGGCAGAACGCTTGTATGTGTACCCTCGCCGTTTAGCTGGCTAATGTAATTAGTTCATTACTCCGTCTGAGGCCGGCGTCGACCCGCGGCTGCAGATTTATAGACAACCCTCTGTTCGCTACGCCTTCAGCACGTGGATCAGAGATTTCAAATTGAGTTTTTCCGCTCCGAATAAAAAGCTGAAAAAGTGGGGACTGTGAAAGATTTCTCGTTCCCCTGATTGGATAGCAAAGTTTTATAATATGCTGAATGAAATTGTGTTAGGTTTCCACAAAATACGCCGGGAGCCGCATTGACATCCAATTTGTTTAACTTAAATTTGTCAGAAAGGTTTTGGTACTAGCGGTATGCTTTCTGTTTTAGAGTTTAAATCGGTAAATTCATAGAAGGTATTACCACGTAAATGGAATAAATTTGTTTGAACTATGGTATATAATCATCTAACAAGTCACAAAAAATGACCTTATTCCGCTGTAGTCATGCGTACCAGTCCCTGTGAATCATAACTTTTTTATTGCCATGAGTACGTCTAAAACCTTGACTATTGAAATTTTAGATCTTGAATCATGGCAATGTAAATGTAATTCCCTTGCGACATCCAATATTATCGGAAGATAGATAAAAACATTGCTACAAAAAGTGACCACGAATCTATTGTTCTATGATGCTTTATTTATAAACGCTCTAGCATAACGTTTTAAAAAAGTCTTAAAGATCATCATTATTTAAATTTGGAATTGGTTTGCTACGTCCAATACCTTACCACAATAACTTACCACAGTAACATTTCTCGTTTATAGAAAGAAGCGCTGCGACCATTAGTCTCCATGGTGTCGAATGAATGAAACGTAACATAATATTTATACAAGAGCCGAGATTAAGCAGGTAAATGTGAATACGAGTTATATGTGTTGAAGCCGGACCGTCCCGTTAATGAGTGTACAATGCTAATGAAGGCGACGTGTGGAGGCTGCACCTGCCGACCGTGGGACGCTCCGTCCTCGCTGACCCGACTACTTGTGTTGTGTTAGGGACTGTATAACAACAAACCAATGTAAAATATTTTAAAACTCTATTTTAGTTTCTGTCCGTCAAAATCAAACTTATTCGTTCATTTATTTATCGTGTAGTATTTATTCCATTAAGACTGCTGTCAAACAGAAGGTTACTTAAAGCAGCAAAAAGGGTTCGACGCTGTGAGTGGAGTCGTGTGCGCTAATGCATATCCAATGAACATCATTGTTTTGTTTGATTCGGGCAATGTCACGAGCGCCCGGGGCGGCGGCGTCGCCTGCCACTCAGGACGGCTCGCAGCTGACAGCCAATTAGCAGGCTCCTGGCCCACCGTACTATTAACCCGCAGTTCTCACGCGGAGGTGACGAGGCCGCCGACCTTTGGTCAACGAGCACTTCGGCCATCGTTAACGCGGTGCCGGCGTGCTGATTCGGCAGCAACGGCTAATCCAAGCCTTGACAAATTAGAAAATGCATGTCTCAGTCACGTTGCAGGAAATCTGGGTTACATTTTCACCCTAGTCCATTCTGTAAGTCAACAATAAGTACCTTGGCTAAGGTTAATAATGGTCGACTTTTCAATCTCCAGATAAAACTAAACACACACATACATACATAAGCTCACGCCTTTATTCCCAGAGCGGGGTAGGCAGACAGACCTACAAAATTACTAACAACTATAAAAACTTATTAATAATTCTTTAACCACATTTTGCACAAATAGGCTAAGATATTTACCAGTGTATTAGTGACAGGTTGCGAGCCCATCGCCTAACAGTACTACACAGCCTTTATTCCCTTACTCGTCCCTTACGTTACGACATCCACGGGAGGACATGGAGTGGCACTATTCTAACCCGGCAACCACGCGGCCTCTGGCCTCGGGTCCTTTTCTTTCACATTACAAACAAAAGGAAACTGATGATTTTAATGTTCAAATAACTTTTTTGGAAAAATCCGGCGTAAATGAATTAAGTATCATGGGAGTTATTGTCGATTGGAACTCAATGACTTTCTATGGTTTTATAAAGTATCATTATAACGGAGATTAGATTATCAACTGTTGTATGAATTGAGATCGCTGACGACTAATTGCGCCGCCCGCCCGGCTCCTCCGCCCCAACCCGCTCATGCAGTCATTTATCTTTATTCGACAGAATCGGCCGCACGAGTGCCGTACTTAATCCCGCCGATCCGGACCGCAGTCTTCTCCATTAGCCCTCGCTCATAAATACGAGGCCCCATGCAAATGCGCGGGTTATTGTCGAGTATGGAATTGATTTCCTCCATTTAAAATAATCTAATCGTATTTCCTGGACTGCGACACACGGCACACTCGGTCACACGCAATACGAACCTCCTCCGGGCCGTCACTTACTGGGTAAAAATCCTAGATAGAAATTGCCATGGTAATAAAAAAATGTCTTAATCTATTGTTGGATAATTTGATGAGTGTATTCGAAATATGTTTAACTTTTGAAAGTATTTAGGAAATGATAGATGTCGTTTGTGCATTAGTTCTAATGATTGACCAATCCCTGTTATAAATTTCTTGGAATAGATCAAGCTTGAATAGTTTGATATTCATTTGAAGTTAATGATCGCAATTTACAAAGCTATTAAAGTTTAAGAATAGTATTTTAGTAGTAATTGCACAAAAGGTTACCTTAATACTTAATCGCATTCTCTAACTTTAACCTTCGGACAAAGAAAAAAATTGTCATTGGGAGTGGAATATTGATACAGAATATAAAACAAGTTTCTATTAGCAAATTGTGTCAAAAAATACAAATAGGTACCATCTACATAGATAAAATACAAAAAAAAATATTGCAAACGTACTAGATATTAAAAGATTACAGACTACATTATTAGTATAGTATAAAGTTATTTATATAATTAGCTCTTTTATTAATAGCTCATGTGAGTTAATTAGAGTGATGATTAATTGCCACCTCAAAGGATCATTATTAACATTCAGAAACAGGAAACTCGTTAACATTTTGACCGATGAACTTCTATCTCCTCATTAAATATGAATCGACGAATTTTCCACCCGACTGATCAAATTGAATAGAACATCGGCCTACAATTAAATCGTTTTGTACATCACTTTGCCTTGTCCTACTCTTGATTTGCCAAGATAACAAATAGAAAAATGATAAAACATAGCAACATTTCCTGTAACGTTATGGAATAAGGGCCATATCAAAAGCACCCGAAACCGACGTACGTGTATGAAGAGAGTGATGAATGTAGAGGAAGCGAAAGTTGTATGTGCACCTGGCGTTCCATAGTATCTGCCTACCCCATTGAGAGACAGGCGTGAAGGTATGTATGCATGTATGTATGTAAAACATTGCAAAAATAAATAAAAATGTCTGGCTTTAGTGGTGGCAGGACCTTGTGCAGGGTCGCTACCACCGTCTTATCCTTTAACCTACCGCCAAGCAGCAGTGTGCATTGTTGTGTTCCGGTGTGGGGATAAGACAGCCGGTGAAATTGCTGACATAGGAGCATTCCATCTTATTCCTCAGGGTTGGCAGCGCATCTGGAGTCAGGATTGTTCAAATATTTCAAATGTCTATAATAAGCTAAATAGCAACATCTCAAATAAAACTGCTATAGCAATGACACCCTCATTTATTAAGAGAAGATTGAATCTACATTAGCAATTAAATCTGAGATACCTACTGTTTATTGGCTCAGGAGGGCAGAATGGGTCTCACCATCAGGTGGCCTGTGTGCTCGAGTGCCTTCCCTTTATGCCATGAAAAATGAAATTGTTGTGTAGGTAACGTAAAGTAAAGGCCTGAAGTAATTTATGACCATCATCAGTATATTCTTGCCCACTGCTGAACGTAAACCTCTCTTGTACAATTCGCGGCCATTCTCTCTCGCCGGTTAACTTGCGAAGATCGCCGCTCGCTGAGGGCGTCCTAAACTACGTATTTCAATCCACGGCTCCACTCAAAAACACGATAACACCAAAGGAGTGAGTATATTTTTCTAAGTTTCAAGGTTATTGGCTATTCTGGGAATATCTTTAGCGCCACTGGTGAGTCAGTGTCGAGTGCAGTGAGTCATGACGTGGTACGGCTTGACTCAATGCTCTGATAATTTGTTTCCGATAGAACTAAAACGGTATCTTTACAATCTTTAGATAATTGTTATCATACAATAGAGGAGTCATTCCTCTATTGTATGATAACAATGGTATTTTACCCAGTTTAAGGTTAAGGAATAGCAGCGAGACATCTCCATTTTCATATACATTTAAAGCATATACATACTAAATCAAATTAAATAAAAGCGCAAATTTATAAAAAAATAGTATGAGTCACTAAATTTATATATTTAAATAGGTATATCAAGTCGAGTAATCGATATAGATTTAGTGGATCATTTCCCATAAATTGTTAACAACATGTGGTTTCATAGACAACATATTTTATTACAATGCAACTATAGTAAGTAGGTAGATTAAAAAGCTGTCTATGTAAATCAAACCGATTTTGGAATTATGTTTTGCGGTCATTCCCACTTATCAAAATAACGAAGTAATGTAATGACGAGAAATTAAATCAATCAATTAATTTGCTATGACAAAGTTCTATCCGGCTTAAATACTTTTGGTTTACTGATAGGTCAGTGAACCGTAGTGTTTTAAAAAGAAAAAAAACGTACAGTCGAACATAGAACCTCTTCCATTTTTTAAGTAAGATAATTAGCACCTGTGTAAATCAATAAACGCCTTTCTAATTGAAAAGTCCCATAAAAATTTACTGTCATTAAAAACGTCTAATGTGGTACCATCAAACGGCTCTCCTCTTATCTAACCGCATCATGAAACTGGCCGGTCATCACAGGCTGTAACTAAAGTTTATGTGGCAGGCCCAAATCCATCAGGTTTTCTTGAGAGGTAGGGTTAAGTTAACTAGGATAGATAGGCTCGGAAGGGCTCCGTCACCATGCCCATTGACCACGGACCCTTCCTCTATGGCCGACGACCGGCGACGTCCGGGAAAACCGGAGGGTATTTCAACATGCCATATTCCAAACTGTGTTTCACCCGTGAATCACGACGGACGAGCGCGCACGCAACGCATGCCACATACCTAACCAAATATTTTAAGTAATACGGTAGAATATGTGCTCTATCCTCGTCTTTCCAGATAATTAAATTTGATAGAAAAGGACATATATATCGCACCTTCGGTAGGACAAGGGCACAATTGCCCCTATAATCATATAGTGCATTGTGCCCTTATTCTAGCGAAGGTGCGATATGTATATGACTATATTGATAGATATGTATAATGTACCTAAACAAGGAAAAATATTGATCACCTTAATGAGTTAGTTAGATAGTTAACCACATAGTTATTTATTTGGGATGTTGACATGGTTGACTAATAAAACGACCACTAACCAAATTAGGCTTCAATAATGCTCACAATTTGTTTTTATTGTTTACTAGCGACCCGCCCTCGCTTCGCTTCGGTTTATGTGAGTTTTTTGTAACACCTTATACATAAAAACCTTCCTCTTGAACCGCTCTATCTATCAAAAAAACCCGAATCAAAATCCGTTGCGTAGTTTTAAAGATCTAAACATACATAGGGACAGACAGCGGGAAGCGACTTTGTTTTATACTATGTAGTGACCTAGTGACTAATATAGTTATTCCGCTTTAGAGGTTTATTTATAAGTATTTATTTTCATTAATTTTTGGAATCATTTTAAATGTAATTCTTTTTTCTGATTTACAGTTCTGTCACTGCTAATTGAGCTCGTATATCGTTTACAAACACATGATTCCTAATCCTAATTAATTAGTAGGTACGTGTAAGTAAACTTTTTAATTGGATAAAAAACTTTCGCATGGTTAGAGATATTTTTTTTGTTAAACATCGAGTGTCCAATTATCTTTACAAACATGTAATGTAACTAGTTTTTTTTCTACACTCCGCATACTATAGTGAAATGGGCCATTAACGAACCTACTCACAGGACATCATTTCATGGCTCTAGAGTGAAATTTAAATACATACATACTATAATGCTACTTTTACACTTACGATAAATGCATTTATGCGGTAGTAGGTAGGTACGTAGCCACTTGTGACAATTAATAAGAATGAATGACACATACGTACACCATGTTTGTATTTCTGCAGACAGGATACAAATTATTAAACATCCATTATGTGACAAGTGTCTTAGTCACTTACGTGGACTACGGAGTTGCAATAGTAGTATAATGCGTGTGATCGGCTGTTTTAGGTGGCTAGCACAACGAACTCGCGACTTGTTTGTCTCTCGTCTTCCTCTTACTAGTGTAGAACAAAGGAAAAGCACTGAGACTGAGAGCCAAGCTAGAAAATACACGGTATGTTAGCCATTTTGGTGTCGCCATGCCATTCACGTTCCGTCGCGAGTGCCGCGGCCCCATACGACTCCGGGATAAAGCTACCCGAGATTGGGTAAACGAAAATAGACTAGCTCGTTTATATTGCATAAACACATCCCCTGCTTCTTTGCATTCTTCTACGTGAATTATTACCTACACACTTAAGAACGCTGTTATGTAACGTCTGATATAAACGTCGGATTATCAGCTTACGGCGCAGTAAGTGAAACGTTCTCGCATTTCGTATTAGTTATTTTTTTTATAACCAACCAATTCCTTAAATATAAATTGTTTCACCATGATATGCATTGTTTTGTTATTCCCGAGAAGACAGACATCACAAAGTTAATTACTAGTGGTTACCATATCATTCATATTCTACATATTATACGCACATTCAATCGTTTTATAATTATTAAGCTTGCGTTAAGACACAATCCTAATAGGGGACGATTTCTACTACCTACCTATGTAGTGACCTATTTATTGGATACCCACGTTTAAGTTTGTTATGTATTCATTGCCAGCGTTTGAATTAAAATCTGTATAATTATCCATTGATCTAACATTACCTTTATTGAAAATTGTTTAATAAGACGGTTTGGGAACTAATTTTGTCTTTTTTGCATAGGAATGTTTTATTTTATTTTGAATTGGTTTTTTAGTGGAAAAATATGTTGTGTCCCAATTGGGTAAACTCAGTTTCTGTTGGTTATAGGCGTATACTTATGGTAGGAAATGAATTATACAAAACAAGTATAAGTATGTGATGTTTGAGGGCCGTGACAAAGAATCAGTGGGTTGAGTAATGGTCGACCGGACCGGGCCGGCGCGGCCGGGGCAGGGCGCGGACGGGCCGTAACAAATGGCGCGAGCCCCACGGGAGAGCCCGGCGACGCCGCACACTCTGACCATTAATTTGATGGTTTTGTCAGCATTTGCAAATGTTTTTTTTTTATATCATACTGCAAAAGCAAAATCAGGTCTCCAGAGAATTCACCCATCATTCAAATTAGGTATATATTCAGTAGCAAAATCGATTGCACGTGCAACTAGCCAGAGTAGCCAGTAAGTAACTTTGGCATCTGAGCATGCAATCATGAACCAGGAAGCGGCACGTGGCTTTAGCGTACATCTTCATTTTCAATTACAAATAATTATGCTGATCACATGTTTATGACACACCAGCAGCGATGCGGCGGGCACATCGCAACCCATCACGCACGTCCCAGACTGCGATTATGATATACGACACTGACACACTCGCCGCCGTTATTGCATAACCTTCGCCAGTTCTCGTAACATTTGCTAATTAATGAACTTGTTGATAAATATTTGTGCTACTCCATACCCGTGGACGTATGAGGGAGTGGCTTTTTTACCTTCATTTAGTTTCACAACCTTTTAAGAGCAATCTAACGCGGTGTTGTAAGAGCTAACGTGGGAGAATGCGCCGCATTTGTCATACGACACCAAAACGTGTGAGTCAACACCAATAGAAGAAATAATTAGTGGTTATCAAATCATGGCTTGGTTGGGTTTGACAAAAACCCACTTCCAACCAACTCGGAGCCCGCGCGAAGAGATAAAACAAATGAAAAACTTTGCGAGGTTTATACGAATACTTCAAGTTGAATTTTCCTTGCTAAAACGTTGCTTGTTAAAGCTATATTTCAATTTCTTACGTCGACGATTTGGGAAGAGATTTCATTTTTTATAAAGTTTGCACGAGTGTTGTTCTCTCGACGCGGATTCTTACTTTTTGCAGCTTGATTGATGACTTTTCTTTCAACGCGACACTTTTTGGGACGCTGCTTAGGAAACCTTCAAAATAAGATTCACATTAAAATTTCATATTTTCATTTTTTTTTAATAATTTTGTTTTGCAAGGGCTGCTCTAATTATGAGTATTAGTGTTAGGTATTCTAATTAAATTGTACAAAAACCATTACACAGGCTAGGCGGTGAGAATACCATGGGTAAGAATTAACAATACAAGAAATCAATTCCATGATGCACGTTACTGCGCATCGTAACTTTACCATAACCCTTTAAGCTGTATTACTTAATCTCCTGAACGTATGCCTCAAAAATATCCTCTAAGTAGCGATCGTTACACAGCGCCCCCGGCGGGCGCTCGTGACTGTCACATCTCCAAAGAATTCGATGTCCATTTACTGCGTACGTGCGTGAAGACTACTCCAGATACCTATCTAACACAGCACAAAAAATGTTACGTCACGAGATGTCATTTATATCAGAGCAATCGTTCTGCAATAGAAAAAAAAACTACAGCAGGAACTGTTATAAAACAAAAAGATACCCTTTAAGCTACTTATATGTTCACTTAAGGCTAGATGTGTGCGGCTTTATAGACGAATATTTAAAGAAGATAGGACGGGTACCTAATGCTTCTGTTGGCTTTGGTAAGGAAGTACGGTAAACAGGGTAATAATGTTAAGTCCAACGGACGATCCTGGGCAGTGACTCGGAGCGGGAGAGCGGGTCCCGATACGCTGTCTGCTCACGAGATAATCAAACTTCCACTATCTAGTCTAGTATACTCGTACGTCGGGTCTCGTGCGCCGTTTCAAATTAAAACCGAATCCTGTGAGTTGTAAGCCTTTCAAGGAAAACCAAAGAACAAGAGTGTTTTTATGAACCAGTCAAGCTGCATTTGTGGCGTATTACAAAACGAAATGGTCAAACCGTATTTTAAACGTAAATGTTCCGACACTGGAAGCTGACAAAGAACGAAGATATATTACAAAGCAAATAGGATTAAATCTGCAAGGGCAGCGTTCTTGCACGCTCTCTACCCGTAAGCTATCAATTAACCTGCGAAGAGGTGCTAATGCGGCTAGACAGATCTTGTAAGTACGGTAGGTTTCTTTATAATATATGAATACATTTTTAGCCACCTAAATAATTACAGTTTTTAGTAAAGATTTATTGATGGATTTTACAGAAGTCTGCGTTTGTTAGTTCAACGTTTCGTTCCACGGTCGATACGGTTTAGTTATGGATGGCCAGTTTTAACTTGCGAGGTTTATTTTTACTTTTATACAGCACGGTAAATTTGGCAATTCAGGTTTTCAAGGAAAAACTATTACCTGATAATGAAGAGGTGATGGTTTTCTAAACACCAGATATTTACGTTCCAATTGGTTTGTTTCCTTGACACTATTCGCTCCAAATTCTGGGTAAAACTGAACGAGAAAAATCACTAGAAGGGGAATGAAATACTTGCTTATGCTTGAAAAAAGTTTATTCAAGAATATATTCACATTCACGAAAAATTATGAGTTATGACATGCATTGTCATTAACTTTGGAAATATTTGAAGTAATGTTGTTCATAAGTTTCATAACAAAGTATTTTTTATGAAGTCTCGTCTTAATTAACTTAATTTCACCCGGTGCAAAATGGCATCACGCAAAGCGGGCGGGGTGGCATTAATTAAAACTTGATGGATATACAAGACGTTTTTGAACACGTCCATAGCCATTACCATGGCACGCGGGTCGACGCTCCATTGCGTAAGAAACCGTTACCTATTAAAATTGGGCTCGGAGAGATTTGATGCGCCGCACTGAGAAGCGGGAGGGCCTTGCATCGCTCCGTCTTCCGTATCTGTCTCAAATACGAATTATAATATAAAAGTATTGCAGGGCATTTTCTATACATGTAAGAGGAGAAGAGAGATCACACACACAGCGTACCTAGTCAGTGTTTAATATATGAGTAAGTATATTACTAGTTATATCACCGGAATAGTTACGTAAAAAATGGGGAGTGTTATAAAACTGTGCTAAAGGTAATGCGACCAACTAAAACAAACATAAAATACTTATCTATTTTTGTTTTAATTAAACTTTATGTTACAAATATGAAAGTGCTGCGTATGTTTGTCTTTCTTTCACTTAAAGCGGAGCAAACGGATTAATATGATTTTTCCAGCAGGCATTAATGGGTTGTTGGAACTTGCCTTACCTATGTACACTACTTTAACTTAAATATATGACTAGGTGGATGCACTATTTTATTCTTACATAAATGTGTACTCTATGTCTAAATTGCAGATACTATAGTTAATAGGTTTACGTATGAAAAAATTAGTTTGTGTAAGTCTTTCACGTCCACTGCCGGACAGAGGCCTTTCTTAAAGACCTTCGCCATTACGTAAGTAGGTAGTAAGTATCAAAACTCAAGATCGATTTCTTGTACCACACTTGAGGCCAGCTCTTGCTAGCTGACCGAACTTTAAAGGCAGTGATTCATCTTGCATGCGCCCCGGGCGGCGGGATGTGTGGCGCGCTTCATCTGAGAGATTACACATCGGTACGTGACTTTGAAGTACCTTATGGACTTACACCACCATAATATTCGCTGCGCTTTGTGTCTAGGTGCTAAATTAATATAGTTGATGGACCATTTACGTACCCTTGTGAATTGTGTTAAGGATAACTAATCACCTTGGGAAATTTAATGACGGGCCAAAACTAAGTAGAACAAGGGTTATACGACAATCGCGTAATAAGTCACAAATCATAATTTTACATAAACTAAACTTAAAATAAAAGTTTCATAGAAATAACGAAAGGTATTGTAACTACCTACATGAAAATATAAAACCTTAAACGACTCCGACGGTGTACTGTCTAGCTACGGGGATGTTATCGACCTTCATTTGTAACATAACAAGGCAACGTTCTTAATACAAAAAGTTGTAACAAAGTTCTAGCGTTCGATGAGATCGCCGCGCTCGGCGTGAATATTCAATATTAATGTAGCGTCAAATAATTTAAAGCATTTACAGGGGCTATCAATCTGGGCCGGTAATGAGATTCGGCCGAAGCGTTGCGTCGACCAATTTGTGCCTCGCTGCACCGCGCTAATGAAATACCTCAGCCCATCAAGCGATCCCATTTTTATGACTACCGATAGCCGTAACTTAACATTCGGTAACTAGATTTTAATAAGATGCTTTTTGTATAAATATTTAGTGTGTATACGCTAACGGCGTAAGCTGCCGAACTTAGTTTACCTGCCAGTACCGCTATATGGAGACTCCATAGCAAATTTTTATCTATGGTTATGCCTAGAAAAACTGCCTTATCTACCATTTGCTTAACATTATTGGTTTAACATTAGGCAAAGCGAACCTAACACATTTTTTTTTTAGCATTTAGTAGTAAATTGTTACTAGTAAACCAATTAAGTACTTTAACTAGTGTGGAGATTCGCACAGGATGGCGACTCGGACTATGTATTAAGCATCGTAATAAAAACACATTTAATTTCAATAATAAGAAAAAAACGTTACCAGATTAAAACAATAGATCTGATTTCGTCTATAATTGACTACCGCCCACGTACAACTTATTTTCCTTCGGGAAAAACATTTTCCGCTTGTGTCAAATTCCATTAAGCCCGTTCAGCTGATCAACCGTAATCGAGTGATAAACATCTACTGGTGGGTTATTATGACATAGCTATGCAGTTCAATTTACGGTGAGTGTAAAGGACGGAGCTATAGCAGTTACATAACTCTGTCCTTTTCTTTCAGCTTAAAATGAATGGCACAGATAGGTCATAATAACCCCACTGATGTAATTATTTCACGAACTTTTAGATGAATATATTGCATAATTTTATTAATATATATTATGTCATCAACATAATAGTATTGAAGAACGGCCTGCGATCTTAAACATTTATTTCCAGCTGATGACAACGGAACCTATGACTGCGTAGGAAATCGACTTCTCTTGCAATTGTTCAGTGAACCCCGGGATTAGGTCCGTAAGCGTTTTGTTAAAGGCGTTTTTCTCTTTCTTTTTTAACAAACTCCCACTTCTACACTTGCAGTTTATTTTCTTAAGCAATGATTTATAAAAATAATTTTACTTAGGATTAAAATACAATGCATGCAAAATACATGCATTATAAAACCGGGCAAGTTCAAGTCAGACTAAGGGTTCTCGCACCTACTTACGTCTTATTTGTTTACAATTTGATAAACCTAATACAAGTCCAGCTGCGGAATGGTATCGCCACACAATACTGGACATATCTACAGCTGTTTAAAGTCAACACCCGCGGTAAATGCCATTTCTGTACTTCTTGGTCTTTCGCGGATATACTGCTTTACCAACCGCAATGCAAAGCCTGCCTTGCGACTACTTTATAATTCTACAAATTAATTAGTGTTGGATTTTTTTTCTGCAATGTAAGTAATAGATTCGCTTTTGAGAATTTTATCTTCGATAGTTTCTGAAATAAAAGGATTATCATCATATTAGGTTCATATTACGAGTATGTCTTAACAATTTAACGAATCTTGAAAAAAGTAGGTTAAAACATATATTTTCAATGACTATTGAGACTTTTTTTTGCTGCCTAAATAAATCGTTCCCAATTTCAGCCCTAAGTATATCTTCAGCCGTTTCAGTGACATGACGGATAGACGGACTAACGGACCAACGGACAGACTCATGCACGAACAACAAAGTCGTCTTATAATAAGGGTTCAGTTTTTTTACGAGGTATTTGGTTCAGAGTTAATATTATTCAGTTAACCGTAAACTTTTCCTGTTTAAAAGGGTTAACAATTTCTTAGTTCAAGATTATTTAGATTATGATTGATATGATTATGCACTCAAAATTGATTAAAAAAAGTTCAATTATTACTTGGTCTTTTTCTATTTGCATCTACTTGTAGATTACAACAAAATGCCATCATAATAGTGCACATTAGGGTGAGGTCGAGTAGTACGATACTATTTATTTGATTATTTATTTATGCAATTGAAGGTTAAATAACAATACAGTCAGGCAATCATGACACCGCCGATTTATATCAACAAGAAAATTGATTTTTGTATATCTAAGAATATAGTAGTTTATGCAATAGTTGTATAAGAGAGGTCAAAATATATGAGTGGCGTGAGTTACGATGTGAGCCGAAGGCGAACATCGTAAAGGAAAGCGCCACGAGTGTTTTTTGACTTAGTTATACACCGTTGCATACAATACTTTTTCTACGACTAGGTTTCAAATGAAATGCAAAATTAAGCGAAAAAACTTACAAACGAACGAACGAAGTAAAGAACAACAAACGAGCGGGAAACAAGAAAATGACAAAATATGTGTCTATGGTTTACTTTGTTTTTAAATTGACGGAATGGAAATATGATTAACAGGCTACACTTAGTAATCTGTGGCGTATCGTTAGGGCGACTTTACGACACCGAGAGCTGTTATGGGGAATAGAGTTATAGACTTTTCTGAAGTCATATTATCTATGTTCTTATAATAGTGTTCGTGACTATGTAAAAGACTAATAAAAGTACAGGAGTAGAAAAAAGTACTTAACATACGTGTCATGTTATAAACAGTTCAATAGTACAACTTCATAACGAATGTATGGGTCACAACAAAACATAAGTGAAAGGAAAACAAAATCGTAGTCAGATCGCATTATACTCGTATCCGTAGCGGCGGTGACACGGCCGGCGCCGACGCCGCGACCTCCGACCGCGCTTTCACTGTCTACCCACAGGCCCCACAGCACAGCCCCATCTCTCTCCGCGCCAAATAAAGAAACCTCCCACGGACCGTCCGATTATACCCATCAACTATTTCCTTCGTCATCCCGAACTGCGAGATCAAAACGTGCAAGCAAACAAGATGCTCTGATAAGCTATTTAAACCATCCGAGCTAGGAACTGTTTCTCAATATTTGACTAGTGGTATTACATAAGTAGGTACCTCTACTCAAACTAACTTTCACCTCAGATATGATTGCACATTGTTTGATACCATTGTTTGGCTAGCTTTATATTTGGCATGAGAGTAATAATCATTATCGACTTTCTTTTAGCGGTAGGTAGATACACATGTACAAGTGCTCGCGCACATTCGTACCGCGCACACAAGAAAGAGTCAAAAGCACCCGCGCACGGGACCCTTAGCGACGTTCGGTAAACATGTCAAGTAGAAAATTGGATTTTTTTCACGTTGATTGATTAATACAGGTCACTTATATGGAATTGGAGTAAACACAATTAAACACACCTACAAATTTTCGGTACATATATGTAATTTGCTCGGAATGAATGTGGTATTTAGCACGAGTGGATGTGTAAGATACCTTACAAACCTTACAGCTACATAAGTATTAATTTAAAATAAAATTACCTACTCTTACCCTCTCAGACCTTAAAATAAGAGTATAACGCACGATTATATTCAGATTTATATAGTTATAACCCATATATTCTAAATCTGGGATTACTTATGTGCTGTGGTAACTTGACAGGGATTCCGTCCACACTTGGTGTTAGGCCATGGCTGATTGAGTTCAAGAGTCGTGAGTCCTTGAGCTAGTTTCAGTGAGAAAACAACTTACCATAAAGTGTTGCACAAAATGGGTGCAAGAACTAGAGTTGTACAAGAAGAGAGGGCGCCATCTGTTTTAATCTAAACTAACAGAAAGATGGAGAGAGTCTCAAGACAGAGAGTGAGATTAGAAGTAAACAAACATGAACCTTGTCAACAGAGTTTATTATTCTGTTAAAAATAAAACTAGGGAGTTTGATACAATGGGTTTCTTAATTAATAATATTCCCCGCTTTACAGTGACAGGGTTGTTAAATCATACTTCTCTACGTTATCGAGCGTCTTAAACTATTCCGCTGTGACTGTGACAGGGCGAATGAAATCCTACTTCCCTACGTTATCAAGCGTCTTAAACTATTCCGCTGTGACTGTGACAGGGCGAATGAAATCCTACTTCTCTACGTTATCAAGCGTCTTATATGAGTGTCTAAGTTAGATATGAAACGAGTTCACCTTGTGCGTGGACGTAGATCACAAGCCAGAAGATGAAGATGAAGATGAAGAAGCACGATGAAGAAGCACGGCGCATGGAGAAAACCTCAGAGATAGCAGGACCGTAGCTTCAACACGTAGCAAGCAGATAGCGTGGCGGAAGCACACACTCCAGACACGTGCTCAGATACAGGCATTCAGGCAGGCAGATAACACATCATAGGCAGACATAGCCTAGGGAGACATGAGGTGACTCAGGCACCACACCACACATGGGGTGACACAGGGACCATGGGTGACACAGGCACCATGGGTGACACAGGGACCGGCTGTTTTAGCTGCAAAGATTGTTGGCATTAGAATATTGTATAAACAATCGTTTTATACCTGTGGACACAAACTTGAAGCATACGAGAGCCATCGAGTAAACAACGTGTTCCGTAAAAATAGAAGAAAAGGTTTTAGATAGGCAAATCACACTTACCCGGTGAAAGTAGTTTTCAAGGCAGCGGCGACTTTACCATAACGTTAAAACGATGCTCGCCTTAAGCTTAGAAATATCACGCCATGCAAGCGTTCCTCAGATTTTTACATGTTCATTCTATAACAAGAAATACCCATGAAACACAAAAATAAAAGCACCTGACGACAATGCAGACAAAGTTCCAGCACTCACAAAATACTTACATGAAAAACCACCAGATATTACATGGATGCATTGCGCTTGTAACAATCACATGAAGCTAATTTAACAAGATGGCCATACGGCCGTAGCGAGACTCCCACACAGTGAGTATGTGCTCACATCTCTGTAGTGGCTGCGAGAGTGACAAGCCTAAACCAAGCCATTCATCCCATAGACAAACGTCTATGACCGAACCTAGAGGAGTTGCATCATATTGATTGATACTTCAATCAGATATTAAGATTTAAAATAAATTAGAAGAAACAGATTTTTAATAACATCTGATATTAAATAAAACCCACTAGAAACATTTCCTTAAAATAAAACAAACAACTTAAATGTAGAAGACATTAGTTCACTATTTCACCAAGTGGCAGCACTGAGCCATCGGAGAAAATCGAAGTGTCACCTCCCGTTGTCCAGAGATGTCGCCTCTAGTACCAAAAAGAACAGTATTACATATTAATATGTAACATTACCTCTCTACTCAAGTAAAAAAAAAATTTTTTTTTTTTTTTTTTTGTTCACTATCTCCCAAATCTTACCCTATACCCTATAACACCCTATAACATACGGACTAACTATTACCTAAGCAACGCAGAACCTTTGCAAGAACAACTTAACTTCAAGCGATCTAGCACTAGACACAATACTATCAGTGAGACAAGGTACAATCATCCTAACTACTATGGAACCAATTGTAACCTTATAACCACCTATTGCAATCTAAAAACTACCACTACGAACTACGTATTGCCATGCTTACAATTGTAAAACTAATTCATCCTTAAAAAAAAACTAAATTGCTATCCAGATTAAATGCTACTCCCAACGAAAAGTGAAGCATCACCTGTTCTCTTGTTAAGAGAATCAGAATGTAAAGAAACAAGATTAGCAATATCTGACAGATCCTAGTCTAAGAGCCTAAAACAACATTCTAAAATTAAATTAAAGAAAGAAAGTAGTAGCGAGTAGCAGTCACCGTAATGGTGTTTTGAACATCAGTAGGCATGTCTACACAATGTTTAGAGTAATCAAGTATAAGTAAACAAGTAAAAGTAAACAAGTCTTAAGTTTAAAGTCAAGTTCAAAGTAGATCTAGCCACCTTGTGACCACATGTGAGCAAAGAAAAGAAGTGACTACACACCATTGATGCGTCCTATCGTAAACCCTATAAATCCGTAGATTGTAGTTTTAGAATGTCCTTGACATGCCAAATACCTAGCGATTTCTTAGATTCAATATCTTGTAACTCATACGTCACAGGAGAATATTTTCTTAGTATAACACATTTCTTAAATTTAGGAGCTAATTTCTTTGTAAAGAATTTGTCAGCATTCGACAACGGATATTCCTTCTTCCAGACAACCTGACCTTCGTCATACTCTATAAATCTTCTATTACGATTGTAGTAAATTCTACTACGCTGGTAAGACTTCTGAAGGCGGTCATTCACCTTCTGAAAGATAGGTTTCAGATGTGTCAGCATGGAAGTATATAAGTTCCTATCAGTGAATTGCAATTCATCACCTTGCATAGGTGCTGATGGATACCATTCGCCAGAGAGAATAGCCTCCCGTCCATTATTCATAAAATATGGACTATATCCAGTTACCTCATGCACAGCAGTATTAATTGCAAATTCAATTGCACTCAGTTCATCAGACCATGTACGATGGTTCTTGCCGACATAAGATGCAACGGCAGTCACCACCACACGATTAACTCTTTCAGCAGGGTTATTCTGAGGAGTAAATCTACAGTTATAGAAAAGTCTAGGTATCTTATATTTCTCTCTCAGAGCTTGCATATTTCTAGAAATATACTGTGGACCATTATCCATTATTATACACTGAGGGATACCGTGTTTTAACAAGACATTATTTTCTATTATCCCCACTACAGTTTTAGCCAAAGAATTTCTCATAGGAAATAGACAAGTATATTTAGTAAAACAATCACACACTACTAAAATAAATTTGTAACCTTTTGAGCTATTTGGAAGGGGTCCCAATATATCCGTACATATAACCTGCCAGGGTCGTTGAACCTTTTTAGGATTCTCCATTAAACCTGGAGGAGCCTCATTTGTGCTCTTATAAGCTAAACAGACTTGACAGTTTCTTATGTATCGCTTTATGTCCCCTAGCATTTTAGGCCAAAAGTAGCTTTGAGCGATACGTTTAAGTGATTTGAAAACGCCTAAGTGAGCAGCATCCGACCTATCATGACACAGCTTCAGTACTTCCTGTCGTAGTTCCTGTGGAACAACTCTCTTCCATTCACAATCCCTAGCCAAAGGATTTTTAGACCTAACACGCTTATACATATTTTCATTTATTATCCTAAAATCAGGAAATTTATGAGGAGCACTTTTCACCTTAGTGAATAAATTAGTGTACCACGTATCAGTAACAGAATCTACAGAAGAAACGAAATCCACCACTTCGATTGGGATGGGTGCCCTAGAAAGTGCGTCAGCAAGCTTATTTTCAGAACCTTTCTTATACTGTATATCAAAATTAAATTGTGACAGCCTAAGTGCCCACCTAGCCAAGCGTCCTGTTGGTGACTTCAGACTAACCAACCATTTCAAACTACTGTGATCAGTGAACACTTGTGTTCTGAAAGGAGAACCGTCAATATAACCTCTAAACTTTTCCAAGGCGAAGATTAAAGCATTTAGTTCTTTCTCAGTCGTAGAGTGATTTTTCTCAGGGCCCGTAAGAGTTCTGCTGGCATAAGCAACAGCATGCTCATGACCTTGATCGTCTAGCTGTGATATGGCACAACCAAGTCCAACCTCAGAAGCGTCCGTCGAAATAATGAAAGGCCTGTCAAACTTAGGTACACACAAGATAGGTGCAGAAACCAAGAGTTCCTTGACAGCCTTAAAAGCTGTGTCAGCTTCAGAAGTAAACTGAAAACATGATCCCTTAGATATCTTTTTAGTTAATTTGTTGAGAGGAGCACAAACAGTAGAGTAGTTATCTATAAAGCGACGGTACCACGACACCATTCCAAGAAATCTTCTGAGTTCCTTCTGAGAAGATGGGGTAGGGAATTCAGCTATAGCTTTGACTTTATCCTTGTCCGTCCTAAGACCTCTACGATCAACAACATAGCCCAAGAATTTTAAAGAAGAGCGACAAAAAACAGACTTGTCAAGATTAATGGTTAAACCAGCTTGCCGTAG
Source organism: Acleris laterana (assembly GCA_963966035.1). Classification (NCBI taxonomy): domain Eukaryota; kingdom Metazoa; phylum Arthropoda; class Insecta; order Lepidoptera; family Tortricidae; genus Acleris; species Acleris laterana. Next base: position 9,615,087 of record OZ014440.1, read on the forward strand.
CTTTCCACAAGCTCTTTTTAACAAAGTAATATGTTCGTCAAAAGTTTCAGAGATAAGTATGATGTCATCGACATAGTAAAAGATATTATTAGCAAATTCTGGACCAAACACTTTGTCCATTAGTCTCATCATTCGAGCTGTAGAGTTAACCAAGCCAAATGGTAACCTTCTAAACTGAAAGGCTCCCAAGCCTGGCACAGAAAAACAAGTCTTTTCCCGCGACTCAACAGACAACATAATTTGAAAGAAAGCAGACTTTAAGTCCAAAGAGCTCATAAACTTAGCATTATTGAGAGAGTCTAGTATTTCTTGTACCCTAGGCATTGGATAAGTATCCACTTTAGTTAAACTATTTAACTTTCTGCTATCCAAGCACATTCTAAGCTCGCCATTAGCCTTTGGAACTAGCAAAATAGGACTATTCCATGGAGAAGTACTTTTTTCAATTATACCCAACTTCAACATATCATCAATCTCCCCACGAACATACTCTCGATGATGAAAAGGTATCGGATAATACTTTTGTTTCACTGGAGCATTATCTCCGGTATCAATAACATGTTCCTCCAGAGTGGTACAACCTAAAGTATCCCTCGTAGCCGCAATACATTCGAAATCTAGAACCACGCTATTCAACCGTAACCTTTGTTCAGGGCTGAGATCTTCTAAGTCGTGCAAATGGATATTAGGATCCTTTAACAAGTTAAGAACAGAGTATGATTCTATGAACCGTTTAGTATTCAGAATATCTGAGCAAAGATTAAATTTAGTCAAGAAATCTACCCCTAATATAATTGGAGTATTAATATCACTACAAACATAGAAGTTAATGTAATGTAGAACATGATTATATGTAACAGGTATTTCTACTTTTCCTAAGACTACCAGAGACGCTCCATTCCCAACAGCAAGTTCTGTATCGCATGTCTGCAAGGGAAAGTCTAAACCTTCACTTTGCAATAAGGAGTAAGCACACCCACTTATCAATGACACGGCAGCTCCACTGTCAGCCAATGCATTGCACTCTAGTCCTAAAATACCTACAGAAAGAAATGGTCTAGGATCGCCCACATTTTCTTTAAATAAAGGTAAACAATTATTATTGTCATAAAAGTTAGTCATAGTCAAATTAGTTTGAGTGTACCGGTCAGAGGTACTAGAAAAGTTAGAAGTGAGATTTTTATCTATAGTAGTAATAGGATCCTCCGACCTACTATTTAGTTTTTTGAACAAGGACAATATTTAGTAATAACACCAGGTCGCTTACATTTTAAGCATATTGGTGTTTTGTGTACATCACAGCGAGAATGATGATGTGCACCTCCACATTTCAAGCATAAAAGAGTAGTATTCTTGTGCTCAAGATTAGTGACACGAACCTTTGTATTAGAAGTTGATGAATTTAAATTTTCACCCCCACTACAGAAATTTGGCAAAATAGATTCCTTGCCAGTGTTCAAAAATCCTCTATTTTCACATTTAAATTTAGAGATCTCCAAACGTGAACATATATCTTTCAAACCCCTAATAGAGTTAACCTCCGTTAAAGCTAAACGAGATATAAAGAAAGGACTCATATTAGTCATAATTATTTCCAGCTGTTCTGCTTCACTCAATGGTTTAGACAGTCTTAAAAACAAACTTTCCATAATGTTAATGTAAGATTTGATATTTTCATTTTTATCCTGTAAGCGTGTCCTAATTTGATTTAACAAACAACGTTCATATTCAATAGGTTGAAATTCAGCTTTAAGTGATTCAATCAGGATTTCAAATGACTCAAAGTGAGACTTATTAGTCCTAAACCATATCAGCGCCTCACCAGAAAAAAGATGAACAGAGTTCCTTAAAAGCTCAACATCAGTGATCTCCGAGGAGTGTTTCAGTTCGCGTAAACGAAAGATAAAATCATGAACAGGTGTTCGACCATCATAAATAAGATTCCACTTAAGAACTTGAGAAGCATGTTTGTAACAAGAACTAGAAGGAGCCATCTCAACAGATTCTCTCACAACAGCTTGAGAAGATTGACCAGGAGTTTGATTACACTTAAGAGTTTCAACTGCGTGATACGCCCGTGAGACAAGAGCTATCTTTGCAAGCTGCTGTTCAGCCGTCGAATAATGAAGTTTCTCCAACCTTAATATGACGTGTGACAACTTGGATAAGCACCTGCGACGACACGACGAAGACGAGTGATCAGCCTGAAGCACCGTCTCAACTTTCTCTCTGCAGATCTGAAATTCATTGTCAAGAGACAAACTTAAGATATATGTGTCGATTTTGTCACTGTCCAGTGTAATGCCTCTAATACTTCTAAAGCGACGCTTTAAATCATCCACAGTATCCTCCTCATCAGGTTCTAATCCCCGGGATTTCAGTTCAAACAATAGCTCATCCTTATTCAAACAGTCAACATCTACATGTAATGCCATAGCTAAATATACCTATTAAAATTATAGACTAAGAGATAGTTAAGTAGTATACAACTTTAGGTACAAATGTTCTGTAAGTTTCAGTTTATGTACATTTAGATACAGAGTAACACCTTATTTAAGTTTAAATGAGTAAGTTCATTTGAACGTTTTGTTTGAAAGAAGTTCAAAGAAAAGATTTGTGATAAAACCAGAATTCACTATTTTTTTTTTTTTTTTAACATACAAAGTGATGTTAAGAGAGAAATACAGTCTGTTATTAAAATACAATAAAAGAACAGAACAGAGAACACCTGTTGTTAAGGTTCATAGAGTAGTTATATAAAGAAACAGATATAATAAGTTGCTTTCACTGACACTGTTTTAGTAAAACTAAACTGAGCCCCACGTTGGGCGCCAAACTATAACCCATATATTCTAAATCTGGGATTACTTATGTGCTGTGGTAACTTGACAGGGATTCCGTCCACACTTGGTGTTAGGCCATGGCTGATTGAGTTCAAGAGTCGTGAGTCCTTGAGCTAGTTTCAGTGAGAAAACAACTTACCATAAAGTGTTGCACAAAATGGGTGCAAGAACTAGAGTTGTACAAGAAGAGAGGGCGCCATCTGTTTTAATCTAAACTAACAGAAAGATGGAGAGAGTCTCAAGACAGAGAGTGAGATTAGAAGTAAACAAACATGAACCTTGTCAACAGAGTTTATTATTCTGTTAAAAATAAAACTAGGGAGTTTGATACAATGGGTTTCTTAATTAATAATATTCCCCGCTTTACAGTGACAGGGTTGTTAAATCATACTTCTCTACGTTATCGAGCGTCTTAAACTATTCCGCTGTGACTGTGACAGGGCGAATGAAATCCTACTTCCCTACGTTATCAAGCGTCTTAAACTATTCCGCTGTGACTGTGACAGGGCGAATGAAATCCTACTTCTCTACGTTATCAAGCGTCTTATATGAGTGTCTAAGTTAGATATGAAACGAGTTCACCTTGTGCGTGGACGTAGATCACAAGCCAGAAGATGAAGATGAAGATGAAGAAGCACGATGAAGAAGCACGGCGCATGGAGAAAACCTCAGAGATAGCAGGACCGTAGCTTCAACACGTAGCAAGCAGATAGCGTGGCGGAAGCACACACTCCAGACACGTGCTCAGATACAGGCATTCAGGCAGGCAGATAACACATCATAGGCAGACATAGCCTAGGGAGACATGAGGTGACTCAGGCACCACACCACACATGGGGTGACACAGGGACCATGGGTGACACAGGCACCATGGGTGACACAGGGACCGGCTGTTTTAGCTGCAAAGATTGTTGGCATTAGAATATTGTATAAACAATCGTTTTATACCTGTGGACACAAACTTGAAGCATACGAGAGCCATCGAGTAAACAACGTGTTCCGTAAAAATAGAAGAAAAGGTTTTAGATAGGCAAATCACACTTACCCGGTGAAAGTAGTTTTCAAGGCAGCGGCGACTTTACCATAACGTTAAAACGATGCTCGCCTTAAGCTTAGAAATATCACGCCATGCAAGCGTTCCTCAGATTTTTACATGTTCATTCTATAACAAGAAATACCCATGAAACACAAAAATAAAAGCACCTGACGACAATGCAGACAAAGTTCCAGCACTCACAAAATACTTACATGAAAAACCACCAGATATTACATGGATGCATTGCGCTTGTAACAATCACATGAAGCTAATTTAACAAGATGGCCATACGGCCGTAGCGAGACTCCCACACAGTGAGTATGTGCTCACATCTCTGTAGTGGCTGCGAGAGTGACAAGCCTAAACCAAGCCATTCATCCCATAGACAAACGTCTATGACCGAACCTAGAGGAGTTGCATCATATTGATTGATACTTCAATCAGATATTAAGATTTAAAATAAATTAGAAGAAACAGATTTTTAATAACATCTGATATTAAATAAAACCCACTAGAAACATTTCCTTAAAATAAAACAAACAACTTAAATGTAGAAGACATTAGTTCACTATTTCACCAAGTGGCAGCACTGAGCCATCGGAGAAAATCGAAGTGTCACCTCCCGTTGTCCAGAGATGTCGCCTCTAGTACCAAAAAGAACAGTATTACATATTAATATGTAACATGGGAATACCTACCAAAGCGTAACTTCCAACATGTTCATGCTGATTCAATAAAATATACATTTTGTTTGAATACTCTGTGACGGGATTTTATCTTAATAAAGTTTTCGGTTGCGCATATCTTATCCTGTACTCTATACTGGTAAACGAGCAATATACATAGGTGTATATTTATTTCACGTGCTCGAAAACGGTTGTAAGTAATTATGATAAAATTTGCAATATATTGGTTGAGGGGGCGGGGGGAATGTTTTCGAGTACTGAAATACATGTACCTAACTGAAAAATAGCATAGATAGGTACGAACGTGTTTAATAAATTTGACATTTAACCTATTACTGACTGACTATGTTAGTAAGTAATAGGTAAAACACCAAGTTTTAATGAACTGCCTACTCAATATAGATACATATGTTTTCAAACTTTTGTTTTCCTTATACAATAGAACCGGAAGGATAGCCGGAAAGAGCGTCAATCATGTGATGGTAAAGGCCCGGTTGGCACCTTACAGATTGGCACGATATTTCTGAACAAATGCTGCTCGACGTCGGTCGCGGCTGACGGCATCTACAGACCAATCGTTTACTCAATGTTTTGAGGTCAGGCAGGCCCATTCACCATCGTTTTTAGGTTGCAGTCCAGCACAGGCGAGCCCGTTGAATAATGAATGGCGATTTAGCCCACGTTGCATCGGCAGACTTGAGTTCCAGTTCCAATGTACTCGCGCCAGCTTCCTGCGTGAACGATCGCGGACGTCTCAATTGCTGCTCTTTTGTAATCAACAATTTGTGCCGCCACTGAGACTGTCTCGCTGATTCAATAACAACGAGAACGAATTCCAAACTATTTTTAGAGTCTTTTAAAAATCTTGTTAAGCTCTTATTTCAGTTAGCTCAGTCCAGACCAAATATAAAGAAAATGTTTTTGTATTTATTAAAAGATACACACAGGTAAACTATAGGTAGTACTTACTCGTACATAACCAAGAAACACAGAAATTAAAACATCATATTCCAGTGTATATGTAATAGGTTCCAAACCAAAATTATGAATGTAGCTAATGACTGGTTCATGTAACTTGGTATGAATTGCTGTTGAATTGACTGAAATTACTTAACCCTAATTAATTGAGGGCACTTTTAGCGCGCTGTTGTTTTCCTTGTCATTATAAAAACGTACGTAAGTAGAACGCTGAACTAGATACTATACCTACCTACCGAATATTAATTCATTAGAGCTCAATGTCAAATAAATCATTTTGTTCAGGATAAGAACAAGATGAATTATTAATTAGATTATTGTATCCTTAGTTTTATTGTATTACAATTTATATGATAGTCGGTTATAAACAGTTATCAAACTTACTTGTATTCGACAAATTATCCTACTAAATCACATAGGCTACATTTAATCCTGGGAATTTCCCGAGTGAATAACGATAATTAAAATCTACGCGGACGAAGGTGCGGGCAGAAGCTAGTACTAGATATAATTATATTTCTGTAATTTATTAATTACAGTAAGCAGCCCAATAATTGAAAAAAAGTACCTACCTACCTAACTATGTATATTTGGTCGAAGTAGTCGGTCGGCGGCGTTTACTTTGTTACTCAACATCACAGTTTGGGCAACCTATTTGAGTACAATTACAGTTTAGCAACCATCCTCCTGCACCTGAGCCGACTTCAGGTCGGGTACGTTAGCGGCAGAGGCCACGGGCCATTGTCTCTGCACGCTACAGCAATTTCATTTATCGCAATGCAAGCAACACGCGGCCGATTGTGCGGCTAATCGTCCGCCGCTTCACAACAAACATTAAAACTGCATTAAATTCTATTTAACCACGAATACAACCTGGTTAAGTAATTGAAATACACAAAACATTTCGTGTTCATGCAAAAAGTCGAATCTTTACATCAATCGCAATAACCATTATCATTCGCCCACGACGCCGCCGACGTCGCTCCGCGGAGCACGAAGGGTAAATGAGTAGCGTCACTTCGATCCGCAATTTCATAATATAATTTTTCTTCTCAAGAACAATTATAAATGTCATGGTTTTAAGGAAAATTTGTCCGATATGAGTAGGTCACGCGATAGTTATTAAATAGCTGTTGGTGTTCTGATCGACCCACGCGAGTCGTGTCGGACTTCACGGAGAATATTAATAATAAATAATACTCTACGTTTCTCTATTTTTATTAGTATCGGGATTAATTCAAGGGATTATAATTGGTGGTCGAACTATTTGTGTAGTTCCCTGGATAAATATAATTTTATTATTGTCTTACGTTATATGTATCCCTCACTTAACGCAAAACCATCCCAATAACGGAATGGTAAATTTGAATAGGTTACCATTCGAAAACGGCAATATTATTATTTTCGATTTCATAGTAAATCCAAACAAATAACGCTTTTTGGACGGTTTCACTGGGTGGATGGTTGGTACGAGTAGATCGCGAGAACGCGAGGAGCAATACTCAACATTCAATAACGGATGCCGTCGATTGAGGATTATTTTGGTCTCGTCGGGAAGTGTAAGTTGCCGGCACGCGGCGCGGCGCAGACGCTCGCCCACTGCGGCTGCGCCATCATCGCCGTGTTTACGCTGATAATAAGGAAACGCCTAGAAACATCGACAGAATTAGACATTCCGCGAACACGTGCCATTGTTGTTTACATTTAACACCTTCAAATCTACACATTTTAACACTTATAACAATAAAATAGCAGTAGGTACAATAAAGAAGTAAACTGGATCGCGGGTTATATTTATCCACTAACATATGAGTAATTACCACTAAAGCATTTTATTGCAGGCCGTCGTGTCAGGTGAGCGTCTCATTAAATAATCCACCGGTGTTCGCCGAATTCGCTTATGCAAATAGGTTTTTCGTTTGTTTGTAGAGCTTTGGACACTGGCTCAGCTCAGATGAACGTGGTTAACGATATTGTTCCGAGAACTTTAAATATTATTGAAGATGCTATGGTAATAAATTTGCAGATAAATCTGTTAAACATAAATCATTATGAATAAATTAGTCTTTAAAGGTGCTACGATGTGAGCTATAAATGACAACCTAACTTAAAGTTTTAAGTGTCACTTTTGGGCAGTAAATAGGTTTTTTCCTAAATGATTAACATTTGTACACAAGAAAGGAAATGTAATTTATTGACATTCTTAGAAATTTAATCTAAGATTATTAAACATCATTGTAGCATCATTGTTGTTGTTGTTTTGTTGTAGTAGCTGTAGTTGTTGACTCTTCTGGCTAACCACATGTAGGATACCATCCACAATAGTAACAGCGCAGCGTCCCATAATGTCGCGCTGCGATTTGGGTATAAAAGTCATGTACATATACTTAAGTACCGCACTGTCTAATACAACCAACCAATTTGACATGGCAGCACGATTCAATGACGCGTTGGGCATAAACGAATCAGTCTATTGACGCTAAGGTTTCAGCCGGAGCCGAGTACAGGCGCAATAGCAATCAAACAATTTAGGTTAAACGTCTAATGCTTCGATGCGTCTTCACTCCACTCTTGTCCTAGGATTGCACAACCACCGCTACCTCTCCATACTGGGCCAGACATATCCAGACATTTGTCCAATGGTTCATTTTAATTTTAAATGAGTGCTGTACATTTAATGTAATTGGCTACATTACATTAGACTAACTAGAACGGCTTTTAATTAATGCCGACAGTATAATGACCGGGGACTGGTACAGCAACATTGTCGAACTAGTTGGGTCCGCGAAATGTGGGTAATAGTTACGCGAGGTTTCAATTCCAGCACCGTAAAGTTCGTTGTGTAATTTCTTTACTAATGCACGCTGCTTCATGAATAACTATTTCCATAAATAGCCCTGAATAATTCGCGTAATAGACGGCTATGAATAAATCCGAGGTGAGGGTGGACGGGGTCCGCTGAAACAATATTTGACTTGGATGATGGCCCTTTATAACAAAATATAAGCCTTTCTCAGTAGGGTCCCTACTTCGTACAAACAATGACGGTTATTTCTTAAGTATAACTGACCTATTTACCGCCTGTTTCACAATCGACAACTAAAGTCTATTTGACAGATAAATTTAGCCCTTTCTCTCTCTTAGTCTTGAAATTAGACAAGGAAAGAGCCAAGTTTAAATGGCGGATACATTTACTCGTTGATTGTGGAACAGGCCCTTAGTGTAGTAAGTAACAAATGAGTTGTTTGTTTTTATAATTACTTATGCGCCAATGCCTAGAAGAATTTAATGCTAGGTATCCGTGTTTCTACTACGGATACAGTTTACATACTTGCCTTGATTTAGTAATTCATGCAAAGTGATATTTTGTCATTAATGCATGGAAATTGGAATCAACGTGTAAACTAAACCAGGGCCGCTTGATTGTTGTTGCGAACCTACCTGCGTGAATGTGAATATTCAACAATTATAGCATCAACGTCGGACATCACGTCCGACCGCCCGCGCCCGGGAAATACGAAACGAGACAAAATTTACTCGGCGCAGTATGGAATTAGTGCGGTGTATTGTCCCAAATGAATGTCTTCTATGACCCTGGAAGGCCGGGCGATGGAGCAATAAAAATATTTGTTATCTAGGCCAAAACGTGCTTACTCGGCGACATCAATTGAAGTTTTGATGTGAAATACCGCTTGCGCCTGCGTGGCAGTGATTGTGCGTCCCATTGCTGTGTGAAACAGATGCGTGAGAGAAGTGATATGTGGAATTGTGGATCACAGTTTATATTACCGCAAACAGCACAAAGAAAGTAGGCAGCAGAAATATTCATGGCTGTTGGCTTATGTATAATTTAGTAGAACCGCAAACTGACCACATTTATCTATTCACTCATGGCAAATAAAACCACAATGTTTGCGCTATGTAAAGTAAGCCCCGTGATTTACACTATTTTATGTTTAATAAAATTCTGCTCCCAATCCAAAGATTTCTACTTACCGGTTTTCGATCATTTCAATCTCAAAAACAATCAAAAGTTCAATCATCATTTGAAAACAAATTGCAAACGAAATAAGTTTATTCTAGTTGGTTCCCCTATAACTGATCTCAAGTTCTAATTAAAATAAGAATTAAGTACTTATATCAGGCTAGAATGAAAAAAAAATGAGGGGAACATACCTAATAAATTTAAACTAGGTTTAAAAAATTTAAACTAAAATGTTGTGTTATTTTAGTAATCAATCCCCTCACTAGTTTGTAAGTTGTTGTGCCCTATCTGGGTCCATAAAGATCTCATACCTTATATTTAAGTAGTTATGAGTTACCTAACACCTGCATTGTGTACAAATTATGGAATCAATAAATAATTGAGTATTGAATTTTGATAATAGGGCTAGAGAAAAGTACCTATTAGTATTAATTATCTAACAACATGTTGGAATATTTCCAAACATTCCTGTACACTTGCTTTATAGCTTAATATTAAATAAATATTCGGGGACACACAAATCTCTAAGCTCTTGCACGATAAACTTACCTATATATTTATAGTAATACATACATAGAAAACATCTAAGACTCAAAATCAAATACTGCCGCCACCGCCAGCTTCGTGGGACCGCCATGGGACCGCCAGCTTCGTAGTCAGGGTCACTACCACCTAGGCTAGCGCGTTAAAACGTGTATAGTGTATTTTTTTAACTAAACTAGTTTAATAAAATTATCAGAGTAGGTGATTTAAGTAAGTACTTAGTAGTTTCGCACTTAGCACTGTCGTCCACATCATGATGAAAAAACCGCGTTTATAAGTGTACTCGCAACGACATGGAACGCGCCCTGCCCTACCAGTTTACGCATTGGGTCTATTGTTTCCACCACGTTGGGAACGGTGGAAGAAAACTGCCTATTGTCCTTATATCTGTCTGTCCTAACTGATTAGTAACTAACACTATGTTTTTATAGTTGACACAAAGCAATTCCCAACGAAAATATATTGCTTGCTGCTTGTGGGAAGTTGTATTTTGTTTGCGACTTTTGTTTAAGTGGCTCTCACGAGTGCTCACTCGTTAGTTTCTCTCACAGTCTCTGCGCACTGCAGATTAATTATACGCATTAGGCTCCTGCGCCGACCGACCCCCAAGACAAGCTTTGCTATTGTCGCTGCGAGCTGCGGAAGTGGCGGTTTACCCTTGTGATTATCATGTAGCCAAAAGATACTACGTAACTACCTAATTATGTGTAAGAGGCTGAGTAAGTTACGTAAAGTAAACGTATTTTTTTCATACCGTCACAATGCTGCCTGTTATTTAATTAAATGACTTTTTATCGCGAAAAGGTTATCACATAATTGAATTAACGAGCGAGTGGGAAAAAATGTTAACTTAGTACGTTGGTTTATACATATCTATACGAGTTCATTGAATGTAATTAAGCACAGCATGTTTGTTCAATTTTACAGTTTACGAGGAGTACCTGTCCTTAAACGAAATACTCGGTTTTGTAATTGATATCGAAACGAGTTTAAACCGTTAAGATGGCCGTAAGTCCGAATGTTACTGGAAATATACACAAAAGTATAAAGAACATAAAATCTTCCGTAGTACATATAAAACACGTCCGGTGATCTTAATACAATTACCCCGCTAAGAGCCTTTTAAATGAAAAGATAACCTGCTTTTTTTCGCGAAGTAAGTACCAACCAAACAACATTAAGCCCAATATTAATTGCCAGACACAAATCAGGGGAACAGGTTACACCACGAAAATTCATGCAGTCACACCGACGCTTGTGAGTCGTCTACACGGTCTTTTATAAAACTTGCTTTTGCCTGCGGCTTTATGCGAAAGCTCATATTAAGCAGTTCTTAGGGACCCGCAAAAACAGATTAAACTAGCAAGTATTCATTTTCCACATTGCTTTTTCTTACTTACTTAGAATAGTAAAAGAAAACTGTGGACAAAGTGGACAGGTCATATCAATTTATCAATGCCTGCATGGTGCGTATTAATTTAACATATGAAGTAGCCCTGTGTTATGCACTCCTAGTACTTAAGTACAATAAGCTTAAACCGACTTTAGTTTTTACCGTCATCATTGGCAATCACAATACCAAATCTTAAACGAATAATGGAGCTCCCACACTTGCTGTTATAAATGTTATATAACGTTATAAAACCTTTGTTTTAAAACCATTTATCACAAATTATAACAAAATGTTTTAATTGTTATCATGTTATATAACGTTATATAACTTTTAAAATGTTATATAACAAATTACAAAACGGTAACAAACATGTTACAAATTTTTAATAGTGTGTGGAGCGCTTGAAACATCTAACAAGTTGTAACAAAATGTTATGAAGTGTTAGTGGATGTTGTTGTGTTTTATAACGTTAAATACGTAAAATGTATAACAGCAAGTGTGGGAGCACCATTAGTATAAAACAGAGCGATTATTCCAAAACAGGTAACGCGCTTGTCCGCTTTTTTTAATTTGCTCAACTTTTTGTTGTGTTACTGAAACGGTTCTGCCAAACTTTATGTAATTACTTGACGTGCTTTGAGTGCTAGATGTTTGGAAGTCTCGGTAGTTCCTTTTCCGATTTCATGAGAAGAACTGTTAGCAAAAGTTATTATGACTTAACTTATGTAAGTAAGTATATATTTTCCTACTACTTTAGCACAAGATCGGAATTCTTTTGTTTACTTAACTCCTAAAATTATTAACGCTCCACTACTGATTGGATACGACGTCCTAAGTATGTATCTTTTTTAATTTTCGTCAGTAACGACGCCGGTGTTTCCTCAACGTGTGCTTCGTGTAATTAAGCGGGGTATGTGTAGGGTCAGCCGTGGGTCGCAGGTCGTTGCGATTTTATTCTCTCGATAAGAGCCGGCGAGCTGCGTGGGAGCATGCATCAAGGAGCCACGCGCTGCTCATCCTGTGCTGATTTTCTCGTTCGCGCGTACCGCGATCGCAACCGACCTGAGTCCCTACTTTGAAAATCGAAGTACAAAGGTACGTTAGCTTCATCCCTGTCAATGGTCATTTGAGACTTAATCGAGAGAAAGGGATGGAGCTAAAGTAACTTCGAACTTCGATTTTCAAAATGGGATTTCTGATACAGTGATATTACTATGGTTACCTACCTTGGGACAGACGAGCATCAGCCAAGCCGAGGTCGAGTAGTCTTTCCTTACACTTTAGGCTTCGGGTCTAGATAAGCTGGTCAGTGAGTTAGTCGGCGATGGATGTGCTTAGAAAGAACATCTGTTTTGGGACTGTTGAATCTTAACAGGTAACTCTATTTTTATACAATAAACTGTAATTCAGGGATGTCCCAAAAAAACCCTGACTTTTTTTCGAAACTAAGTTGTTATGTTGCAAGAAAAGTTTCTTTAAATAAGATAATTCGTTCTCGTTTACTTTATAGGTGACCGCATGAGTACCTACAGTAAACCTGTATGGATTAGGTAAAGATTGATTCTGTAACGGAGGGCCTAGCACATGTTGTCCGTGACTTGTTTGTCGCTCGGGTCTCCTTTTCTATCTAGTTTGTAACGATAGAGACTCACTGAGCGAGAAAATACAACTTGTGCTAGCCGTCTGGTTGCCTAATGGTTTTCAGGGATGCGAAACCGCGTTGACTGCGTATTCAACCCTATTCAGGTCTTTATCAATTCCCGACCGTTTCGATAAGTAATTGGTTTTAAGATGTCAATTAATGAAAGTGTCCAGAATCTTAAATTGGTGACAATGGCAAAAATGCTCGCATAATTCTCCATAAGGTTTTTCATATCAAACCTTACTCTTCCTTACTAGGTAGGTAGGTACTTAGTAATTGCCGAAATAGGACTAATATCCGTTCAAAATTTTGTGCAATTAGACCCATAGAGTATAATGAATATATTATATTAGACCTTAGCCCATAGTTTGAAGTGTAGTATCTCAGTCACATAAAATAAATATATAGAAATGATTAAAAACTAACCCTAAACCACAGAATAAGTAATAGTATAAACTTTTTGCAAAATATGGTTACAGAATCATCGACAAGTTTTTAAAGTTGTAGGTTATTCTGTAGCTCTGCCTACCCCTCTCTGGGATAACAGGCGTGAAGGAATGTGTGTGTGTGTGTGTGTGTGTGTGTAAAATCTAAAAAACTGAATTTTCCCTTGTTTTTTGGACAATGCCTGTACCTATAACATACTCGTATTCAAAAACGGAAGCTCTTAGGAGGTTAAATGTAAATTTAACTGAGCTACATCCACTACAATTTTATTGCGACTGCTAAGATAACAGTGATAACTGATAAATCAGAAGTTGGCTGAGAAAATGTGAATGAATTGTTTTTGAATGACTGTGATTAAATCATGTTTATCAATGAGCTAGCTAAGTACAGTCTGACACTTCTTTATTACTAGAGGTATAAGAGCGTGTTAGATATTTTTGCGCCCAATGTTAGATGATATTATTACTGATGTTGGCTGTTGACTGGACTGGTATAATAGTCATTACATAACGTTACCATCTAGACGTCGGTTTCGCGTACTTAAGATTCGGCCCTTTTCCAGTACTTCTTTTGATTTTGGAATAATTAAATTATAATTGAAATAGTTTCGCCAAGAATTAAGGAGGCATAAATAAGAAAAAACTAGTAAGTTTTGGTTATTTCCTAAAATTACGTGTCTAAATTCTTATTATATTACAGACTAGCTGTTGCGCGCGACTCCGTCCACGCAGAAAAATAAACATAGCCTATCTCACTCAGGGTGAATGTAGCTTTCCAATGGTGAAATATTTTTTTAAATCGGAACAGCACTTTTTGAGTTTATTCATTACAAACATACACACACACAAAAATACAAAAATACAAATCTGTCAGCATTAGTGTAGATATTGCGCTGCTGTTACGAGGATTCGAATAGTAGAAGTAATAAAAATATAATCTACACGTTTGTATTCCTCTAGGGTTGGTAGGTTGTAGTAGTTAATAAGTGTAAGTAGAAGTGACTCGGCTGCCAAGTAGCTAATTAGCCTTAACGTCTGTGACTCCGGAGGGTCAGTCTCGGCCGAAGTGATAAATTCTTAAGGTTTTATCAGTCACAAGTGAAATAATCCCAGGTATAAGCATAATAGTTTATGTTACTAAATAATCGTTTTTTTTTAAATTGCAACTATCTTTTACACCAAAGTATTTTTTGTGTGCGTATCATTAGTACGGCAGCACACAATCAGCTTTTTAATACTTCATTAGGTTTCATAGTGGATGTAGCGTTCAGCCGAATTCACCCGAAAAAAATAGGACTAGGTAAATTCAGTTGCATTCTGCATGACAACTTGGAATTCCGTAAAATGCACAGGATCGACATAAGCTACAAGATCACAATAGTTTAAAAATATTTAGATACTAGCTGTACCCTGCGCGCGTTACTACGTCATACCAACTCAGAAACCTTCGTAGACTCATGCACAATTTTTATATATATATCTATATGTATAGATTACGTCACTGTTACAGTCGTTACTTAACTATCTTTAATGCTACTGTGTTATCCCTGTTGATCCTCGTTCCTCATAATCCCCAGCGTAACATTAAAAAGGGAAATAAAAATTGTACTGCAAATGAAGTAAATGAAATCGCCGGGTGGCCGTTAAAGTTGTGTAGTTCTGGACGCGGGTCAGCGCGGACAACGAGCCACTTCCTGCGCACAAGGACAAGCCGAACGACACGCGAGGGCCGTCTCTTATTTTGCATTCGCTATCGCCCAATCTAAACTCTATCTCCATGCAACGAAATTCATACCTAACTGCACAATTTCCCAGCCCCTCTAGGTATCACGACAATCCAATTCGTAACTAAAATAGAAGGGCTTTTAGGTTGACTCGTAATTATTATCTTTTTAAACAAAGCGAGAACGGATATTTAATGTGTTTATTTAAAAAAGGGGTTATAATGGAAAGGCCGATTTATAAAGATGTGTTATTTTAATGATTTGGATTTAATACAAATTCCCACAGACAAAGACGACGTCGACTGCTGCTAGTAGTCTGTTATCACGGCTTGCCATATTGTATCAAACAAATGATTATTATTATTTTTATGTATTTACTAATCACCGGACTCCGAGAGTCCCAGACCTTTGGAGGACGTACATCGAACCAAAACGCAGATGCACTTTAGACAAGTTAATTTAGTTAAGTGATGGGACACCAATGGTGATGATTATTATTAAGAGGCTAATGTGTCCCACTGCTGGGCAAAGGCCAAACATACACATAAACAATAAAATGATTTGTCTCTAATGAATGACAGATCACATTGTTATTATGTTTGTCTGATAAAAGTAATATTAGGTCTACACATGCCGGTCATATCATACATGATTCTGTAAACAAGTGGAGTCGGCGGTGCAGTTATGAAATCGATGCCGGACTTGCATTTAATTGCGTGTGTAATGTAATAATACGCTTGAGTGAGAGACATGTGCATGATTCAACATGAAGCGTGCGCGAGCACGGTGCAAAGCGAAGTTCCTCTCAAATTAGAAGTAGGTACGCAATCGTCTTTGTCTGTTGTCACGACCGAAGAGTGAAAGAGTATGTACCTATTTATTGGGTAAACATGTTTAGTTTCGCGTGTCAGAGGAACCTACCAGGAGTCCAGCAGGTGAGGCGACCGCTGACCTCGTGCCAATTAGATGGCCATTAGCGCGCCGAGCACAATACGCCGCCATTAAGCGGATGTCCAGCTCCACGTACCCGCGCCCGCTCAATTTGCATTTGTTTGGAATTAGATCGTCAGTGGCTGCGTCCGCGACTCGCTTTGTGTGACACCTGTAATGTCCCCCGCGCAATGTGTTGAGCCCCGTTTTAATGACCCTCACGTACCCTGCGGTTAACCGAAACGTTCCCATTCATTGTGGAAGAGATTTTGCCATTTCAACCTTAACATTAACGCAAGCACTTAATTATGTTTCTTGTAGTTAACGGCTTAAAAGGCTTGCCTTGTTTACTAAGACTCGAATTTAAGAGACTTACAGGAGTCTATGGCGGCGTCGATATGTGAAGTAGAGCAATAAAGACTCGTAACAACGCCAAGGCGTTGTTCATTGGCATCGTCGGTTGAGTGTAGGTAGGCAGGAAGCCATTGTATTACACGGGGCACGAACCAGTAGATATTAGTTTTAATTAATTGTTGTGCGTATCGACAAATAGCCGTGGGCGCCACAGTAAGATTATCGACACAATCGAATCACGAGGACAGTCAAAATACATTCTTGGAATGCGCCTTTTGTTTAGTTGTAACGTAAGTAATTGGATAAAGATATTACATTTATCTGAGCAATTTTTAGAATTCAACATAAATATGAGTGTAATACACGTATCACTCTGGTATTAACTACTTTTCTCTTCATAGATCCGTCTCGCCTACAATCCCCTCCATCCAATTGGTACTCTGCTCAGGTGTGAACTATTTGGTTAAGTTCAAAGTTAAACACATATCGAAGGCCCCAATTTTATACATATCGTGTGGAAACAATTTGTCTAAAATTCGTTCTGTTTCTAACCAGAGTTCGTGACCATGAACCGTAAAAATGACCGAAATGCACCTCTCTTTGTTATGTATTACATAATAAGTGGAATTACTATTTTATTGCTATACAATCACGCACCATACTTCTGCTGTT
This sequence comes from Acleris laterana, assembly GCA_963966035.1. Classification (NCBI taxonomy): domain Eukaryota; kingdom Metazoa; phylum Arthropoda; class Insecta; order Lepidoptera; family Tortricidae; genus Acleris; species Acleris laterana. The sequence goes on from OZ014440.1 coordinate 9,632,319, forward strand.
GGTTTGTTTTCAATCCGCATGTTTAACCGATGATTGATGCTATATTTCTGCACGAAGATTATTAATTTAAGGGCGACGAACCGACGGAGGCGAGATATGGTAATGACAAATGATGCCTTCTTATCTGAGCGGTCCGTGGAGAAAAGATGTAGCCGGGCTTTCTTGTGGAGTGAAATGTCGGGCGATGTCGTTAGCAAAGCCCCATCCGACTGATATCACCGGCGCTCCCCTGCCTCGCCGTGTCGAAGATAACTATTTTCAGTATTCAGGACATTGCAAACTGTACCAACTGCTTACGCCGTCTATTACCCATTTTACACATTCTCGAAACAGATTGATCTTAAACTGGTTTAAGCAGACTATTTTTAGCTAAAACAGGGGCGATAAAACTCCACACAGGCTAAACACGTATCTGCCCAATGGCTGCATTTATCCGGTTTTGCTAGTCGAGATTATAAAGCGCGTCTTCTGTGTTGGTAGGTACGGTTCTGTAGGCGGCAAAAGCGACGTCGTCTTCGCCAGAATATATTGTCCCCCGTCTCGAGGCGTACATAAGTAATCCGCCCGCACCCGACACTGATATGCAAATCGCCTCCAACGAGATCGTAAACCGTTTCATATCAGATAGCGTAATTCGGAGCTAAAGTACACCGACTACGAGTAATTCTGGTGCTGCGGGTAGATCCACCCCGTTTTGAACTGATAAAGGCTTATTATAACTGATGTTATAAAAAAGTTAGGCATATTTCGTATTTGTCTAATATTTCGTTTAGATATCTAGGGACAGTACTTACCCTATACACTTACTTGGATAATTAATACACAAATGTGAATGTGACAAATAGTTGGCGATAACCCACCTCGCCGGGCGCCGCAGTTCGCGCTCTACCTGCTCGGCCTATCTGCCATCTTCGACCTCTTCCTGTTTACCTTTCCTAATACATTATTCTGCCAAAGTTGGACATTGCGTCCCCGCAAGCAAATATCAATTAAAGAGCCTCTGTTCTCAACTATGTTTTAGTTAAACTAAATTTTGAAAGCATCCTTTTCCTTTGAGTAAGGTTATTTGAAAATGATACGGCTGATCCTTCCTTCTTTCTTACAACATTAGGAAGTCTTTAATTTTCAAAAACCTCGTGTTTAGTGCTCACTGTTAGGTATACCTGTTAAATCGAACAAAACCAAACCTCAATTCTATAGTGTCATCTTTAATTTCACCAAGATCGATATTGAAAAGTTATCCATTTGTTCCTGCAATTCTTTATTTGGAAATAATGGTAAAGAAATTCAACCCCCATTTACTCAGTCATGTGCAATCAACTAAGATACAGGACATTCCTTGCTAGCACAACAAACTTCGCAGTGTGTGCTGAATAACACAAATTCCAAAAGCATTGCCTTGAGATTTATTGGTGGTGTACCTCCTGCTAGGTACTCGCACAGGCTAGACAATAGTTGTGGTCCATTAATCTAAACAAAGCATATTTTGTGTATTCATCTAAATAAGGGAAGTTTTTGCTCTTGCACGTGTCTGAAACTGACAAATGGCACGAACGGATGATAAATATACAGTTCGGTCCAGAATGAGACATCACTTGTAACGTAACATAGTATTGTTAGTGGCTTGGATTGTATTTATTATTCATGTCAAGTGTTAGTTTAATTAGGTGAAGTGTATCGCGGACCACCTAAGTAGTACGGCCGCGACGATACACTCTCTCTTGTACTTAATATTAATAATGTAATACGTAGTCATTAGGTAATATGAACACAAGTGGACTGTGCAGTCCACTCCGAGGCATAACAATAACTTCGTTATAGTCCAGTAGTTTTCTGTACAATACAATTCTCTCCAGCCAGGGCCACTTTCTATCTTGCTTGGATGATGTTAGACGGTAATTAAAATCAATTCCACAACCCCATTTTCAATTAAAGCGAAAGTGAGTTATTTCACCTCGGTGCCTACCTCATTTTAAGAAATTACAAATCAACTATGTATTTTAGAAGGAATTGAAGCGAAATTCATCGGAAACTTCACTACTCCCCGTAGTGGCATAATAGCATTAGAGCAGGTAGTCACCGTCCTAAGTCGCACCTGACACGTACATAAATTCTCATAGAAACCAGGTAGTCCCTAGTGGACGAGAAACGTTCCTCTTTTTGATTTTAATTCAACCACCATTTTTCTACATACACATCTATCACCATTATTAGGTATTTTAAAATTGTATACATTAAGTCAATTAATTTAGACGTGACCTGGTTGTATATTCTATTAAATCCTATATGTAGGAAGTAATATTTTAAGTCCAAGTTACCACTGAGGTGACATATCCCATATTGAATACTGTTGTAATTACACTCAATCTATCTTCCAAATTATACCCTGCTATGGCAAAACAGGGTTAACACGACATCCTTCCCACGGCGACGTCGTCAACTGAACGGACTAGAAAGTCGGCGATAATTTCATAACGTTCCCTATCATAATCATCCACCTAATGAGCTCGTATAAATATTACATCTATGTCATTAATTACTGTCCACTAGCATTAAGGTTACTTAAGTTTCTGATTAAAAAATATTATAAATAATGAGTTAATATTTAGTGCCATACTTAGGTACTAGCATAATGGGTTTGAAAATTATTTGTTATAAAGTTGCAACGTAAATCTTTTGTTGTTGGTTTATTTCTTATCATTATCCACTTTCTGCTCGTTCGGTCATTGGCTTGTCCTTTTCTACTACCTGAGTAACAGCGGCGAGGGCTGCGCGCGCGAGGGGACGCACCAGTGCGCCACATCTGCCCGACTAGTGGCCTTTATATTAATACAACTGATATTTCTTGCTTCTCAAACTCGCACACAGAGTTAATTAAAACAATAAACAAGTCTTCATTATTGGCGCCTCCATTAGTAGGTATCAAGGTATCATTACCATCAACGTTCAAAATGCAATTTAGGTGTCTCTCGTGTTGTAATAAATTCCTCATTCAAGCACGTAACCGTTAGCAAGTCGAAAAACGATACTGTGTGTTGTACTACTTAGGGTAACAATTTAACTCACTAGGTACATAAGAAATCCCCTTAAAGTTATCTGAGCCAGTACAAAATATTGCCCTTCTATTTTTTATTCCTTGAGCAGCGTTTCTATTTTATGGCCCCTCATTTAGAAGCGTCAATAAACAAAACAAAATAAAATAGAACTTGCAACGCTTCTAGTGGCGAGGTGAACGTAGCATCGGCGCAGGCGCATGTTAGAAAAAGAGGCAAAGAAGCCTGCTATGCCGGGTGTCGGGCATGTTCGAGCTCTACTGGTGGGGCAAATCTCCTTGCCGCGCGCCCGCGCCAGTGCAGAGAGCGCCGCGCGAGCGAGCCAACGCTAATCGAACTGTCGCGTCGGACCGACGACGCCCGCGCTTACCAAGCACAACTGCATCAAAGTTTGTGTTACACTCTCCCACTTCATAACCGGTTACAACTGTGATCTTAAGTGACACGTAGGCAGCTTTTGTGATTTGATCGTGCTCTGTGGCCAGGCTGTGTCTGGTAATGAGTGACAAATAATGTGTTCTCGGATTTTACTCTCCCGATGACTGAGATGAGATGACCACCAGGTCATATCGGATGTAAATTGGATTGCCACCAACTACCTACTTGAACTTGGTAAGTTGTAACTTCTACATCAAGATTATTAAAATTATGTATACATAGACTTGGGCATAAAGCGGTGTGGGCTTGTGGGGGCGTTCGTTCGCCACAAACAAACAAAAACTCGTAGCCCCGATGGCTTAGAGGCATAAGAGAGAGAAGGAGAGAGCATGAATTGTTGACACACTCTAAGCGTGCCCTTTTTACACACAGGAATCGTAAGCTCTACCATAGGCTCTACGGAGTCGATTGTTGAGTTGAACTTTAATGAATTAAATTTACTTAGACCGTGAACTTACGAGAAGCATTTAATTGCATTACGCTATTTTAGAATCAAGAATGAGCATAGTTCTCATAAATACTAAAACAAATGAAATTCAGTTCAGCTTTACCGTGGCCATTTAACGTGATAGGTTACAATCTCTACATTCACACATTCTTTATACTTACCAAGGATCTGCAAAATTGAATTACGACTCCAACCATATAGAAGACTGTATGGCCAGAGTCGTCAATGAGTTCTATGTAACAATTTTAAAAATGTAGTCTTTGACAATGATAATGAGTTTTTTAAGTATGAATCAATCCTAAACACGACAACCATAATAATGATAAGACTCATTCACAGCGTTGTTTTTAATACGAAGATGTATACTACTCACTCGTAGTTATCTGATTATAGCAAGAAAAAAAACGGTGTAACAAAAGTTTGCATGAATCTTCATTCCATGAGGACAGATGCTATCCCATCTTTTAAAGGATAACAAATAAATATTTATTGTTTTCTCTATTCCCAACAGCATTGTTTGAAGGCTTATACTATATTTATGTAGCTAGAGTTTTCTAGCACATTATTTTTACTTTACTTTTGTAAAGTTTGGTTTGTCTGACGATGGCAGTTTACACTTAAAAGAAGTGTTACTGCTACCTGAGTAGTGCCCAACAGGGTTCATAATGCACATACATTTACTTGTATTCCATTCCAACCTGTGGGGTTAGACAAGTTGCCATCGTTCACGAACGCTAGCGTTAGGCGATCACTTTGGTGATCACCTGTCACTTGGCGAAATAGGCTAGACAAGTTGCCATCGAATGTAACGCTAGCGTTAGGCGATCACTGTCGACATGCGTTGTCAAAAATGAAAAATCTAGCCAAAGTGTATGCCCACGATGGATACAACCTCGCTCGACAGTCTAGTTTTTTTTTCTAAAAATGATAAATTTGTCTATACTTTTCGACCTTAAAAGTCAAGTTGACGCTGTCGCAGATGTGCATTGGAAATAAACATATTACGTGTATGTGTTATGTTGTATTTGTTACATTATTTATTTACATGTGGTTTTTCATAAAATGTTATGAGATTATGATTGTGTTGTGTGTTGTGTGTTATTCTAAGGTAAATATGTACGTGTATGTATGTGTTATGAATTCTTGTAACATGTAAGAAAAGTTACTTCCTTTATTTATTTATTTATTTAAAATAATTACACAGCATAACAATGTATGAACGCGTCTCCCAGGCATTGTTAAATAGTTTCCCTATTTAAATCAGTAATGAAGATCAGATACAGGTTTATGTTCAAATCACGAGAAAGCGCAGCAGGGGCGCACAGGCATACCCAACTATTTTTACATGACTGCCTAAAATAAGGAGTGTAATGTTTTCAGGGTTAATGTATGTATGTATGTACGATTTTTTATTTATTTAGTGTAGTTGTGTTTGACTTTCTTTCAGCTACACCTTAAAATCGGATAACATTTGCTAAAATTGCGGTACTGTAATAATCGTAATGACATGGGCAGAATAGTACAGAAGCCTGTACCTACTCGATAAAATTAACTAGAGCAGCGTGTTTGTGATATAGATATACCTACAGTTAATTTTTAATTTACAGGGACCTAGACTACACGTGATTGGAACTAAGAAAATATTTATGAAGTCCACTGGATACCTATAATGATATTCGCAAATGCAGATCATGGTGTGTATACAGTTTTATTCCGTATTTTCAGTATTTTACCTAACCTGGCGGACGTTACCTGCATGGATACGCTGCCTAGGTCCCACTTCAAACTTCCTCTGTCAAACTGAGAACGGCGGCTGCATCAGTCAAACCAGTGAAATGGCATAAATATGTCTGCTTTTAGCCAAGTCTTTATGTTTTGGGGGAGGCGTGAGATAACTCATTCATTAAGGAAATTTCCTCATGCCTAAATGACGTTTCGGGTGACCAGCTACTGGCCAAAGATTAAGCATTAAATCTATGTAAATAATTTGCTTTTTATTCATATAAGTTATTTGATCTCTCTAAAGTGTCTGCAAAACCAATATAAACAAAATGAGAATAAGTACAGTCGCCAATAATAATTTATATTTCACATTGCGTTACGCTCAAAATTATCTGACACGCTCTCTGTCCAATAGTTTCAGCCCTATATTGGATAATATATTATTGTTGGAGACAGCGAGTACATAACCTTTCTTAACCTTTTTCCAACAATATCTCAGTGTTTTAGCGCCCTTAGCCCCTTACGGATATTTGACTTGAATGTAAAAAAAATGTAGAAACAAAGTTATAGTTTATATTCATGACAAAAATTATGATAAGTCATTTTATTTTAATTTCAGAAAAAACCAACACCACTGTCTTCAGCCACTTCACCCACCAATTTTACCACATAGTATGCATTGTCTAGAAGGACTGCAATGCAGATTAACTGGATCCGTGCACTCCGATGTTCCTGTGATGTCTGCGTTAATACAATTATGTACTTTTCCATAATTTCTGCTCAGTAAATAATCAATTCATGTTGTCTTCATTCCTTTAATACCTTCCAAATATGCTCGTTTTCCCATAATGTCGGATGTTGTAGGTCGGTTGAAGTAAATGTAAGCAACTAAAGTAGGTACGACTTTAAACACATCGCAGCAAACAAAGTGTGCAAAAATATATCAACACACTCTACATACACTGCTTAATTAATTGAGTTGAGTGCGGGTATTTTTGAACGCCTACTCCGATATTTGATGGTGACTGTACGGTCACGAGCGTTAATTTGACACCCATTTCAAGAAAAATATGCTTGAAGTCGTCAATTTCCTTTCGTCCACTTTCACAAGTAAGATTTCATAACTGGTTATGAATAATGATTTTTTTTCACTGTTTCTTAACCTGTTATTAAACAAGACTTTTTTTCCATTTTCATAACCAGAAACTAGGTAGGTTTAGGTAATATTAGTTTTGCAGCAAGCCCGGAGGGCCAAACCACCCAGAAATTGGAGCTCCGCGTCAGCGGAGCTCCGTCGACACTGTCTAACTGATTTGAAATAAGAGTGTCGACGGAGCTCCGCTTAGGCGGAGCTCCTATTTCTGGGTGGTTTGGCCCTCCGGGCCTACTGCAAAACTAACATAACCTAAACCTACCTCATTTTAAACAACTCGTTTTGTACACATCGTGTAGGTGTATGACTAGACAGAACAAAAAAGTACCATTTTACGTGTTCAAAGAAGTCATACATGGATATAGAACTAAGCGGTTATTAATTTTATTCAGCTGAACAAACGAGAAAAAAAATCTGACTAGTTCAGTTATAACTTATTTTATTTTCAACTGAACAAACGAGTAAAAAAATCTCACTTGTTCAGTCAACTGAACTAGTGGGAATAGAGGAACCTGACTACAAATTTGTCAGACTGCCTGCGCACAGTGGTCGCGTTATATGCGTGTGGTATCGTTCCCAAAACAAAACGATAAGGGAAATGGCTGAATACTGTAAATAAAGTAAGTACTAGTTGTACTCATGTCCAATATGCAAAACCTGTCAAAAATGTTGGTCACGTTATGGCGTTATATACTTTCGAAGTATCTTTAAAATAGTAGTAGTAGTCCTAGTGCCCTAACGCGACCAAAATTTTGGTCCGTTTTTACATATTTGGCATTGGTACAACTAATACTTACTTTGCTCATAATATTCAACCATTTCCCTTATCGTTTTTTTTGGTAACAACTATCGGCCGTTGAAAGTACATGCATAACGCCATAACTATTTTTGAACAGTTTTTGTATAGGTATTTGACATGAGTACTACTAGTACTTACTTTATGTACAAAATTCAGCCATTTCCTTTATCTCTTTTTTTTTGGGAACGGTAACACGTCTTTCAGCCGCCATATTAGTTAATGCGACCGCTGGGCGCAGGCAGAACGACATATTTGGCATCAGGGAGTTGCTCTCTATCCTGTCAGGCCAGAATAATACATTTCCGAGATCGTAACCAAATTAGTCGTGACCTCCTGTAATAACAGTGGTGGCTAAATAATTAGGAACGCTTGCATTTTTCCCATGTAATTGCCTACAAATATACTTTCAATTTTGACAACTAATCAAAAAGTTCTAGACCTATTTTATTTTTAGTTACACTTATCGTTAATTAATAAACTAAGCCTCAAATTTTTGTACAGTTTACCGCTATTAAAAACGAATATTTTTTAAAGGGATTTAAAAACTTAGTGCTGACGTATCCATACAAAGTTTTTTAACATGAAATTGATGAAATATTCGATTTTAGCAGCGACAAACTGTACATACATTTAAACAGATTATTATATAATGATAAGTGTAAACTACATATAAAATTGGTCAAGAAATTTTTGATTGGTGGTCAAAATTTAAGTCATAATTGTATTAAGTATATCTTACGAGAAAAACGCAAGCGTTCGGTTCCTAATTATATGGCCATCAGTGTAACTTCGAGTAATGAAACTTTACTAAAATAATGTACTTCGATTTTTTTTTGAACGTTTAATACTTGAAATCAATAATTTTTTGATTCATAGCATTTTTTGGATGAGGTTTTAAACATAATAAATTAATAGTAATTCAAACTCATTTCACCAAACAATTAAGTATAATCCTGCCTCTAATTAGTAGGGCTCATCCTGGATTTGGCTCCAATTATAAAAGGACTGCTCCGCACTACAATATAACCTAGGGGGCGACCTTTGAGACATTGAATGAAAGTTGAGATACTCCTTCCATACAGGCTGCAGGCTCCGTGTAAAAATGAAACACCGGAGTTTATAATTCTGCGACAAGGGGTTGATAATAGTATATGGACATCCGGCATCGTCAACCAGCCGTCTGTAGGATTTTCTTTGTTGCCTAAAACAAACAAAAGTTATTTTATCAATAAATTGTATGATATCGGTTAAGTATACTTACTTGACCTCGCTATAAGTAACTAAGTACTATTTTTTTCCGAAAACCATACTACTATATATATAAAGAGTTTTCAATAAAAGAAAAAACGCTCCCTCGGTTAATTTGAACGTTGGGCGGGACCTTGTGAATAAAAAACATTACACATATTCAGGGAATGAAACATCCAATACTTTCATTAAATATATTATGTCATAACTTACTCTTGTCTTATACGAGACCTAGCTTCATCCGATTGTAGGAAGACGATCCTCCTCTTCAAGACTGTGTCGTTGTTGAGAGCATCCCCCACTTGACGGATGCATCTACTAGCAGCGGTCCGTTGCGTTAATTGGTTGGATACCCCGTGATCCTCTGATCCGACCTTGTCGCCAGAAAGCTGAGAGCACACAGCACCTGAAATAATCGTAATAAATATCTTTATTGGTACTGACAAGTTTCATTGTAGGTATTGTTTATATAATGCACATACCAACTTATACATGTTAAAATCAAAATGATGCTTACCTTCAGTTCAAGGAGAACCTCCTTCAATCTCCTCAACGAAGTCAGGGAACGCAAAAGGCTGCAAAGAACTCTAAATGAGACCTTGCTTAATGTAAAATGTTCCTGAACAGCATTTCATGCATCCCGTTCGCGGCCTCCAGGCTCGCACGAGAGATTTCTCTGGGTCGGCGCCTGGATAAGCTCGTACTGTTGTGAGCAGCGTATATGTAAGTCTCAGCGGAAGCATTTTTAATAAGAAATCAAAGTTCAAACAATATAATTTTATGCGACCGCGAAGCAATGATGACAGTGATGACACGGACTCAGTTGACAGTTTCTTGGTCGTTACGGCCGTCCATAGATACCGCCCTTAGATACCGACGTTTATATCGCACTGCTAGATGAAAATAGTAGTAACTCAAAATACAATGCATGTCAAAATCAACTTTAATTCAACTTCTTTGAACTTAAAACCAAACTAGCCATGATTTTGAGTTAATACTGTTTTGATCTAGCAGTGCGACATGGTGATTGTGCTCGTGTTCTATTCGACCTGTCAAAAGGGCAACTTGTCTAGCCTTTGTGTCAAAATAGTACCGCGTATCGACCGTAGTCGTCAAACCTATCGAGTGATAGTGATCACTTTTCAGCGTGTCAGTTAACGAGTGATATATCACGTGACTTACGTCATTCCCATACATTTTTCAATGACAACACATGTCGCCAGTGATCACCTAACGCTAGCGTTCGTGAACGATGGCAACTTGTCTAGCCCCACTGTATACTTACATTATAAATTGCAATAAAGTATTGATTAAATAACCGCTAATTTATCTCATGAATCTTAAACGTTTAAGCACGATAGCAGGTATATTGTTTACATACTATTAAACGAAGGAAGCTGGCGAACATATTATCTAACGTTAAGTGCTTTCTTTTATAAGTAATCCAAACATCGTTTATCTATTCGTTCCTTTGTTTGTAATGTAAAGATAACTTGGATAATGAATAACATAAGTCGCTCTTACTCATTTCTAAATTCGCTTCAGCTGGTAGTATTTATATAAAAAGTAAAACAATTATTCGAAATTCGTAATGAGGCTCGTAAAATCGTTGTTAATGAATGAGAAGGGCGTTATCCACTTCCTGCGTAATTGTAAATGAGTCACTCTTTAACCTAATGAAGGATGCTAGATTTTAATGCAAGATGCGTTGGGCGCCAGCGCTAACTCAATTCTACTGAGGGCAAGCCAAAGGTCAATGAGTTTGTTAAAGAAGGAGCTCGAAAAGGAACTAAGAAAATACAGCAATCTTTAGTCAAATATTATTTTAAATAATGGGTCTTATAACCATGTGAACATAGTAATTATTCTACAAAACTACCTTAGTAAAAACCGGGCAAGAGCATGTCGGACCATGCTCAGTGTAGGGTTCCGAAGCCGTAACGACAAACACAAAAAACTATCTCAAAAATCAACATGTATGAAACAATTTTCTATTTAAAGTTATTTGGCGCTGTCTTAGATGATTTTTAGTAGGTATAAACCCGTTAATCGCCTGTATCTCAGGAACTAATCATGTCTACTTAGCCGTGATAGTTTTCCTTTAAAATTCGTTATATGCCCTTTCGTTGAAGATTTTTTTCAAATTTTTAGTACTTGTAGTTTTGGCTGTAGGGGGGGGGGGGGGACACTTGACTCTAACAAAAAATAGCGCTTTAAAGCTTAATATTTCATAAACGGATTCCTTAATCGAAAAATTGTTTCCATAAACCCGCAATCTTTTTAAAAGACCTATCCAACGACACCCCACACTATGGGGTAAGCAAGAAAAAAAAAAGACATCCCCACGTTACGTGTAGGGGAGGTGCATTAAAAAAAAATATTTTTCAAAATTTTATTTTACCACTTTGTTGGAGTGACTAATATGTACATTCATGCCAAATTACAGCTTTCTAATACTATGAGTCTGAGCTAGACTGGGGACGGACGGACGGACGGACGGACATGGCGAAACTATAAGGGTTCCTAGTTTGACTACGGAACCCTAAAAAGTGCTAGATAAACTAGGCTATTCCCAGTTGTCCACACCCTTAAATAAAATGTTTTTATTTCCAGCTGTTCGCACTCCTTAATTTGACTCAACTGTGTTAATTTGATATCTACATTGACAAAAACTCACACATTTCAGTAAAATGAAAGAGTGCGAACAGCTGGGAATATAATATAGATTATTCGAGGATGTGGATAAACTTATGCAAGTGTCGTATATTATACTAAAGCATTTTTATAGGCTTTTTAATATTTTTATAATGTGTATTGATAGCGTCAGGTTCGTTCTATCCAAACCGGTATAAACCCAATCGTATGAAGTCTCTTATAAATTGATTTGTTACGTCACTTTGATGATAAGTATAGATAAGTAGTGGCCTAGGAATCAAATTGGTTGACTGTATATTAAGCACCGTATTTTCCTTATTTAAGCATACTTAACGAGTAGAGGACAGCACACGCTGTAATTCGAGTGCAGTGTTGTGTGTCCATGTACACAGAAAAAAAACAAATTATCTATATAAACTTACCTAGGTACTGAATAATAGTTCTTAACTATTGCGCATAATTATGCAGCCCCCTAGTCATTGCAATGTATTAACGAGTAACGTATCGACATAATAAAATTCTGCGCAAGTTAGGTCCACTACAATTCAACATTCAATCGAGCACCTACTATGTTATGTACGTTAACACTAAAATAACTCCTTCAATATAACTCTTGCAACGACTGAACGGTATTTTTTGAGCAATCAATACCTGAATTATTACTTTTCTTTTACTTGGCCGATGTAATAATTATGTTTAAATTATAAATAAGTGACCTTCTAGACAATTAATCCACGTTAAGTACCTTCTGATTTAGGAAAGTGTTATTAGTATTATTAAATTACATCTCAACAGACGAGTTAAGATTTCTTGCATTATCAAATGACTAAAAGGATAGTATCCTCCAATCTAAGCTGTAGTAAAACCTACTTTGACAAGTATAATTAAAAATAAGTAGTAAGCAAGCACTCAGTGCCTCGTTTAATGGGCACAAACATGAGCAACTGTTGTCGAGGTATCGAAGCAAACATAAATCGAAGACGCTCCGTAAGTTGATTTCAGCACATAATCGTTAGCGCGCGACAGTTGATAGCTAAGCGACAGATAACCGACAACCCTACACATCAAATTAAACCAATAGCAACTTATAGTTATATATAGATAAATGGACTGAAAACAAATACTTAGGAAGATACGAAATCGAGGAAGATACCTACACAACATAGCCGTAAGTATATAAGTAATTATATACTTACGACTATGTTCTTTTAATTTGATAAACATGGATCAAATTATTCAGCTCATTAGGTTACTTAATAGAAAATCCTGAACAATGATCGCAAAATGATAATCTGGAATGGCTGATGATAAGTCGGCTGACGGCCCCTCGCCAGTCGCCTCACGTAGTTATCCATATCCTTTTTTCGTTACTTAAGAAGACCAGATTTACTGTAACACACATTTCACGCGTGACACCGCCAGAAGCGGCAATAAATTGTATGGTGATATGTAAAAATTGCGACAAACTGGCGGTTATCGTCTCGGCGTCGTACTTGTAGGTTATCCTATCGCCCACGGCAGCGAGAATTATTTATTGCGGTCGGCGAAGAAAGAACCGCAGCTTCCCGAGTGTCGTGGGACCGCGGCCGCGGCCGTCTCGAATGTCAACCGCGTCTGCGTAATTGCAAACTTATCTTGTTTATACCATGTACAGACATAAGTGTCCGTCCAGAAGCCAGAATACCGTTACATCAAGACTCAAGTTTGCACTCAACGCAACTCTAACTGAATGCATAGGTATATTAACATGATACCTAATAAAGCGAGTGTACCTGATATCTGACCGCGACATGCTGCACGCTAGTAGCTTTTAAACCAGCCCTTCTATAAAATATTCATTCGTGGCTTCTTTACATTTTTATATGTTCCTTATTTCGTATTCGAAATTAGTGCGCGACATATTTATTACTTTTGCTGTTTCGGTCTTTCGGTAGCAGATGTTTGCTCCAATTTAAGTTTGTTCTAGCACGTACTTAATTGCGTTTCGGCGCCATTGCAGTGTTGCACTCATTTAACCGATATCGATGATGCAAAAGATTACTCGGTAACATAATTTATTAGAGTAACGACGCTATTACCTTCCGCTCGATAACCGCTCGTTTGTTTAGCGCAGTAATTGTGCCGCCAGATCCAGCGATAAATTGCAGGTTCACAGACGCAATATATACGGCACCGGCAGCAGAATTCGCGCTAACGAGCTGCGCTGATGCTCTGTTAAAGCGTTCCGCGACAATGCAACAATCCCGTACAACAGATGACTGCAGCCCAATGCTATTCTACTGCAGCGCCGCGCCTTCGCCGTGCGCTTGCACCACCCCACTAATCCTTTGAGCCATCTGTGCACTGAGTGACGCCTCGCTTTATTGAAAATCACAACCCTTTTAGTTACATTGCTGTCATTGCTATTCACAATTGTTTACCGTGAAATGTGTTATGTTGTACGCTAAGCAAGTTTCATGTAATTGTAGCGACAGACTTACACATCTGGGTACTTAAGATTGTTTTGGAACTCAACCAACCCCCTTTCTTTCTATTACAAACACGTGACATAAACGATCGATCTAAGCGTAAGCATTAAAAAACCCGCATGTTTAAGCTTCCAAAAGCAATGACTTTTAATGAGGTCGTCAATATACGAGATGCATATCCCCAATGCTGTCCAACATCAACAAGTGGCTTGTCATTTGACACATTTATGAAATAATCATCTACCGTTCGCTATCAATCGATAAAAATACCTGATCGAAGTGTTATCTTATTTGCCCAAAATTCCTAAGCACTTAACTAACCCAACACTCACACACAAGTTCACACAACGTCAACCTACAAAATTAATGAAATGTCAAGTTAAAGCTGCTCCAAAGTTTCTAATTGTAAAATTCTATTAGATTGTTTCAATTAGGTTTGTAATAGATAACCATCGAAGCGTAAAATACTATGTAATATTTCAAGTTGATGCTCATGGCTTTGCTAAATCCGCATGTCAATTTATAGAGAAGTAAATTGCAATAGAATAATATCTGCTGGACAAATAAAAAAGGAGTGTCATGATATTTTGTTCGTACGAGTATTTTTAATTGAAGCAGATAGTTCAATTTTAATACGGACCCCAAAATCTACATGGCAGTGAAATATATAGTCCGCATACTAAGTCTGCTTGTGAATGTATGATTAATAATTGCATATATATCGTATATTTGTCAAGTTAAGAGAAGAGTAAACAAAATCTTCCGTCGTTGTTAATCACTATTTACTATTACTATTATACGACTATGTCAAAAACACAAACACTTAAATCTCTGAATGACATTATTCAATACAAAAATAGAGCCTAGAGACGCGCCTCTCTCACGTACTTCATGAATATCCGAGTATCAATTATTTTAACCCGATCATTTAGTTGGTTATTTATTCAGAGGTATATTTCAAATCAAAATCACATTTACTAAACCTGTTTCCCTGCTTATTTATTGCCAAAAAAACGTACACAAACAGAAAAACAAAACACTATACTTATTGTAACAAAAATATCTGTGCCTATAAATGAAGGCCAGAGCTTTCAAGCAATCGAGTTTTGCTTCTCACAATCACGAGACTGGTTAGCATGGACAAGAATAGTTAAACTGCAAAAAAGTAGAATGCGAATCCTGACAAACGGGAGGATGCATACCGCCTGCGCCGGCGCGGAGCCCCGTCCCGTGAGACCGCGGACCGGCCCTTGCGTGCGTCTGTGCGACATACACGATTCACGTCATTATCAGCGTTTATTTTTTATTAATAATTTCCATATCGGTAGCGAAAAAAGTTGAAATAGTGTGAGAAACATTTACGTGAATAATCAAGAACATGTTTCCAAGGCCCACTACATACGATAGTGATTATAAATTCTTATCTGTACGCAGATAAAAAAAATAGTACTAATGTAGGTTGGTACGTAGGTACGTTGAAACATGTAATCAAGATAATTAACGACGAGGTCGTGTAATTTTCAAACGTTTATTTTTAAGGTCTGCTATGATTATGATTAACTGGTTAGGTTTCCGGTATCCCACGATATACTTATTAAACAAAACACACACCAAATAACAATGAGTATTTGCAATAAACTATTGACCACCTTTGTACACCCGTTACTATTCTAATACATACTATAACAATTGTATATTGCGCTATCCACCCACGTAACATCACACGTGCATATGCCCGTGTTGCAAATACATAGTTTTGCTATGGGTACGAAGAGGTCTGGCTTCCTGGCAATAATCAGACTAAGCAGATTGTGCATTTAGTTAATGAATTTTAGCTTATACATACTTTTCAGCATATTGATGTTAAACTGTTGTTTGTTACAGGGTCCGCGGCAGAAGATGGCGTGCGTAGAGAGGAGGAAATAGGCTATAAGCCAACATGGCAGTCGCCCGCGCAGTGCTAGTGCTCTTAGCGTCTACAGCGCAAGCGTGGATGCCCGACGCCAACGCGCGTATACACATTAAATATGGTGAGTGGTTAAATATTCCAGCGACTAAATATCGTAAGCATCGAAGATATTGCAAAATTATCTAACGGAAACTGCCTAACTGCCTACCTTCGACGACCCGTGTAAAAATCAAAAAAACAGTATTTTCGCACCATTAGGTACACATATTTATCTGATCACGCTATCGAATTTATAATGACTCCATAATTTAACAGGTGCAAGAAACCAACAAAGCATGTCGTACTCGTACTGATACGTGAGAATTTCTCAACCACCGGTTACGAAATCGTAAACTCTCATTGTTGTTAATCGTTTTACAATGGGATCATTGTTCGCTGGGTCTTAAAGATATTGGGGGTTTGCTAAAAAATCGCTACGTGGGTAGGTACTTCTGATTAGGAAAATACTTGCAAACTTTAAGTTTTGTAAAAAAAAGCACAAGTACAGTCGCCGCTGTCATATTGACAACTGAGAATAATAACAATCACCAATCCCAATACTTAAATACCTATATAATGAGGTTTATATAATCCAGATTAAAATTGAATACCGTAAAACGGGGTTATTTGGGAATCACGAGGCTATTTGAGGCTATTTGAGACCCAGTAACTCATCATTGTTGCCAGGCGAAGTTTTCAGTTCTACCATTACCATGACAAAAAATATATCAACTAAAAGCTTATGATTACTTTGTACCAAATAACCTCGTGATCCTCAGTTAGCCCCGTTTTACGGTAGTTAGTTCTACTGCGTAAGGTAAATTCCATCAGCGGCCAGCTACGCATACAAAGCCGCAAGTAGAAGGGAAAGCTGTCACTAAATCTAACAGACAGACAGGGTAATGTGGAGTACGGCAACGCGAGGCAGGCCACAAATCGCAGGTCATGCCGACTCATGCCTCTACAACTATACTCACTAGCTTATACTAACCACGTAAAATCGACGAATATTAATGTTTATACTAAAATGAATCTACAAGTGAGTCACTGTGCGAACTAAGTTATTATCAATTTGTTACAGGCGATGAAACTTCAGAACAGTTTGTCGGCAACGCGACAGCACCTGACCACTTCCGTATTTTAGATAAAGATGACTTCTCGATTATTGTCGGCGGCAGGTAAGCCTTGATTTTTGCTAATTTCTACCAAGGAAAAATAGAATTAAAAATGTTAGTTGAACGAATAATCCCGAATATTTGCGACGCAAAGTTTTTTTTTGCCAAATTCACCGTTAACCGTTGTTTTGGCTTATATCCATAAAGGACCGTATGGGGGAATGCAAACTTGTATTTGGGTATGTGTGCACTCCGATGTTTCGATCCACATCCGCGGTGCGGACTGGGCCTCGTTCCAGCGTACATGTTTAATTGTCTCCACTAATTTGTTCAATTTTGTTACAGAAACACAGTGTACAACCTCAGCCTCTACGACTTGTCCGAGAATTTAGATCAGGTAATGTTTATTCATTTAATATTTGCATGTTAAAGGATATTCTTTCCAGGGCTGCTATTCTTTAATTGTGTCTACGCTTTATATTCGGCTGTTTAAAATGCAATTTTTATAAAACTTGGTACTCGGTAGGTATTATCAATTTTGAATCGCCAAAAAATATATGTTGCAAAACTAATTTAAAAATTTAAATTAACGTACAATAATGCATAGGTTCATTTAATAAAAGTAGGTACAAAAACTGTCCTAAAACAGTTTTGCAGGGCTTTTTTTTATTTGTAATTTTTGTAGTTGGTTTAAGAAATAAACAAATAATAATAAATAAATAGCACAAGGTCGTCGTATATCAAGGAATAAACATGCTAAATTTGAAGTAGCCGACAAACAACCAGTGCTGCTATACGGTAGCTTAGGAAATTGTCATTTTTAAATCCAGATAGATAAGAGCTCAGTTTTTGCGAATGAAGCCGGTCGGCGCCCTCTGCCACGTATCGCGCCACTACTACAGGTTTATGTATCTAATCTTGCGCAAACAACTTTACAACAGTTCTCCGTTGCTTTCCGCTGCACTCTCTGTTTATTCTTAGTTACGATACGACCCATTTCGCTCGGCACACTGTTTATTTTGTAAATCGTGTAAGATTATTTACTTATATAAAATTTTATTTTGAGCCTTAGTTTTCAAAACCTTTATAGGATACCCTGGCGCCAATTCCGTTGTAAACGACTGCTTAAACGTTAAACAGCATAAACTATTACTACCAACAAATCATGATTCGACAGAACAATAACTTTCTAGCTAGTTTTCAAAATACTAACCAAAACCACAACTGTAACTTGGTAAAAGTAGGATCACTACAACAGACGGTAACTGCGAGTTCAGCCTGCAATTCATTATTCAAGCGAGCAACGATTAACGGTATCACAATGTGCGCATGAAACAAAAATACGACTCAGACGGACGCAGGGCGCGGAGGGTGTTTGGCGCGCTGCCATCTCCTGCCAGATATTGCTTTAGCTCCCCGACGCGATGACTGAAACCAATATTCAATTAATCCATCCTCAAGACACGAGAAGGTAACAACTAAATGTTACAACGTTGTTGTACGAGTAGGACGCAGCTTGCTAAAAATATGTAGAGCACGTAAAAACTCTCCTTATAAAGTTTGCAGATGCCCTATTTGAACGCAGTAAAAAATTGGCCATAATAAGATAATTATCTTGAAAATATTAAGAACTTAAAAAAATATCACTACACGACAGTTTGTTGTGTTGTCGATGTGGTTCATTCGAGACCTTGAATAAAAATTTGAATTTTTCGTCACACATTAGTTTAAAGCCCTTGTGTTGAATTATTCAAGTGTGACGCAGTGGCGTCAGAACGTTCACTACGCGAAGCCCGAATACTAATCTCTACACCTGGGCCGATTTAGAATAATTCCTGTGGCAGCTCATTTAAACAAGTATTACACCTGTTTCTTTGACTTTTCATAAAGACTTAATGTATATGTATATGTCAAAATGGTTAAAATTACTTATTATATCAACCAACTTCAAAAAAATTAAGGAGGTTCTCAATTTGCCTATAAATTATTTTTAGTTATTTCGTGTATATGTATGTATGTAAGAATGTAAACACTTTATTGTACAAAAAACAAAATAAAATACAATATTTACAGAATTGAAATGTACAAAGGCGAACTTATCCCTTTAAGGGGTATGTTACTCGATATCTCAGCCAATTGTCAATCGATTTAAAAATCCTTTTTTTTTTTCGTGTACGTAGTCTATCTCAGACGTGGTCCCAGATAAATTTTGTCAAGATCTGATCTTCCGTGGATCTGTGGAAAGTCAACCGAAGTCCTTAAAAATTTGCAGTCGGTTCATTGTTTTTTATAAACATTTACACTAGTACGTACCTACTTTGCCAGTAGGTAAATAAATACAGTTATCAGTTATCACATAAATCATTCTTATTTGACCTAGATTAGACAAACAAGTTTGGATTAGGTACCTTAATAAGATACTACTTATATTACAGCCGAAAAATCAGCACCACTATTGTCGACTTATTAGCATTAGTGCTAAATTATACATTCTTGAGCAAAGGCACTCGATGAACAAAATTATACTTGCGCAGCTTTTGGTTGAAGTCAAGTGCATTACCATGTAACTAGTATAAGAGATACCACGTGTCCAAGAATTTATAAAGCGGGAACCAACTAACTGCCCATATGCTTTGTATGCTTGGTAATAGAAAGAAGCTGTGTATCAATTATATTGTGACCCGCCTTAAATCGACTATTTGCTACGCTTGGTTGTCCTAAAAATCTTAGATGCGAGACGAACAAGCTGTTGACATTTCCTCACCACACAATGCGCTGCTATCGCTATACAAATACAACTAGCGATTATGAAACAAACCCACGCTACTTACAAATTGTGCTAATGAGTCAAAAACGAAACATGACTTTAAACAAGCGAGTTTTTGTCTGGCTTAAATATTTCTACTCTTACTATTGTATTTTTTAGACCTATTATCGACCATACACCGACATACTTCATACGTTTGAGGGTTTTAAACTGTAACTGTTTTTATTCTGCAGCGTCTAGAATGGCAATCAACGGATGCCCACAGAGAACTATGCCAATTGAAAGGGAAATCAGCCGATGAATGCCAAAACTACCCTCGCGTGGCTGCGCGCTCCCATGGGCGGCTGTTGGTGTGCGGCACCAACGCGTTCAAGCCGCTGTGCAGACGGTACGCGCGGCACCCGCCAACCCACCACCTCGAAGAGTTCGATGGCTCCGGGCGCTGCCCCTACGATCCGCAACACAATTCCACCGCCATATTTGCCGGTAAGCACCAACAACTTTTAAGACAATCCCCCTTTAAATGTCATTGATGAGAACCTTTAGATTCAAACTATTTCCTGGCTACGGCGTGATCACACACAGCAACACTACCTCAGGAGAAGGCACGACAACACTCGCTCCGCCCGGCGAGGGGTTGCACCGAACACGACGCGACGACCGCGATACCTATCAATTTATTACCTTAACGGTTGTAGCCATCCACCCACATTCGGTACCGTTTCTGAAATACTATTTACAATTGAACAAGAATAGTATGTAATGTATTAAAACGAGATACCTACTTACTAAAGCCACGACTCAAGTTACAGTTAACATAATCACAGTAAGTGCAAGTAATTTACAGAACCATTGGGATGAAGAAACCGCATAATTATGCTCACGATTCCTTCTTTGACTCTATCCGTTAATGGACTTCGCTGTAATTTGCATAAAACTTTAAACCACCGCACATCTAACCTACAACAAGGTTTCACCACGTTCCGCTATTTTTAGAAGTTTTTTATTAACATGCAATGTATGTATGTTCGGGTCAAATCTTGCAAGAATGATTATTAAACACATCTTGGGGGGTGACATAGCTAAAATTTGGTATACCTACATAACTTCGATGATAATACCACCAGCACCAGATATGATATTGAAGATGAGGGGTAGCCAAGCCATAGCAACTCCTAAATTGCAAAGGATATTCCCGTCGTGTTCGGGCTCGTTAGTATCGTCTTGACGAGTAGTTGATGACAATGATGACTGTGCAAAAAAAGTAGGTACAGTCGTAAACAAAAGCTTGCCCTAAAACTGATATTTTCGACAGAACTTAATTAAATAAGACTTTTAAAGTCAGCAGGTACTTGACTGAGACTTGAAATTGTATAATAAAGTAGAATAAATATGCATAAAGAAAGGAAGATCATTTAAAATACTACTGTTACATTATAATTTATAGAACGTTACTGGTTATTTCCAGACGGTCAGCTGTACACGGCAACGGCGGCAGACTTCTCGGGCACGGACCCGCTGATCTACCGCGATCCGGTGCGGACGGAGCGCTCCGACCTACGCCTGCTGAACGATCCATCCTTCGTGGGAGCTGTCGCCTCCACTAGCCACGTCTACTTCTTTTATCGCGAAACTGCGGTCGAATATATGAACTGTGGAAAGGTAAGCTAAAATGACGTAACTAATAAAAATATAATAACTCTGTTAACTTAATGCCGTAATTCCAGACTAATGTGCGGCTTTCCTAATGGGGATCTTAGCAGTATAACGCACACATGGACACATTAGTGTCTTCTTAGAGTAGCAAATATTCTCTTAAGAAGTTATAATATAAAAAAACAAGTGTTTTTTTTTAACACTGAACAAATATATTCCCAAACTTAAGGTGTAAAGGATGTTGCTTAAACGCATTTTTGTTTTGTTTTCAGTCGGTGTATTCAAGAGTAGCCAGGGTGTGCTTGAACGATAAAGGCGGTCCACACACGTTTAGTGACCGCTGGACTTCATTCCTAAAGACCCGCCTTAACTGTTCGATGCCGGGAGAATATCCATTTTACTTTGATGAAATTCGTAAGTGTCCAAGCAGCTCGTTACTCTATTTTTAGTAAGAACCCGCGCTAAGTACGTATACAGAAGATTTAATAATGTATGATACTTTCAGAGGCAACGACTGAGTTAATCAACGGGGTGTATGGAAGTGGCAGTAGCAGAAATGATATAGTATATGCAGTATTCACCACCCCACAAAATGCTATAGGAGGCTCCGCAGTATGTGCATTTGCTATGAGGGACCTTTTAGACGCCTTTGAGGGATCATTCAAGAGCCAAAAGAGTATGAACTCCAATTGGTTACCAATAGAAAAGGAAAAAATTCCCTTACCAAGACCCGGTTCGTGTGTAGAAGACAGTCGAACTCTAACCGACTCTAGTGTTAGTTTCATAAAAACCCATCCTCTCATGGACAAAGCAATCCCATCTTTCTTAGCGAGACCAATATTAATCAGAGTGAGTCTACAATACAGATTCTCAGCTATCGCTGTTCATCCTCAAGTGCAAGCCATGAATGGCAATAAATACGATGTTATGTACATTGGTACCGATGACGGTAGAGTCATCAAAGCCGTGAACGTAGCGTCGAACGAGGGCGTTTTCGATTCGAGTACCGAAGAGTACAGTAGAAATCCTGTAAGAACCACTGTAATATCCGAGGTCCAAGTTCTACCTCAAGGCGTGCCCATCAAGCAGATGCACGTCGCTCTTACCACAGAAAAATTAATAATAGCATCTGGTGATATCATTAAAGCTGTTACTTTATCACATTGCGGCAACGTGCAATCATGCAGGTAAGGGCGTTATAGTTACAGTGACTTATTTATAGCGTTATCAATTGAACACCCTAAAATAAAGACAACGGATATGATACGACACTCAGCACACCTTAAGATAGGTATTATTGTAGGCACTGAGCTACTTATAATTGAATCTTGTTTAAATTTCAGGGAATGCATCGCACTTCAGGATCCGCACTGTGCGTGGGACTCCAAACAACAACAATGTGCTTGGGTTGGAAACAGACAATTTCCCAACCCCGAAAGATTTCTACAAAATGTAGAGCATGGAAAGACTGAAATATGTAATAAACTACCCGCCCTTTTGCCGGGTGACCGACATAGCAATAGAAATCCGGGAACCAAGAAACCCGTATTATCCGAACCCGACACACGAAAGACTGATGACATTCAAAATGAAATATTAATAGAGGTCGTCGAAACGAACGTCCTTTCCGAGGAAAACTCCAACGGAAATAATAAACACGAAACAGGTCATTTTGGATTTCCTACATTCCATATTAAATCAAACTTATTTATTTTAAATTTATTATGATGTGCCTTATGTGCCTTTTTGTTTGTTAACAGACTTGCTGACGGTAGCAGCTGCGGAAGGTAACATCTACAGCGCGCAAGCGCTGATGACGGCCGTGGTGGCGTCGTGCCTGGTCACCCTGATGGTCGGTTTCGTCATCGGATACTTGTTCTCGCGGCGATTTCGACACCCATTTTTTAGCGATACCTCGCCCTTCAATGAACAACACAATCACTTAAACAGGTAATTATACTAATTCTGTAATACATAATTTCCCTTAACTTTGTGTTTAACTGTCAAATGAAAAAAAATAGCAAAAGTAGTAATAGTAGTAAAGAAAAAACTGATCTTTAATACTTATGTTATGTTATGAGTTTATGAGGATTCATTAAATAAACTTTCGCCGACTCCTAGTTTTGCTTAAATAACATGAGTTACATGAGACTTCCACGTCATTAACTAGTAATCCGTAATAGATTTTGCTAAGGGGCCGTTGTTTGATCAGTAGTTAACTCGAGTAATCAAAAAAGTCGCAAAAGGAATCGAAAATTTGACCCATTTCCTTGAGATTTAACCACTTGTTACGATTTTTAACGATTAGTTAGTTTTACTACTGATCAAACAACAGGCCCTAAGTATTCAAAACTGTAAGGTTAAAGTTAAATGAGCGTAATTTTCTGAGTTGAGTGTGAGTCGCGTATTTTCTGCTGCATTGGGTTTCAAACAAAACTCCTGTTTGGATCACAAGGTGACACAAAATAATGTTGGACTGTTGTATGCAGCGGAAATGACAAGACTCTTAACTGGAAGAATTATGCTCGTTTGACTTCACCCTAACAAAGAAAGTTTTTCTTACAGGCGTGTTTTTATAATTTCCAGAAGTGAGTTATTTGTCCGTAACTCACTTTAGAAAATGCACTTTACTATCTTACAGCGTCTTCATTTCATAAAACCTATACCTACACGCAATTTCAGCACCATAATAAGGCCATAACATTACAATAATGCTTCTCATCGAAAATTGCTTTCTTGTTTGCCCTTTTACGGTTTACGATTACGATCTCTAGAACAGAAAACATTGTAATAATGACATATTCACAGTAGTAACGAACGTTGGTCATAATAATAATAACTATTTATTTTCCGCAGATTAAATCCTTTAGAAACACCGCTAAACGCTAACTCCGGATACATGCCGCCGCGTTCAAAAAACATAAACATGGTGGCGAACGTGTGCCCGCTGGCCAAGCAGGACAACCTGCACCTCGAGCTCGGCAAGGAGCGCACGCTGGACCTGCGCAACTCCACGGAGTCTCTCGACAAGGATCTCAAGTGCGGCACGCTTCAGAAAGTGAAAAAGACTTACATTTGAAACTTACCGCACCAAACCGTTTACGGATCAATTATAAAGTGATAAAATACATTTTCCATGCGTGTGCCAAGTCTCCCGATAAATCGGCTCTGACAAGTTTAGTGAGTGCTATTCAGTGTTTGAACAGTCGTGGCTCGGGCTCCCCTAAACGTGGCAATGGACACCAGTGGCAGTTAGAGTTGACGTTGGACAGTGATATGCGAACCATGCCCAAAACTTTTGACTGTGCGCAAGTGGATGCATTTAATTTTTAGACTTATGAAAGATTATAAATGGTCTAATAGTTAAGAAAATGGGTAAAGAATGAGTAAGATATTTAAAACTCAAACTGACAATTGTAGAAAATACACACTGACTGTTATATTTATATTAGTAGCCATAATACTGTATTTTTACAATTACGGTTTGGTATTAAAAATCTCTATTGAACATTCCATAGATAATCACAATAGACATAAAGCATTGAGCTATTTGTAAATATGAAATAAATATGTATATAATGCTAAAATAGCAAGCAGAGAGCTAAATAATGTTATGCTCTATATAAAAGTCTGTAAAATTAAAAGCGTCATGCATCGTAAAATAATAGCGAACAAATTATGGGAAAATATAGAAGATTTAGATGTACAAGTTTTCTATTAGGTAGCTGCAGAGTAGAACAAGCTCAATAAAAATTCATATTGAAAATATGTTCATATATTGAAATAAATCATGTTATAAATTTCGTTAAAATATAAAATTATTATAGCATTAAAATTGCTGTGCTAAGTGCATAGTGCCTTGTAGGTTGCCAATTTAGTGCCTAAAATTTATTGATATCAGGAACAAAATAACGTCCTGATGACATCAATTTAACCCTCAAATTTCTTAAACGAGCTTTTAATTTTGCGATGTTAATCTGACAATGTATGTTTTTGATTTCAAATAAAATTAAAATATATTTAAAAAAAGTTAAGCTTTAAGGCATTATTGTTTAATAATTCTTCTCAATACTGTTTCTTATCAGTAGTTATTTAGTGTTCAATAGCTTTCAGTATCCTGGGTCCACCAGCCACCTATATGATTTGATATCAATATTTATCGAAAGGACCATCACATCATTAATTATACTATTAAATTAAGAAAAATTGGGCTAAAATAACCACCAGATAACTAAAAGCATGCAAGTTTTCCCACCGTAAAACAAAGTTTTAAGATAAGGACGATATCTGTTGTGTAAATACTATACTAGCAGTAGGAGATAATGCTATTATATAGTATAATGACATTAAATCAATGTTATAATTGTAATTTTATTTTGAGATATTTACCTATTTTACGTACATATGTAAAATTGTAAAGATGAACAGCATAAATCCAGAATTCCTGTATACTTAAAAACTTTTTGTTTATATATTTTTTATATCGTAGTAAATCAATTACCTATTTAGCATCCTTATCAATTTCCATAACACTGGAGAAATATAAGTATTATTACATTAACGTTGTTGTTTCCTTCGACACAAGACCTCATACCATCCATACATCAGTATGCAAGCAACTTTCTCTGAATGGAAGACATAGGGTAAGTAAAAAACCGCGTTGTTCTAAACCATTAAAACGTTCCTAGACTTGCCCGTCTGTCTGAGTATTGTAAGTTTTTCTCGAACAGGGTCCGAAGCGACTCAACTGAGTTCAATGAAAGTATCAAGCAGGGACTACAACAAGTATTTTAACTTAAACCGCACATATTTCAATTTATATATCGAGCTTAAGAAGATATGAATACAAATCTTTGTGTAACTACATAATCCTACTAATATTATAAATTCGAAAGTTTATTTATATGAATGAATGCTTGTACTTAATCACGTCAGATCGGCTGAACGAATCTGATATTCGAACGGTTCCACATAGCATCACGATGACGATTGTTTGAGCTTTAAAATGATAATTTTTGTTTACAACTTTGTCAGCGTCATGAATAAGTACAACCATGACAAATAACAATCTTGCATTGCCTATTAAAAGTCGCAGAGTCAAACCGCAGACGAAAGAACGGACTAGCACTAAAACGGCTCCGTTGTTTTTAGGGTTATAGTTTTGCCATGTCCGTCTGCCCGTCTATCCATCTATCCGCTGCTTAACTCAGAGAATCCTGGTACCATAAAGTTGAATTTTGGTATACCTACTTGAAAATTTTATTTTCACCTCAGCAGCTCAAACAAGCAGGTTTTGCTGCTTAAAAACAGTGAGCAATTTTGCTGCGAGCGAGAGGCAAAGTAGCTTTTTAATTATTTTTTTAAAATGCCGTGAGCAGTGCTCACAACATTCGAAAAAATTCTTTCACTTTGTTCTGTCACTTTCACTTCGATAGGAAAAAAGCGAGAGATAGAAACAACTTGATTCGAAGTTCGATTTTCAAATTCCACACATAGTAGGTAGGCCCAAAAAGAAACGCACGTTCGGATGCACACATAACCGTAAAATTGCGAATAAAACTATCTGTTAAAGTTTGAAATGTGTTTATTATAACTATTTTATAGAGTAGGTAAAATCATTTTTTTTTAACGTTTTGAAGACAAAATTAATGAAAAATAAGAAGATTATCATGTATCTACATAATTTTGTTATCGTTTTAACAATCTTTAATTTCGTGACATAAACCGCGGGGGCAGTTTCAGAACGCATTTCAAAAATAGCGGGATTATTGTACTTAAAAAAAAAACGTTTTTTGTTACTTTTCTGTTACGCTACGTTATCTAATTTCGATAATAGTTGGATATAATAAAAGTAATAATAAATAAATATGAGCGAGTCCAGTGACGAAGACAGCTATTTAATGTAAATGACGATGTAATTTTTTTTTATTTGTCCGCCATAGCCAATAGCCATAGACAAGGCCTAGTTAGGTTTTTTTTAAAGCCACAGACTACATAAAGCCGTATAAAGTTGTATATGCACTACGGCATTATCAAGTTGAGTGACAGGTTTTATCTGTTTCATGTTTATTTTTTCCACTTTTTATTTTATTAGTATTTTGCAAAAATGCTTGTGATTGATGCATATGCAATCGTGTCGTTATTTAGTCGTGTATTCATCCTGAGCGTAGCGAGGGATTCAAAGATACGAGACGTAAAAAACTTTGGTCTCGTGTGAGACATACAACTTTTCACCTCAGCAGCGAGAACAACACAGCGTGAAGCTGTACGGCCAACGCAGGTCTTCCTTTGTGACCATTTGGTGAATACACGACTAAATAACGACACGATTGCATATGCATCAATCACAAGCATTTTTGCAAAATACTAATAAAATAAAAAGTGGAAAAAATAAACATGAAACAGATAAAACCTGTCTGTAAAGTGCATATACAACTTTATACGGCTTTATGTAATCTGTGGCTATTGGCTATGGCGGACAAATAAAATAAAATTACATCGTCATTTACATTAAATAGCTGTCTTCGTCACTGGACTCGCTCATATTTATTTATTATTACTTTTATTATATCCAACTATTATCGAAATTAGATAACGTAGCGTAACAGAAAAGTAACAAAAAACGTTTTTTTTTTAAGTACAATAATCCCGCTATTTTTGAAATGCGTTCTGAAACTGCCCCCGCGGTTTATGTCACGAAATTAAAGATTGTTAAAACGATAACAAAATTATGTAGATACATGATAAACTTCTTATTTTTCATTAATTTTGTCTTCAAAACGTTAAAAAATATATATATAAAATAGTTATAATAAACACATTTCAAACTTTAACAGATAGTTTTATTCGCAATTTTACGGTTACGTGTGCATCCGAATGTGCGTTTCTTTTTGGGCCTACTATGTGTGGAATTTGAAAATCGAACTTCGAATCAAGTTGTTTCTATCTCTCGCTTTTTTCCTATCGAAGTGAAAGTGACAGAACAAAGTGAAATAATTTTTTCGAATGTTGTGAGTAGCCCCAGCACTGCTCACGGCATTTAAAAAAAATAATTAAAAAGCTACTTTGCCTCTCGCTCGCAGCAAAATTGAATTTTGCTCACTGTTTTTAAGCAGCAAAACCTGCTTGTTTGAGCTGCTGAGGTGAAAATAACTATTATGACATTGATATCTAAATATATATAAATCTTGATCATATTTTTTTTTACCGCGGACTGACATGGCGAAATTTTAAAGTTCCTTGTTGACCACGGAACCCTAAAAATCATCTAAGACTATAAAGACTGTTTCTAGAAATAGTTTTATTTTTGCAGTAGGTAGGCACCTAACGGCGTCGGAACCCTACACTATTTAAGCATGGTCCGACATGTTCTTCCCTGGTGTTTTATTATTACTGCCATCTAGCGGGTCTCACGCACGAACAAAACGCCGACTGGGATACAATTTTCTATCCCGGAACAGACAGGATCAGACAAGTTTAGTTTCATTTGAGCTGTTTTGGCGCTAATGGCGCATATATTTATCCAACCAAAGGTTGCCAATACGGGTCCCTCCCTATGACCGTGCGTCCGACCGTCCATCTTATCTTTAAACACCTGTAGGTTTATTTTGAATGGTAATTTATAGAAAGCCCGATGTTCTTTTTACAGAATATGTGTCATAATAAGATATCGGTGGATATTTTGACAAATAATTTAAGAAAGTATTATAACAGGGGAGATCCCCATATACGTTTTTTTAACTTTTTTTGTAATCGTTCGTAACTTCGTAAGTCATAGTGCGACTGGCGCACCGAGTAAAACAGATATAAGGACCTTACCGTTAATTATGGGTACTAACAAAAAGTATTTTACAACAGAAGTCATACTATTTCAAAATAATAACATGTCATCTGTCGAATATAATATCATTGTCGGTTAGTCAAGTTACATAGTAAATTAACACAATATTTGAGTATTTTTCAAACTGAAAGGCCGCACGCCTGAAGATAGGAAATCTATTACTTATTTTCAAACTAGCGACCCGCCCTCGCTTCGCTTCGGTTTATATAAGTTTTCTGTAAAACCCGTCCATAAAACAGAATATATTATACATAAAAACCTTCATCTTGAATCACGCTATCTATTAAAAAAAACCGCATCAAAATCCGTTGCGTAGTTTTAAAGATCTAAGCATACATAGGGACAGACAGCGGGAAGCGACTTTGTTTTATACTATGTAGTGATGATAGTGATGGTGCACCGAAACTGGCATGACTTACCTACAGGAAGTTAGCTAAAGAGGAAGCTGTAAGCGTTCACGCAGTTCAAAATGCAATTCAGAGGTTCAGTGAAGACGTATTTAATGTATGTATGCAATAAGAATACACTTACCGTAAACAAAGCGCTAGCGTCACTCGTCACTCTTGATGTATCTAGGAACTGTAGTTGGTGTCACTTTGCAATATGCCAAGGCGCAATAATTCATGCAATTCTTCAAAACTACTTCTAGACATTCTATGTGTAAATCGATCCTAATGGCTTTCCCTGCTGTCTGGTATTAATATGCCACGCAACATGGCCACGCAACATGTCACACTGAACGCAGCCGCGTGGCGTGGCAACGCGGGTACGCGTTGAAGCTGCAGTTGCCGTGCGACGCGATACTCACGCAACGCGTTTTGTGTGCTGGAGCCTTGACTGCGTAATGACGTAGAAAGCGTCCTTTTTGGAAGAGAGGTCTGTTTTATTAGACCATAGATAGAACAATGAAAAAGCCTTTACACTAATATACATGGATATATTTTCGCAATTCAAGTAGTATCTATGTAGTTGATATAATTACAAAGAAACTGTCGCTTTTCGCCAGCAGTATTGACGACGCTAGTATCAATTACAACCCCATCATCACAAACAATAGTTTCTTCTTTTACTTCAGGGCTCCCCTCATGAAGTAAAACAAAATTATGCAGCACACAAGCAGCGCAAATCAATGTCTTAACAGTTTCCGGCTTGTTTACATCAATATGATTCAATTTTCTAAATCTTTCTTTCAGTAGCTCAAACGAGCGACCAATATATGACCGAGCTTTCCAATGCATCTCATTAAATTTCATTTCTTCACTTGTTAGCAGTTCTTCGCTTGAAAATGGTGTGATCAAATTCTTTCGCAATTTGAATTGTGAGTCACCCAAAATATGATTTTCAAAATCAATGAAGTTTTCCAGTTCTTGAGCTAACTGGCTTTCTCTAAACACTTTGCTTTTTCTGGTCCGACCCACTTCCCCTATGTGAATGTCCATAAACATCATTGATTCATCACACACTGCTTGCAAAAGTACCACATCTGGTTTGGATTTCTTATTTCTTATTGAAGATACTTTTAAACGGCAAGAGTCAATGAAACCTACACAATTAGGAAATTTAAAGTGACTATATACCTTGATTCTTGTGATATGTTGCTCTTCCATTGATGGCCAACTGATGAAACGGTACCTTTGCTCAGTGAGCATTGCAGCAATTTCATGAAAAATTATGTTCACTGTCGACTTATGCAGATTAAACAGGAGACCAACTTCCTTGCATGATGAAGACGTTGTCAAAATCCATAGGAATACATGTACTTTTTTGTCAAATGGTACAATGCTCCCAGAAACAGCATATTCTCCCAAATACTTGACTAGAGCCTGAAACAATAATAATTTTAACATATTTAAAGCAAGCAAAGGTAGCCTACAGACCAGTAGTTGGAAGAAGTCCCAAAAGTGGCAGAAGACTTGGAAGTGATGGCAAGAGACTCAACACACACGCACACACATAGCAGAATAATCTAAAAAGTGTTTTCAGTTAGACTTAAAGCGAAATAGGTAATGATTAATAAACATTTAGTTCCCTATATCCCCATTCTTTAGTTCCCTGTATTCCTAATAAAGGACAAAACACACTGTAAGTAAATCAATGTGATAAAGTAGCAATTCCATGATTTTATATTAGATATTTGGTCTTATAAGGATAATTATGTGTTCAGAGATAGTAATATACATTTTAAACTTTATTGTTTTATTACTTTTGTTTCAAAAACAATAACGTCATTAAATTAACTCACTATTAGCAATCACATAATTAGAACACCATATTAGTGATTTTGACAAAAGGTAGGCAAGGCATGATCATTTGGGCCATAACTCTTTATTGTTAAATACAAGGATATCACAATTGCATTCCATCTAATCAGTGATGTAAATATTATTGTACAATTTACCTCAACAGTTGATTTCTTTATTTTAAATAGTTCTACATAATCTTCGTTGGTAAAATTCACCACGGATTCTTCGTAAAAATGTTTAACCCTACGCGTGACTGGAAAAAAATCAGGGCCTTTCTTTTGGCTAAGAGAAACATCTTGATCCTGACATTCTTCTTTGTAAACATCGTTAAAACTGGAAATATTTTCAAGGTTTTCATTGACTACTTTGGCTACGGCTACAACCAACCGATTAATGGATGAAACGCTATCGCTATCCAAAAACATTTCAGTAATGAATTTCTTAGTAAGTGGATCCATCCCATTTAGATCAACGAGATAGTTATATATTGTTATTGTTAAATAAATATTTGTTAATACTTTTCGAATCCCGCAATTAATGATTGATGGGGTTTGTTGACATGACCACACTCTCTGACAGTGACAGTGACAGTAGTAAAGTGACATGACATAACATTTAGGGCACGTTTCTAAAAGAGTATTAGTCTGATAATAATATAAGTGTTTTGTCTCATAAATACAACTAAAAAATGAGACAAAACACTATTGATAGGCTAATTATTTTTGATAAACGGGCCCTTGATTACATCCACTGACACCGAGGACCAATTAGAAAGGAATTCCATGGACTGGGCATGTTCTCGACATGGACATGCATCGGTTATGCACCATATACTATACATTCCGACATAAAACTGTATTGGTAAATTAGTTATATTGTACGTATGTTTATGTATTTTATCCGACATTCCAACATAAAACAATATTGGTATACCTATCAGCTATATTGTATATATGTTTATGAATTTTATCTATTGATATTTACAGAAATTTATTTTAAAAGTTGTACTTATTTGGTTATTTTGTTGAAATTAAGTATTTCTCAATCGGTCAAATGTAAACTGGAAGCGATCCCTTAAAGGGATAAGTTCGCCTTTGTACATTCGTTATATTTTTGTAAGCTTTATAATTGTTCTCTTTTGTTTGTACAACAAAGTGTTTACATACATACATACAAAACACTCAAAAATAATTTTATCTCTTTTTAACTTATCTAAAAGAGATGACTGTACGTCAGCCAGTGGAATAATGGCAACATTTATACCTTGGATGGACCCACGTCAGCCAGTGCAATAATGCCATCATTTACTTTAAGGCTCTTGAAGGTTACAACGTGATACCAGGAAAATAAAGTTGTGGCCTAAAGGTCCTGTAACCAGGCCATAAAATCCAAAAAAAAAAAAAAGCTCTTGATGGTTGGCGGTTAATCATTCGACTGGGTAAGCTTTGATCGGCTTACACTCACAGATTATGTGCAGATTATAGGATATGCTTACACTTCGTATAAATAATGGCAAAAAAGTTAGTGATGCTATGATTGTCCGCAATCACATAGATGTGATAATTTGATTTGCCGATAGTTTTCTTCATTAAAAAGCAGTCTACTTGAAAACGGCTAAATGTTACATTTCACAATCGTGTATAGTTTGAGATTAAAAATAATAAAAAAAAACTCAGTAAGTACAGGCATGTTAAATACGTCAAAAATCTACCAGCGTATGGTAATAAGCCTCCGCTTCCGCCTGTCCGATTGTAAGGGGGCTGTAACTCATTAACCATAAACCTAGCTAGACACTTGAAATCTTCAGTAGGTATGTAGGTATTACTTTAACCGCTGTGCTAAGTTAGCACTGCTAACAAATAAAAACCGGGCAAGAGCATGTCGGACCATGCTCAGTATAGGGTTCCGAAGCCGTAACGACAAACACAAAAAACTATCTCAAAAATCAACATAGGTATATGAACCAATTTTCTATTTAAAGTTATTTGGCGCTGTCTTAGATGATTTTTAGTAGATATATAAACACTTTAGTCGCCTGTATCTCAGGAACTAATCATGTCTACATAGCCGTGATAGCTTTCCTTTAAAATTCGTTATATGCGCTTTCGTTAAAGATATTTTTCAGATTTTTAGTATTTGTAGTTTTGGCTGTAGGGGGGGGGGGGACACTTGACTCTAACAAAAAATAGCGCTTTAAAGCTTAATATTTCATAAACGGATCCCTTAATCGAAAAATTGTCTTAATAAACCCGCAATATTTTTGAAAGACCTATCCAACGACACCCCACACTATGGGGTAGGCAAGAAAAAAAAAACGCATCCCCACGTTACGTGCAGGGGAGGTGCATTAAAAAAAAAAATTTGATTTATTTTACCACTTTGTTGGCGTGACTAATATGTATATTCATGCCAAATTACAGCTTTCTAGTACTACGAGTCTCTGAGCTAGACTGGGGACGGACGGACGGACGGACGGACATGGCGAAACTATAAGGGTTCCTAGTTTGACTACGGAACCCTAATAAAAATGATCTTCACACGTAGTCCTCTATTATACGTTCAGAACACGTTGGCAATAAACAGCATTACAATAATCGATTTAAACCATGATGATTTTTCTTATGTGCGGTGGTTTGGTCGTAGTTGTTGGTGTGCTGATCGTTGTTTGATCAGTAGTTAAACTAACAAATTGTTAAAATTTGAAAAAGGAATCGAAAATTTGAAGGAATCTCAAGAAAATGTGCCAAATTTTCAGTTCCTTTTTCGAATTCTAACAGTTAGTTTAACTACTGATCAAACAACAGGCCCTTAGACATTTTTGATTAAGTAATTACTCTCTATCTGCCTTCCGCTCTTCCGTAATAAAATACTAAAGTCAATCCCTTCATTAATTTGTTTATACATATAAGTATAGGTAATTTAAAGTTGAAATATTCATTAGGATGTTCAAAGTTGTATTTTCCTATTTAAATATTTCATTCTTTATTCATGTTAGGGTATTTTTGCAGCCTTTTCTTCTCATCAAATTTATAATCAAAAAATAGTGAGGTTCACCAAGTATAACTACTACAAATAAGTAGATTTTGGTGAATGGCAATTAGAATCTATCGCTACCAGCAAGGAAATAACGTTCAACTACATGTTTGCCCTAAAATTCCATGTTTAATTTACAAACAAATAAAAATGAACATTATACTAAATAATATATAGAACTAAATCGTCTGGATTATGTACCTACCTCCTATGGCACACTGGGTCTCATGAGGCTTAGTAAATTTTTGCATGTCACTTGTAAACAAATAGTACATTTGAACGTTATGCACGCCTGTCATAACCTTACATATACTTAAGCAGTAACGAAAAAAAATCTATTTGTAATGTAATGCATGATTTTGGTGCTGATTTTAAATATTTTAATAAAACAATAATTTTAAATGAACAATGAACTTGTTTTGTCGGCGTTTTTAGCTAATCTATGTCTCTTGGACTAATAACTATATCTCTTGGACCTTAACAGGAAGACACATGATTTCTTTAATAATTTAACTATTGCTGCTCTAAGAAATAATAAGTAACAATGCAATTCAATTGAACCTAATAGTGGGCTATTACTTTCAATTATATTGAATAATTTGGGCTTAAGTAATAGAAAGTGTGTGGATGTCGTAAGAGACGGCTAAGGGAATAAAGGCGTATACTTAGTACTGTTAGGCGATGGGCTTGCAACCTGTCACTAATACACTGGTAAACATCTTACCCTAATGTGCAAAATGTGGTTACAGAATTATTAAGAAATTTTTAGAGTTGTTGGTAATTCTGTAGCTCTGCCTACCCCACTCTGGGAATAAAGGCGTGAGTTTATGTATGTATGTATGTAAGTAATAGAATGGTACGGAACCCTACAGGTGCGTGTCCAACTTGCACATGGCTAGTTTTATAATCTAATTAGATTAGTTGAATAAAAAAACTTTACCAGCTCCCATTTCTGTATTGTATATCAACTTAAACATGTATTTATTGCAGTAATATAGATTGAATACAATGCATTACATTATAATCATAATAATCATAATAATTTATTCGTAAAGCCAATTTACATGTCAATAAAATGTGTACAAGGATATCAAAAATTAAAATAAATTAGGCTACATAGATAGCTAGCAAGCAATAATAAGAATAATCATTTGTTACATAATTAAGAATTACGACTTCAACGTCATGAACTCCTTGTAGCTGTAGAACGACAGCTCAATAAGCCAGTGCTTTAGGCGGCTCTTAAAACTAGATAGGGTCGATGCCGTGATTATGTTTGCCGGTAGCTTATTGTAGACCGCGGGACCCATGACATGAGTGAGCTTAGTTGATTTAATCAGCCTATGTTTTACGCCGACAAGCTTATTTGCGTTGCGTGTGTTGTAGGAGTGGATTATACTCCGCGTTTTATAGTCACCTATATTTATACGTACATAAACCGATACTTGAAATATAATAATTGCAGGCAACGTCAGGATCCCTAGCTTTTTAAAAAGTGGTCTTGCTGGAGTATCATGTGCTACTCTCGCTAGAATTCTGACCGCACGTTTCTGGAGGCGGAACACCCGTTCCCACTCGGCACAACGTCCCCAGAGCTCGGCTCCATACTGCATCAGGGAGTGCACAGTGGCAAAGTAGCACGTGCGGGCGGTGGTTACGGAGACGACCCTCGCCACTCGGCTTAGGGCAAAGCATGCGCTGCCAATTTTGCCGCACAGCTTGTCGATGTGTTGGTTCCATCTGAAGCACGAATCGATTTCAAACCCTAAGAACGTAGTATTCGTAGTTTGTTCCAATGGTGTTCCATTTATCAGGATTGTTAGGGGTCTGGTGTTCCGGCCCGACAGATTGAAATGAATAAAGTGTGTCTTCCTCGGATTTAGGGCCAGTCCGTTTACGTTAAACCATTGAACTATATGCGCCGCGGTTTCATTCAATCTTAGCTCTAGGCAATCAACATTTGAAGCGGCGACAATTGCAACGACATCGTCGGCATACATTAACACGTCGGCAGTCTTTATCGAGTCCGGGAGATCGTTTAGGAGTAGGGAGAAAAGCAGATTAGAGACTGACGATCCCTGGGCTACACCCATCGTCGCCTCCAGCGGGTCCGATCTAGCCTTTCCTCCGTCCCCAACCACAATCTGAGATCTATTTTGCAGTAGGCTTTTGAACAGCGAGAGCGACGCTCCATCAATTCCATAGTGTTGCAATTTACCGGCAAGTACGACATGGTCAGCAACATCGAAAGCCTTCGAGAGGTCACAGCACAGGATAGCTACTTGCTGGTTTCTTTCCCTAGTATTCAAGACACGTTGAACCAATTCACGGGTAAGAGACGTTGTCGAGCAACCTTCGCGGTATGCGTATTGCCTATCGGATAGGGCGCCTGTTGAGGTTAGAAAATTCGATAGGCGGCTGCTGAGACCATTCTCGAAGACCTTCGCCATCGCTGGGATAATAGAAACTGGTCTATAGCCATCTATATCGTTTCGCTTCCCTCTGCCCTTAAAAACAGGAGCGACTTTACTCATCTTAAAGGGGTTCTTACCATAAGTTATTTGAAGAATATTTTTATTACTAATAATACTACTATTATGTATTTGTTCCTGAGTATATTTCTCTATCTCTATATAAATAACCAAAAATTTTACCAAACTGGAATAAGACTTAATCAGAGATTAGTCTATACAAATTCGGCGCTTAATCTAGGTAAGTATAAGACCTTATTCTCGTTTGGTCGAATCCGCCCTAAGCAAGTTTATCGATGTCTAGTACCCATAGTATAAAAGCCTACACCTAAGTTTAGGAGTAGGTCAATTTGTGTGAGATTCTCCCCCAATTCTATATTAATATTTATAAGATAACCTGACAATAGCTTGCGACTATTTATGTTAGCAGATCTAAGTAATGATTCATTATGAAGAAATATCCATCATTTAATAAGAATTACAATAATTGCAATTAAACTTTTTTCCATATCAAAGTCTTATTATTTGCAGGCATTTCTATAGTATCTATAAGGGATAAGTTATTTTCTTCACCTAATTTTATCAGTTCAGTTATATCACGGATGCCCCAGGAAGGGTCTCTAGCTTTTAATCCAGCGTCAAACTGGATGTTACTCTCGGGTGTTATTACACCATCCTTCTTGTAAGGCCCATATGTAATCATAAGAGCATCTTCTTTCAAGTAAGCACCCGCATTTTCAAATAACCCCAAAGTACATTCATAGGGGCTAATATGAAGTAAATTTGCACAATATATATAGTCAATGCTATTTTCTTCATAGCCATGGTCAGATAATGTATCACATATATTGATTAAAATTGGTTCAAGTATATTTCTAGTTAGACAGTTATTAGCATAGTATGCGATGCTACCTAACAAACTTTTGTCATACTCTGAGGGTTGGAATTTAACACCAGGAAAATGTGGGGCAAAGTGTCCCAAATGCTGACCGGATCCTGAGGCAATTTCAAGAAATAAGGGACTGTCATTTTCAATGGTTTCCACATCACATATAACAAATCTTTTTAAAACTTGCAGTATGGGCTCTTGATTTCTTGAAGCAGCGGGATAAATTAATTTCTCTCCATCTATTCTGAAAGTAAAACAAAATGACAAGATTATGAGATATACAAAATAAATAAATAATAAATATCCGAGGAAATGAACCTGAGCAATTCATATACCTACAAGGGGCAGCTGAGAAGTTCTAAGACTAAGATAGAGAAAAAAAAAATAGATTAATTGGGTGGATCAACTTTTTGTTGTTGTTATTCTGTCCCGTAACCCAGGAGACAACAGTGTT
This sequence comes from Acleris laterana, assembly GCA_963966035.1. Lineage (NCBI taxonomy): Eukaryota > Metazoa > Arthropoda > Insecta > Lepidoptera > Tortricidae > Acleris > Acleris laterana. The sequence continues at coordinate 9,670,719 of OZ014440.1, forward strand.
AGAGTTTCTTAGAAAAAATGCTATAATATATACTTCTAGCACACTCAGGAGAAAGCCCATAAAAGAATGGGTTTGGAATTGCCAATAAAACAGATTTTTAGTGGACTTATATTCTTTGAAATCACAGTTTTAAAGAGTGACTCAGGAGACGTAACCATGGCAACGAGCTACAAGAAAAGTTGATTGACCCAATTAAGTTACATTTATTTTTCAATATAGTCCCTCCCTAACTCCATGCATTTGTAACACTTAGTATAAAAGCATAAGCATAGTGTTAAAAAATATTTTTTCTTTTAGTCTTGAAAATGCTCCTCTAGCACCACCTCTATTTCTTCACTTTAGAATTGCTTTCCCCGCAAGTCTTTCTTATAAGTACTGAACAGAAAATAGTCACTAGGGACTAAATCTGGACTATATGGTGGGTGGTTAATTTCTTCACAGCCAATTTCCTTCAAATCCACCCTTACAACACACGCGGTATGCACGGGCGCGAGTTTACCCCTTCTTTTTTCAACTATGGCTTGATGCACTTTTCTCAATAGATATGAGTATGTTGCATTTATTGTACAACCTTTTGCCTAATAATCTATCAAAAGAATTCTATCTAAGTCCCAAAAAACTGTGGCTATTAGCATAGAGGCCCATTTTTACACTTTAAACTTCTTTGGTGGCCTTTCACCCTTCTCAATACTTGGACTCAAGATCATACTGTCTAACCCATGTTTCATCAATGGTCACTATTCAGGAGTAAATTTAGTCGTCACCATCTTCACAAAATTTTAAAAGTGCCTGAGAAGTTTCGACACACCACTCTTTGTCAAACGCCATCAGCATTTTCGATCATGTGTAGATGCTTGTGAAGGATTTCTCCAACTGTATTCTTGCTAATGTTCAAGGTTTCAGCTATTTGGCACATTTTAATCCTTCGGTCGTACAATACCAATTTTTAGACTATTGCTAAAATATGATTGGTGATCACCGATACTGGCCACCCTGAGCATGGGGATGTCCTCAATCGACTCTCGTCCGTGTTTCGTAATATGCGTTAATAATTCACACATGGTGCTGTGTTGTCTAGAAACACATAATGACAATGTTTTTTTGCCATTATTTGTTTTTAAATGCTCTATCCAGTGGTTAGTACCTTAAACACAACCCCAAAACCAAAACCTCAAAATACCCTAGACTTAGAACTTTTCAGCCACCCCTTGTAACACACTGATCTTGAATAGGATGCCCATCTACCCCTTCATGTGATTTGAGACATTTTACTCTTAAGTCAGTTTATTATAATGTCCCTTAGTAGTCGGGTGTACTCAGAACTGGCTTTTCCTATGGTGTACAATAGATACCTGCAAATATCATGTGTCGCTCACAGCACCAGTGGTATTAACCTTTCGTATGCAGTAGGCAGAAAATTTGTTGGCGGCTCAGTGCGGCAACGTGGTCACGTGACATCAAACCAACAAAAATAGCGACCATACTGAATATTTTTATGTAAGGAGCAATTTTTAGTATTACAATTTGATTACTTTATTGGCTAACCTACAATAAACTTTAACCCTTAGAAAGCTTCACAACAAGGTTCAAATTAAATTCGGGAGGCACGCAAAGCATTTGGTGCAGATCTGCTCTCTAGCAGTTTGCGTATATGGAGCAGATCTGCTACTACGCATACGAAAGGTTAAAGATCCTAAAGGGCGCCAGGGTATTGATTGCACATAGGCAGAGCTCTCTCAGGATGTACTTTTTACTATACTAGAGTTATGAACTTAAAGGGACAAATTGATTAACTAGCAGAAGGCTGAAATTACATTTAAAAAAAAAAAGACAGTTATTATAAGCATACCCGGTACTACTGTACTGCTAATTAACACTTTTCAAAAACGTTTTGCAATGTCGATAATCCCACTAATATTATAAATGCGAAACTGTGTATGGTAGTTTTCTGTATTTGCAACGGCTAGACGGATTTGGGTGAATTTTGTAATGGAAATAGCTTAAGAGCCTGGATTAACAATGTGCTACTTTACTTTCTGGAAAATTTCTAATTTCCGGAGTGAATAACGATAATCGAAATCTACGCGATCGACGTCGCGATCGGAAGTTAGTGGTTTTAGTAAATAAAAACCATTAAAAACTTACTTTTCATTTCCATGGAATTCGCTGGCAAACTCCCGACCCTTACAGCTCATTGTTTTTTTTAATAAATTAAGTTTATTTAACGACTGGGCTCGGTTTATAAAAGATGATAGGAATTTAAAGCTAAAGCAGTACATACAAATAAATGTCACCGTGTCAAACGAACGAATGCTTAAATAATATTAAAATATCACTAAACTTTAAAATAATCGTTTCTGATCTGTCTGATGTTCATGCACAGATTATAGGATATGTTCATGCACAGATTATAAGGGTATGCCTCGATCGTTCACCATTATAATGCAGTTTTTACACCTTCCTAAATTAGGTACTAACAAGAGGGACGTAGAAATACATTGGAACGAGACGGAGATATCTCCATACGTATCTAACGTATTGCGGCATCTCTATTTTTAGTGACTAATTTAAGCAGTCTACGCACTATCCTTGCAGGCGTACAGCGGCGTACAACCGTCAGGCACGATGCTGCTGTACGCACTATCGTGCAAGTGGACAAAAATTCCATCGTGCAAGTCCATGCCGGTAATAGAATAGAAATAGAAAATAGACAATATATTTATTTGTTTCTGCTTACATAAGATTACATCCACAGCTGAAGTCTCCTTATAAGTAAAAATATACCTGTGCCAGGAGACCCCGCTCTTCTATAGCATATAATTACGTTACATGTAAATTAGGAACAACTAGATAATAGAGAAAAAATATTAACCGTTAAAAATTAGTCTGAAACTGAAAGTAAACAATTAAAATATTTTTACACAAACAAAAAGACATATACACATGAGTATCTATGTGCGTGTGTGTGTGTGTGTGTGTGTGTGTGTGTGACTGTGTGCGCGTGTATATGTGTGTGTGTTTATTTTAATTTATAAGGCTACTAACAACTGCTGTCTCCTCATAATTTAGGTCCTTAATCCAAGTGATATATATTTTTTTTGCATTCATAGTTTAATTTAGGGTACAATTGAAGTTCTTTGTTAAGTTTGTTGTAGGTATATTACAGAAGATTGTTTTCGTAGTCGACGTGGCCAATACAGATTTTGTCGAAAAAAATGGTGCAACGTTGTGATTCCTTCTTCTACTTTAGCACCGTTGGTTTGTAATGCAAGTTTTTGTGAGTGAAGAGAGCTGTTTGCAAAATGTACAATTTTCTAACTGTTAGTAAGTTACTATCTATGTAAAGTTGATCAGTGGGGAAACGGAATGGTTTAAAAAAGGCAACTTTTAATAATGATCGCTGAGTTCTTTCGATTTCAATGAACCTAGATTTACAAGCTCCACCCCATAGGAAGACAGTAAGAAATGAGAGACTGACCCAGAGCAATATAGATTATTAGAAGAAATAATAATAATCATTGACGTCCAGCAAGCCCACGCACTAACGTTTTGCTTCGTGCATCGTGCCCGGACGTACGTCACAGAAGGATAATGCGTATACTGCTTTATTAAGGTGTTTTATTTTTATAAAAGCCCTCACCACATGATGTGACTATCTCTATCGTCTATGGGTGGCACCATAGAAAAAAGTGATAGAAAATATAAAGTAGACAGACACCCCACCCGTGTCACCTCCAAATCCTAAATTATAATCTGTGCACCTCACCCGTATGTATACTATACTATACTACACACCCGTATAATATAATTATAATCTGTGATTTCGAGTCGAGTTGATGCATTCTGTTTAATATTCTGTTCTATTAATAAATAATACATTACTTAATAAATAACAATTCACGACAAGCAGTCATTTCAGAATTAAATTGCTGTTTTGTCAGTAAAATGGCGAAAAGATCGGCGTCTACAGCTTTTGATTTAGAGGAAACTGATGTTAAGAGAGTAACCAAGAAAGAGGGCAAGAAACATTCTTTAGATTCTGATGAAGAGGACAGCGGGGCCGAAGAAGAAAAGAACAATGTTCTTAATGCCGATGATATAGAAGGTGAAGAGGAAGGAGACGCCGGCATAGAAGGTGAAGTAAGTGATAGTCACTACTACGGTGTATTCACGTAATTAGCCAAAGCAAATGTCTAATAAGACATACTATATCTACCATAGATTTAAAATTATTTCAATATTTATCATGTTTTTTAGATCACTATTACACCATTCAACATGAAAGAAGAGCTAGAAGAAGGCCATTTTGATAATCAAGGACAATATCACTGGAAGAAAGAGAAGGAAATCCGGGATGGCTGGCTCGACAACATTGACTGGGTTAAGGTCAAAGGCAGGCCTGAAGACAAGTACAAAGTACATAAGGATGAAAGCAAGGGCCTTGGTGATGAGTCCAGCAGTGAAGAAGAGGAAATGGAGGAAAAGTTTGACCTTTTTGAAAATTACAAAGAAATTTTACTTCATATGAAACCAAAGGAGACTATAGCTAAATGTCTGCAGAGACTTGGTGAGCTTTTAAAGGTATAGAATCAAAGACATCTTATCCACATTTTTCAATATGGGTTTAAAGTTGGCTTTGATTCTTTACCCCTTAAGTAAAATTTATTAGTGAAAACTTAGTTGTACCGAATATAACTCCCCATATAATCTCACAACTACTTCTCTGTAGAAATTGTCGAAAATGTTTCCCAATTTTGAAAATTGAAAATTTGGATAATATCCTATTTTATAATGGGGACCACTACATAACTGAAGAGTCATAATTTTCATTGAGCTTGATTTTGACATATCACTTTAAATCAAACCTAACCTAACCTGTGTAGCAATTGAATTATGCATTTAATCTTAAATAGCTCCAGCATAACATAGCTTTTGGAAAAATTAAAACACAGTCAAATTATCACATTTTTTTTATGGGAGTATTTGAGTGAATTCAATATTTTATAATAATTATATCATCCGTAAGTTATCGAAATAAAGGTTTAAATAAATAATGTTTTATGTTTTTATGTGATAAAGTCCTGTTTTAGATTTATAACAGTATAAAATAGTTAGTAATATAATTTATAAGTCATGTTTATCCCTTTTTCAGGTGCAACTTCTAAGATATCAAGTGCAGAGAGATGGAAAAGAAAGAAAGCAGGTATTGTGGACGAGGGTAGTAAAAACGTCACCAGAGTAACCGAGCTTGCTAATCAGATATTAACAAAAATGGGCAACATGGATATTTACCAAGAAACATATGAAAAAATAAATGCCTTTGTTAATAAAAATAAAAGCAAGAAGGATGATGCTGATTTAGATATGTATTCTGATGATTTTGATCAAAAAGAAAAACGAAATCTTGATAAAGATCCAGAGGGTGGTGAATCCTCAAAAGCTGAAGACCCGGAAGATGAAGATGACTCTCCAAAAGAGATCAAATGGGAATTCAAGTGGAAAAAGGATGACGATGTCGAATTGTCTGGACCACATTCTACAGACCAAATGCAGAAATGGGCATCAGAAGGGTACTTCAAAACTGGTGTTTGGGTAAGAAAACATGGAGAGGATTGTCAGTTTTACAATTCCAATAGAATGGATTTTGAGTTATACTTGTAAATAGATATAATCATTTTATGTAATAAAATTTATTTTAAACTTCATACATATTTTTTTCTGCTTTTGAACAAAATATCTATAATATTAAAAATGCTAAAATCAGTCATAACTTTTGCTATTTGGTTAATTAAAACAATAAATAACGTAATTACTTGAACAATAACAAATTGTGAAATAGATGTACCAATTTCTAACCAACTCCCGGTATTTTTGACATAGTACAATAGCTGGATTCCCATTATATTTGAGTATATGAGTACTATAATGTTCAAGTAGCCTGTTGGTGCCTGAAATAAAAAAATATTATTACGCTTATACATATAACCAGATAATTAAAATATTTGAAAGTGAAATAAATATTAAAAATAGTCAGAAACAATTTTAAACAACAATTGATTTTGCGAATACTTAGTCAAATAACATTACAAAGATCAAGTATTTTTTTTTGCAATTTAAACAATTTTTTTTAAATAACAAATGAGAAATAAGAAACATCAAAATGACGTCACGTCATTGATGTCTTCGCAAATGATTCCACATAAAGTTTTCTTTTACTTAAATGAAATAGAAACTACTCCGGTTTTGCTTCTATTAACATCAAAAATTGCTAGTCGTTATCAGTTTGCCGCTCAGTGCTTCTCTATCGTTACTGACTAGATAGAAAGGGAGATACGAATACGAGCGACAACCTAGACGCGGGTAATTTGTGCTAGCCGCACTGTAGACAACGATGACGGCGGTTGAATATTCGCCCTAATACACTTAGCCTGACCACAAAAATAAAACCCTCGCCATATTGCGGAAATTATTATGAACTGACTGCTTTATACATAAGTAGGTACTCCATTTGTTTAAGTACTTAAATAACCACGTGAATGGAAGAAAACAGATACGTCAAAACTCAAGAAAACTGCTTTGATTGGCTGTTTGGAACCCGAGCCACGTGATTTGGTTAATTAGTAACGAAACCTACCAAGTAATAACACTTAATTATTTCCGATCACAAATATAACAGTACTTGCCTCTGTTATGGATTGTACTCCCCTAAAACTGCAAGCTACACTTAAAAATGGTGATAAAGTCTTCAGTAGAATAAGTCCAGTAATAATAAACGGTTGGAAAGATGTAATGAAACATGTAACCCACCGAACCTCAAATGAGTTGAGTGATGCTATATTGCCGGTTCCAAAAAATGCTAAAATAATATAAGTAAGCTGGATAAATAGTTCAGAAATTTTTGGATTTTATATGCATGATATATATAGAAAAACCATTACAACAGGCTATTTTCATCTGTTACCGTTACCACCGGCACACTTGCTGGCTTATTACCGATGATTAAAGTTTAAAGTGGCAATAAAAATTGACTGGGTTGTAACAGGTGTTGCATTGAACTATTCACCAGTAACAGAATATATTCGGGCATTCCTACCGCCGTTAATGTCGTGTTCAATATATTGCCGAAAATAATAATAACTATTAAGAATTTTTTCATGTTAATGGAAGCGGTACTGGGGATAGTTTCCATTTTTTTTTTATGGAATATATAATAACTCGATAAAACGATGACGAATCGCCGAACAAAGCTGCAAGAGTTCCGGTGGTAACACTGGTAACTGAAGGCCCTAAAACTTATTTCGATACCAACAACAGATCTATCAGAACGCAAGATCAGTAGGCCTTCTAAGGTTCGGCTAATGAAGGCTGATGAAGTATATTATACTCTCACTTGACACTGGCGAAACCACTGCACAACCGCAGTGGGCCGCCATTAATTAAAAAAAACAAGGCCTACCCAAGATGCAAACGCTGCTAACGCTTCTGCTTTCTATCGACTCGAAATGTATGGAATTGACATAAGCCGACGCGATCTGTCATTGGATGTACCAGCTTACCTCATACATTCGTTTTTATTTTTATTTTCGAAAATCGGTTAGGTACTTAGCTTTATGCATCTTGACTATGCCATTTTTTACACAAGTTTTTTTTGTTATTTTTTAACTTTCTTGTAAAAAGGCTTTCGCTGTCCAGGTGTGTAGGTATTTTCCACATTGCGGGGATCTATTTTATTCTGCCAATGGTGTTAGATTTATCCGCCGCACGTATATCCATTAAAAGGTTAACATTTTCCCCTATGCGACTTTCTTGATCTATGTCACAAATTAACATTGCAACATTCAAAGGGGTTCCTTACGCATAGGAGGTTATTATAAAATTATTCATTTAAAAAAAAGCTTGTATAAACAAGCTTAATATTAAAGTCGTTATTTCATACAAAGGATACAAAAAAGAAGGCCCTTCGGAAATCTTCACCATTGATGCTCCTTTCTATGGTTGTCAGACTTTGTTTTTTTCTTATGTCCTCTATGGTACTTTTATCAAATGTGCAGTCAGATATCTGAAAATTTAAAAGAACATAATGTTATATGTTCGCAGTAGTATTGAGAGAAATTTTGATGGTTTTAGCTGTATGCGGATATGGCGCTCGTGCGGGCGCAAACCCGCAAGACTGCAAAAAGGCTCTTGGAAATGTAAAGAAATTCAAACTCGTAGACCTTAAGAAGTCTTACCTTTACACGTCCTAAATAAACCAGTCTTAGTTCAATTAATACCCAACACATAACATTTAAATTGAGTGTGACTAGAAAAAGCCCTTCGTGGGATACGGACAGCAGGAGATAGAAGATTAGGATCGAAGTATTTATCGTCATTACACGGCATATTAATCTCTTGGAGCTGAAGATAGGCAGGCCAAATGTAACAACTGAAACCAATAAGAAAAAAATAATAGCCAATCAATTAAAATCATTACAAGTAGTCGGAATAAACACTGTTAATTTACTTAGATTTGCGTCAATGCATATAATATCGAGTATTTAATTTATTGCACGAGTGAGAATAAAATATATTTTTTTGCTTTAACTGTGGTTGTCGCACGTATACTCGGGTATGGTATTAACCGCTTCTATAAAGTTATAGCTCTGCCTATTCCAAACCCTGTAGGCCTTGACAAGACGCATAACGCTTGGGGTAAGCGGACAATCTTTTGAAAGGGCACAAGTCAACTCTATTCATTATGTCAGTGTTAGAAAATCGATAACATCGCTATGCATCTTGTCTACCCCATAAGCAAAGTAAATGCTCGATCACTGGTCACTTTGGATTGGAACTATTGGAAGATGTAACTTAGTAGTAACTGAATTGCTCGCCAGGAGGCCAACAATTTTTTACGCAAAGAATTGACGATTGCCGTGCACCCTCCTGTAGCTGACCACTTTGCAACAATACGTGTAAAGATTAAACTAACATACCTAGATCCAGAAATAATATCCAAGTAGGTACCTACTAACGAAGTCAGTATATAAAGTTGGTGGCTAGTTACTAAAAGACAATTTCTTAACGCATTCACTGCCAGGGGACGTGGCGTCGGTCGTATAGAGTGTTCGGCACATGGTAAATTTTTTTTGGGATATTTATTGGGGTTATTTGTTTGTTATCGTTTCGCCCTTGGACTTCGGATCATAAGGGTCACGGTTTTTTGGAGATATGATTTTTTAAATGTTGTTTCTGTTTTTTTTCGAATTTCCGCCTTTTAACTTTTTTATTAAAGCATGTAAATAATATATTTTGTATTCAATACATCTTAATACATGCTAGTTTAAATACTAATAGTCTTTATTATAATTGATAGTCGCAAAGGGACGTACGAGGTTTCTTATTTCACTAAATTACTGTTTGTGTGAAAAAAATCCAACTTCGAAATTCAACTATTATAAAACTTAATACAATTTTGGGGTTCATTTAAAAAAAATATAACATTAAGCAGAATTTCGGAAAATTTGAGAACTAACAAAATCATATCTAAAACCGTGACCCTTATGACCCAAAGCCCAAGGGCGAAAAGATAACAAATAATATATATATGTGTAGGTATATAATATAATATGATATAATAATATAAGTTTGTGTAGGTATTTAATTGTTTTTTATGTTTATTATTTATTTGTACTTTTATATGTCTCTGTTAGTATTTATTAACAAGGTCTAAAATTTTGTTAACGCCGTTTCTGTAAACTTTGTTTTGTACTAAATAATGTCTGCCGCATTCTGCTTTCTTATTTTACTCAATCACCCAAAGGTTAGCTGGAAGAGATCCCTTAAAGGGATAAGTTCGCCTTTGTACATTCTAACTCTGTATTGTATTAGATTTTCTGTTTTTTTTTTGTGTACAATAAAGTGTTTACATACATACATACATAACCCCAACAATATCCCAAAAAAAATTACGGCCTATGTGCCGAACACCCTGTACCTATGTATATGCGTCGAAAGCCGTTATTGACGATTTACCCTACTTAAAAAAGGGTTTTAAGAATAGTTCTGGATCTAAGTAGTTTAATTTAAATACAACCATAATAAGAATATCTGCTTTGTATATGTGTCCGGTATCTGGAGGGTGGCCACTTATTGAGCGTATAACCTACTACATAACCATAACATATAAGAGTTTAGTATATCTAAGTACCTGCAGACATCCAAGTTAGTGATTGATAAAAATATGATACGGGAGTGCCATTTTCAAATCTTTTTGATTGTACATTGATATTGTGTAAAGACAATAGTAGTAAAACTGCTTGTATCACAGTCACAACTAGTTCACTTTGGCTTTCCTCGTGTCTGTAGTAAAGTGGTATTAAAACATCCCAAGTATAATATGCTACCACTAAAAGCCACAAAAATCCTGCTAATATACTGAAACAGAACAGAGCATAAAATCCAATGTATTATTTTGTGTTTAATGTCATACTTAAACCTAGATAAATGAAACACTTCGTACCTACAAAGACCCAAAATTGTGAAGAAAAAAAAATTTGTGTTTTTTAAAATTGTTAGACACTTGCACAGACCACTTACCCTATAGACTCCGCTTCGGAACAGTTTGTCTAGTATCTCATTAAGCCAAAATGGCGGGGCGCGGGGGGCGGAAAGTGCACCGTGATTGGCTAGTTCAAAGTCAACGAATAATCAAGTGTGCGCGTCGTGGTGCGCGCCAATAGAACCATGGCAACCAATTAGTGTTCTGTGAGCATAAGCATGGCTTACGGGGGCGCTTTTGTATGCGGAGTCTACAGGGTAAGTGGTCTGTGGACACTTGTCTTTACTTTCGTGTGCGGCTTTTTCGACAAATCTCTTAAGACCTTAGTTGAATACATACATAAGCTTTAAGAACGCAATTCAACGAAATTTGAACTTAATACTTAAATATTAAGGTAGGTAATATTTTTAAAAACATTATAATAATGTTCCATAGTGATTTAAAATATTAAAATATGTCTGGAATCATTCTTGATCCGAGTTAAAATAAGTTTAATATATAAATTACTTAATATCGTGTATAAGTAGCATGTAATTGTTAAAACCTTGTCTTAAAAGCAACACAGTACATAGGTATTTAGGGAAAAATAGCACAATAGTAGATAAACATTTTAAATACAGTCACACAAATGTACAGATACTATTTACTTACACTAATTCTATAAAGACGTCTTTGCCCACTACAGGAATGAATGAGAAGAAACTAAGCAGTGCACAGCTCGATGGCCACGCCACCAACATGGGCATGGTTAAAGAATTTCTTATAGAGGAAAATAATGGCCACAAACCCATCCCCATCAGTGGAATGCTTAACATCCATCGATGGGTAAATGACAGTCCCTAAAAATAACATAGATTAGTAAAAACACAATTGAAAAGTTTCGTAATAAATAGTACGGTTAGTAGGGTTAACAAAATAAATAACTAGTATAAACTAACTAGTCTATAATGAGGGATTCATTTTTGAGGAAGATAGAAAACAAAGAATTTCGCAGGTTTTGAAAATGAGGGTAGAAAAGGGTGACCCAAATTTGAGCCGCTGGAAGAAGTTGGGTGCAACCACAAGAGAGCTGCAGAGAAAGTAACTGCTAGGTGCTAGGTAACTTTTATGGTTTTAAGGACTTTTCTCATCAGCTGGGGTAGTGCTGGTCGATTCTTAGGAAGCGCTAGTAGATTCTTGACGTGGTACGTCTACTTACTGAATAAATGTCTTTTATCTTTTTATCAGCTGACTGCACAATCATCGTTGAAATGGAACCATACCATCATAGAACTCTGTCATAGTGACAGCTCTGTGGTTGGTCAGGGATCTATTTCGTCCAGAATCATGGCTCATCCCACCCACCCTAAATCTAAAGATTAGTCCTATTGTTAGAGGGATATTTTATTTTGCCGATATTCTTAATATACAAATAACATCTCCTGCTCACCATTGCCATTGAGCCTAGACCATAGCACAAGATTTTTATCCACACTGCATTAATGTCCTGGCGTCTTTTAAATAATCGGAATGCTTTATAACATACATCTAGGGTTGGTATAGCAAACCACCATAAGATAACTGGCATCATAAAGTGTATATAATACTGAATTGGCAGTCTTTGAGCTAAAAAAAAGATAAAATTATATTTTTTGACTCCCTCCACACAAATGAAAAAATATTCATAAAAAAACTTACCATAAACTATATAAAAAGTTATATAACATGATAATATAAATCCTATATTTAAAAATCTATTTGATGCTAAAACAGTAAATGCTTTTGAGTTAGCTGACTCAGCTTGTGTACTGACTTTTTGCTCTAATAACACTTTGAGCAAGTACATGATCCAACCCATGAAAGACAAAGTGACAAGGATAAGTAAGGGCCTCTGATAATAGTTTTGGTAATATGCCAGCCCTGCGAGACTCAATTGTGTGATTTCTTCACTAAAATGAATAAGTTTTTCATATTCTTCATCAACCAACAACCTCTCAGTGAATTGAACAATTTCCTTAAACTTCTCGGTGCTAAATGGTTCATAAGGTTTGTAGAGGAACAATATTGCATTTGCTTCAACATCCAACTTTTTCCTGTTATATTGTGACGCTAATTGTCTACTATGGCTATAAATTGCTTTGGCTCTGTTAGGCAATGTCATATTTAATAAGTCTGCAGGCAGTCTCCCCTGAAATTAAATTTATTTTATTATTTAAGCATAGTTATGCAACAAATACAAAAAAGTGATAAACAGGAACTTACAATTGAATTTACTGGGACAGGTATTGAAAGTATAGTGGACATTAGAGGTGTTAAATCTGCCTGATTTATGTCATGCCGGTGATTTAAAGACATTCTCTCAGTCTCTGGGTCAAAAGGCCCTTCCTTTGATGTTTGCACCCCGGCACCCCACAGTACATATGGAGTTTGTGTTTCATGATCGTCACCTGCTCCATGGGAACCTGTTAGGCATACAAGTATTTATGCACTACAATGGACATATTTAAACGGACCACATTTGTATAGAGAACTATATCTACAGAACAACCAAGTTATCTGTTCTGTCTGCTATTGACAGAACAAAAAAAAACACAAACTTTGGCCTAAATACAGCTAGGAAATCTAAATTAATATTCCTCTTCGAGAACAATCAATCACAATATTTAGATCTTCACTAGACCTGAGTCAACATAGGTTGATCCTCAAGATAGCTGCGTTTCATATTTCACACACTATATTTACAAGCAAGGCAGTAGAAAGTCGTGATTAAAATTAACATTAAAGAAACAAGTGCGGCAAATACATGTTTATATGACCTGTCACAGGGCTACATCCATAAGTGAGCAACAGGTCTGAGATATTTTGAACAGATATATTTGGACAGCTAGAAAATAGGCTACAAATTTATCCTAAGAAAGATTACAACCGTTAGAATAGTGATAAAGAACTATGCAGACAGAGTCATGATGCGCAAAAGGGAGAAACCTAATATAGGTATAGCATTAAGCTCTTACCCCAATCAGTCATGCCATGATCAGAAGTCATCAGGAATGTTGTTTTTCCATCATTGTTGTAAAAATCCCTAAAAACTTGTTCTATTTCTTTTATTCCTTCATCTACAAATTGTATGGTAGTCAAAAAGTTTCTGTAAATATAAATAATTACAGAAATGATTGGTTTTATCTTTGTCGTTTTTTTAAATAACCATTTTAATTTTGTTAAATGCCTTACTGTGTTTTGGGCTTATGTGTATGTCCTGAGGTATCAGTCCCAAGTAAATGTAAGAAGAAGCAAATTTTCTTTTGATGTAATGTTTTTGCAACATCATCATTATGTTTTGCATTCTCTAAAAAGTTTTTGACACTTTTGAATACCCATGCGTCTAAGAGTGTTGTATTTTTATCAGTACTAAAAGTGTTGTCATAGGGATCACATTTTTGAACATGGATATGGTTGTCAACTGTTCCCTTAGTGAAGATGTCTACAATGTCATAAGTGCCCCAACTCCAAGTATGGGAGGTCCGATTAAAGACTGAATCAAAATCAACAGGGTTTTCTTTCCAACCCTTCATAATAGCAGAGGGGTCTTCATAGAAGCCTGCAATGACAGCTACATGCCCAGGCCTGGACTCTGTGGGGACTCGCGTATGGGAAATACCCCACCTGCCTTGTAAGTTCGCAATTGATCTAAAAAACAAGATTTAATGTAAGCAACTACGATTCTCATTTACTCGATTCATAGCTATCAGATGATGGTAATACCTCAAATACGGCATAGTAGTATAATTGAGAAATGACTCCGCCCTTAAACCATCGACCACGAAAAGAACCAGGCGATCTGCTATCGATTCATGATGCGGGTGATAAGGTACTACATTCTTCACAATAGGGGACTTAAAATATATATCGAATATCGAAAATAAAAACACAAAGTGAATGAAAAACCCAACAATAAACATCTTCAACTGTGAAACAAAACTAACAGCATCAGGGCTTTTTCAAATAATTAGCGAGGAAAAAGTCATTCTGAAACTTCTGAAATGATAAAGAGAACACATACAGGTACAGGAAACTTTGTCAGTCACGTCAAATTGACAATATGGACATGAACATCTAGTAGTGACACTGACACAAAGACAGTGCTACCAAAATTGCCTTTTTTACCATGACTTTAAAGCTGGATACATCTTCACAAACAGGCAATTTCGTCGCAATATTTTTTTTTATAGCAAATCTACTTAAGAAACTGGTGTTTTTTTCATAATAAAGTTATATTTATTACTAGGCATTGCACATGATAAAATAGCTAATTAAAAAAGCAAGATGTATCTTATCGCTGCTTTCCCCAAATAGTAATAGTGGCTACAGGATAGAAGGCAACTACCTGACTTCAAATATATCGGTCTGCCTGCGCACAGTGGTCGCGTTATCTATACATATACCTATGGTGGCTTAAAATCGTGTTAGTTTTGTTATATTTTAATTTGGCATTAAGAAATACTTAAGTATTTCTCTCTCTCTTTCTCTTGCCTATACACACACAATACCACTACATATGCAATTCCACGCTCTCGCTAATTCAACTATAGGTACTTACTTTACACACAACATTCAGCTATTTCTCTTATACACTTGGGAGCAAAGAAATCACGCCACTTAGTACTGATTTTTCATAGAAAAGTTGATTTTTTATAAAAAAATAACCATATTTGAAAGGTCATAGCGCCATAACGCGATCAAAATTTTGGTAATTTTTTGCGTATTTGACATGAGTACAATTAGTACCTTCGAACAACACGGCCTTCCTTTTTGGATCGTAGCGGAAGGGAGTCGCCTCAGCCACCCTCAGCTATAAATATTACAGTCAAATAGTTCTGTCCTTTTTTGCAGGGGGAAATTTGCTCACAAACTTGGTATTAGCGGCAAGTACCTATATCTCACACTTTGGTTTCGCTGATGGTGATGAGTGATGACAGAGTCGCTGGAGGAGTTGCAATATTCGGTGACCTGTCGTTTCGCCGAATTTAATTACCCAGATTTTTGTTTCGCAGACAACTTTTGGCAGACCTTTATTTTGGCCGAGTAACGCTGGGGTTTTGTTTCGCCGAGTCGTCGATAGGAAGAAATGCGATATGAAGAATAACGTTTAGTCGATTGTTTGTTTCATAATTTTTTTTCTGTAAACTAACACAAAAGTTTACTGATTTTAACATTGGATTTTAATGAATACTGGGATCAAAATATACACTCAGGGACAAAAATAACGGGACAGAGTGCGTTTTTCATACAAACGAGGCTATTTCGAAGCCTTGGTTCCTCGCCAGGGGATGCTTGTAGTGAAATCTGATGATGGATACCCCGAGCATCGATACAGGACTTCCAGAGTGCCTAGGACACCCAACTGATTAAATCTGCGGCTAACGCCGGAATTGTGCATCTTCAGAAAAACATCTAAAATGACAATAAAATGTAAGGAAATCCAAATGCTGACTCAAACTCTCTTGCTGTGGTGTCAACTGATTGTGCGATCAGTTAAGTATCTTAAGAACTTTTGACCTCCTCTATTGAACCTTGGTGTATCCACCATTAAACCTCACTCAAAACAACCGCTGGCTAGGAACCAAGGATTCGAAATAGCCTCGTTTGTATGAAAAACGCACTCTGACCCGTTATTTTTGCCCCTGAGTGTAGTTATGTGCGACGACGAGCGTCGGCGAGGAGGGGTGTTAGGTAGAATTGCAACCAACAACGCACGAGCCGAGCGAGCGGAGATAGCGTGTCGCGGCACAGCGGCTGGCGAGACTTGGTTTGTATTAACTTCAATGCCAGTATTTGATGCCAAACCCGGTATAAAACAAAAAGGTGGCGAAAAGTTGATATTAGCACTGAAACGTTCAACCATTTAAAAGTGAAAGGTTGTTCGAGCAAACATTCATATTTTATGTATTGATTATTTATTAGGCTTAACGAATTTTCTGGCAATAGTAAAGTTGATCAACTTACTGACTCAAAAGCCAATTCCCGACTTCTCGTGTTGTGCCTATACCTACAGTGTACAGCCGAAACATTAAGGATCAATAAACCGGATAACCACAATAATAATAAATGTAATGAAATGTAAATTAACATAGAATAAAACACAAAATAATTTCGAACTATTTTATGTAGCTGAAGAAGAATTTTCACTCATCTCATCCATTCGTAGAACACCCGAAAGCAAGGCCAGTAGTTCTGATTCTTGAATCTTCTTTAAATTTTCAAAGACAATGTCAGTTGGAATTGTGAAATTGCCATCAGTAACTTCGAGTAGAGTAAACCCTAGTGTTGCGTAAAGGCGACTTACTTGCTCAGTACTTAACCATCCTCGCTGTCCTGGATCAAAACTCTTGATAATAGCTTCCAAGTGCCTGCAAGAATTAGGCAAATTAGCGGCGTCGGCGTTTCATTATTGCCGCGAGAGCCTATTCAGCCACACCTCAATAACGTGTTTGTTCAACAACTCCTCTTATTAAGGTGCGTCCGCACCGCTGCTTGCGGTGCGTATATTATGGTGCGTCAAAAACGGCGCCATGTTGTTACTATGTATTAAGTTAACTACCTAGGTATGTGCCGTCACTAGTTCCTTCACAGCACTAGTGTTTGACATAATTGTGTTGTTAATTGTTTATTTTAGTTAAGGAATTCAGGTTAAAAAGGTGTGATTTTTAAATTTAGATGTGATATAATTCCTTAATAACTCAAAGCTTCCTCTGTCGAAGACATTTTGCGTTTGAAGTGTGAGCAACCTTAAACATGTGTCACCGACGCGAGCCGAGTGAGTTCGCGAACTTTAACACGTTCACTGTTCCCATACAAAACGATCTGACAATGTCACAAGTCCAACTGTGCATTCAATATGGGGATGTGACTCCATAGTGGAAGCACGGACTCTTGAAAAAAAGCGTCATGACTCCAAATTGGGGGCACCCGGACAGGGAATGTGTAACTTAAGATACTTGTACTATTACTTATTCTCTGGTTAAGATTGCGACTTTATAGCTCGTGCGTCTGTCACTGACGAGCCGAACCGAATAAGAACTTTAAGATCGCGGTCTCACAGTGAATTTAACTTTTCTCAAATATTGTAGTTTTGTCCGATACCACATCGAACATTCGTAAAAGAACCAAGCTGTGAGCGGTATAATGCGCAGTATGCTGCTCAAATAGTGGCTTCCACTACTCCATTTATAGCGTGCATTACCTTGATACGATTTTTTTAATATTAGGGTATGTAGGTATCTGTTAGATAGATGTTTACGTAAGATTGACACAAGATTTAAAATGCTCACAATCCATACTAATATCTATACTAATATTATAAATGCGAAAGTGTTTCTGTCTGTTTGTCTGTCTGCTACCTCTTTACGCTTAAACCGCTGAACCCATTTAGATGAAATTGGGTATAGAGATAGTTTAAGTCCCGGAGAAGGACATAAAATAGTTTTTATCCCGAAAATCATTCCTTAAGGAAGGGAAATTGAGAATGAATATTTGTATGGAGCTACGATATAATTGAGTTACACGCGGACGGATTGAGTATTTTTTAGGTAGGAGGTAACATTACTCACGTTACAAGTCACGCTATGATTTAAAGCAGATCTTTACTTGACTAATTATTAATTATCAATAGTAAATCTTCCGATACGTCAAGTTCAGTATTTCAAGTTTTACCTATACCACAAGACCCTTAACGACCTTAACTAAATTTGAAACTTCGGGAGCGCAGTCCCTGTGATTCGTCACTGGAGACAAAATTGAGAGAAAGGGATGGGAATAAGTTAGCATCAAACTTCAATTTTCAAAGTGAGGGCCCTGATTATGCTTACTTCTTATATCCATGTTTTTCTGGGCAGGTCCCATTTGTTCCATGGAACATGACGTCATCGGACAGAATAAGATTTTTTTCTCTTATTTTGTATAGCGACCCGCCCTCGCTTCGCTTCGGTTTATGTGAGTTTTCTGTAACACCCGTACATGAAACAGGATTTATTATACATATAAACCTTCCTCTTGAAACACTATCTATTAATAAAAACCACATCAAAATCCGTTGCGTAGTTTTAAAGATCTAAGCATACATAGGGACAGACAGCGGAAAGCGACTTTGTTTTATACTATGTAGTGATTATGGAACATGCAATACTTTTAATTGCATAATGTTCTTTACAGGTATATTTATATATTTAATTGGATTATGTTATGGAAGATTTTGGGAGAGTATGATTCCCATTTTATTCTATGGCATGAAATTCGGGTGACAAGCTAGTGGAAAAAAAATGGGACAAATGTATCATTTTGATCTATGACGTCATGTTCCATGGAACAAATGGGATCTACCCGTTTTTCTTACCTATCCTCATACAAAACAGGGGCTGTTCCATATCCTGAACGGAAAAGCATACAGTTATTTAACAACTCCTCAAGGTAAGCTACAGGTTTCTCCGGCCGTTCAGCAATTATTTTTGTTAATAGAAAACGAATCAATTCGGGTATTCGGCGTTTTTGTAAATAATTTTCAGTTCGATCTACTGAAGTCAGAATTTTTCGCTTCTGAGAAGGTATTAAAACGCTTTGCTCAGAAGAAACGCTGTCATCGTCAAAAATACATTTACAAAATAATTCGCAATCCAGTTCCAGTATTACGCTTTTTTCAGAGTCAACCATTATTATTAATAGATAAAATGAAAGTGGTTGAAATTTAAATCAAAATCTATTGGTGACTGACACAATGGTTATTTTTGTTTTATTTTTTATAAATGTCACATATTATTTTTGGTCAGTTATTTGCAAGGACAAAGGTCTTATTTTTATTTATCTTATTATTTAGGTTTTTTTTGTATCATTCCCTTGGTTACCTATGAACACCAGTTTAAGGGCCGCCTGTATGTTGTATAATTTTCCATTGCGTCCATCGCACCGCGCAATCAATCGGGCAATGTGCGATAAAACTACCCCGCGTAAAAAAATCGCTCGCGTGTGACGGATTAGGGAAAGTCCATTATGTTCTGTTTCAAGGCGTTAAAAATCGCTTCAACGCGCGATAATGTTACGACCGTGCGGATGAGGCCTTACTCAACGGTTTAAGTACGCGTACTTCGGATGACACGCGGGCGAGTAAGATACGCGAACTTACTCCTCATATATCTACCGATACGACGTTGTTTTTTCTATATCTTTTCTGTAGCAACCAAACTGTCAATTATTTATGTGTCATCTTATCTGTGCAAACCGTCGATTGTTTTGACGTTTATTTGAACTTTGTTCCAGTACTTCCAGTTGTTAAATACGTTAGCCAAGTGGAATTGCGTTGTATTATATTACAAAACTAGCGACCCGCCCTCGCTTCGCTTCGGTTTATAAGAGTTTTCTGTAACACCCGTACATAAAAAAAGAATTTATTATACATATAAACCTTCCTCTTGAATCACTCTATCTTTTAAAAAAAACCGCATCAAAATCCGTTGCGTAGTTTTAAAGATCTAAGCATACATAGGGACAGACAACGGGAAGCGACTTTGTTTTATACTATGTAGTGATTTACATTTACATTGTGATGATTGATCAGACTTAATTGTACAGAGAAGAAGTTTATGTCATAATCATGTTGTCTGTTCTACGCGAGAAAATGGAAGAAATTCGAATCGGGAAAATCGACGATTGTCAGTTCCTTTAACAGTATTTATTCTATTAAAGATAATTTAGGATTGGTAGATATCGTTTTGGTACTTGGAAGTATTGAAAATCTATTCTATTTTTACAGGCGACACAGATGTGCGTAAAACTGGTCAAGAAATGGATGTAATTAGACAAAGAACCATCGCCTATGAGTATCTTTGTCGCTTAGACGAAGCTAAAACCTGGATGGAAGCTTGCTTAAAAGAAAAACTACCCCCTACTACTGACTTCGAAGAGAACTTGCGTAATGGCGTATATTTAGCAAAGTTGGGCCATTTCATTGCACCAGAATCTCTTCCCTTAAAGAAAATTTATGATATTGATCAAAGACGATATAAGGTAAAATAATTAAATATGTAAACCATTGCCATTGACGAGGACCGTCTGTATGCTTCTGTTTTGCATTCTTTTTCTAAAGGTGCTCAAGATGTAACATATTTGTTGTTAAGTTTTAATTATGTGTTGAAAACTTTATAAATAGGAAAGATTTGTATTTTTGTGTGTGTATGTTTGTTATGAATAAACTCAAAAACTACTGTGCCGATTTCAACAATTCTTTCACCAGTGGAAAGCTACATTCACCCTGAGTGACATAGGCTATGTTTTTTTTTCTGTACGGATGGAGTCGCGTGCAACAGCTAGTATTATATAAATTATAAAATATTCCAAGATTGATCAATAATATGTAGTAGATAAACGCAAACCAATAGAATTTAAACATAGAAAACTTCTGTGACTTAAGTACTGAGTTACTGACTGACAGACAAAGCACTGTTTAAACAATGAACCTCTCTTAGTTATTTGCAATGAATTTGCTTTTTGTAATTTTTTACTTGGGTGCCCCGTGGGTGCACTAGGAAAGGTTTTATTTGGCCTTAAGAAATAGGGGAAAACACACTACACAAACATTCTATGTCCTCAACTGAGCTATAGGTGATGCTGAAAATTTGAGTTATATGGGTTCTTTTATATTTTCCCCGTAGTCCCAGTTGTTCGGTTGATTAGTCCGGGGCCGGACTAATGTCTCACTTTTCATCCTCCATCCTATCCTTCCATCCTATTAGGTAGTTTGGTTAATGATGTTCTGGTACTAAGTTTGTATATTTGGGTCAATCAACTTTTCTTTGTAGCTCGTTGCCATGGTGATGTCTCCTGAGTCACTCTTTAAAACTGTGATTTCAAAGAATATAAGTCCACCAAAAAACAGTTTTATTGGCAATTCCTAACCCATTTTTTTATGGGCTTTCTCTTGAGTATGCTAGAAATATATATTATAGCATTTTTTCTAAGAAACTCTAACTCTGTTGTCTCCTGGGTTACGGGACTGAATAACAACAACAAAAAGTTGATCCACCCATTTATTAACTTGTAACTTGGCCCCAGAAGCCAAATTGATTGGCGTTTTACTGATTAATTTTCCTAACTATAAGAGGCTATTCTACCAAATATTGAGGTTAAAATGTCACAGATTTTCAAGAAAAATATAAAATGAAAAATTGGTTAAGTAAAAAGTGACTTAGGTATTTAATAAAATCAGCAGAGTTCCTAAAATTTAATTAAGTGTTCAAAATTGAAATAGTTTCAGGATGACAGTTTCAACTGTTTAGACTTACAATTTAAAAAAAAAAAGGTCAAGTGCGAGTTGGATTCGCGCACCGAGGGTTCCGTAAATGAGACAATATGATTGGTAACCCCAAAAGAAAATACTCATTTTGTTATGAACCATTTTGAATAGTCTAAATTTTAATACAGAATTTCAATGTTTTTTTCATTTCTCAATAAATATAATTTATATTTATATTTGAACTCTATTTATATATTATATTTAAATTCCCATAAAATATATTTATACATACATACATACATAAACTCACGCCTTTATTCCCTGAGTGGGGTAGGCAGAGCTACAGAATTTCCAACAACTCTTAAGAACTTTTTGATAAATCTGTAACCACATTTTGCACACTTAGGCTAATATGTTTAGGCTAAGGTGTTTTTATATTTTATATATTTATATTTTAAGGGAATTTAATTTTTTATATTTTTTTATATTAATTTAATTATCTATATGTCAGGTTTTGTTCAGATTTTCTGATTATTAAACTTCAGAGATGTAGAGGGATAGGTCATTCTTAGCACATTTCTGGCTATAAATCTAAAAGTATGTCACAGAAAAATAAGAATAAAATAGTTTTGAAATGTGCAGATAAGCCCTGTCATATGACACCCCATTTGCTATAATCAAACAACTTTCATTATTCAACCCCCCATTCTATACCATAATTTAAATATTTACTTATACATACATATTTACTTATACATAATATATAATTTTTACTAAAAACAGATGCGGGCAAGTCACTTGTACAACTTTGCCAAATTTCAAGCAGTATTTGTAGTTGCTGAGAAAACCTGCTGTGACATACAGACAGACAGACTACAAAGTCATTATATGGGTTCCTTTTTTACCATTTTGATACAGAACCCTAAAAACGGCCATTTGCGATTCTTACTAGCACACAAAAATTTCCTAATTTAATTTAATTGGTATTTTTTGATATTTTTGGCATTATTACAACTCTGAAAATTTAAGCGGTCTACCTGTGTATCGAGGTTCATGAGATACGGCTCGCTCACAGACAGACGGACGGACGGACGTACGGACAGCGGAGGCGTCCCGTACCGTTTGGGTATGGTACCTTAAAAAGACGCAGTGAAGTGTCTCAAATAATATATCTTTTACAGATCATGGGATTGCAGTTCAAACATACAGATAATATCAACTTGTTCCTGCAGGTTTTACGAAAAACGGAACTCCCTATTGTAAGTTTTAATCAGGTTTATACAGTATGTAAATACTTCCATATCCAATTCTAAATTTTATTTCAAACCGTGCAATCTTAGCCAGTATTAGCTAACCAACAATTAATTTAAATATTTCTGACTTATTGTGACGTCAATTAAATGAAACAATCTTTTCTCAAATATGCAATGAAATATTGATGTCATGTTCCTTATAAGGCTGCGAAGTTTCGGGTGGGGCTAGGACAAGAGGTTGTTAATGGAATTTCATACAAATCTTGCAGGCCTAGGCCGGCAAAGTCCTCTTTTTTAATTTCCATTCCATACATTTGTGGCACAGGCATCATGACATTCTGCCACTATGCGTATTAAAAAGTTATAACGTCAAATACTAGGACATCCGCGCTGTGTCGTATGCGCCCGCCAGCCCGCCGGTGCGCCGCGCCGCCTCTCCTGCGATCTAAGTTGCGCTACGCCTGATATGCCTCCTAATTAAGGTTGCGCTCCTGGTACTTCATTTTGACATGCGACACTTTCAACCCGCTTCTCAGTTAAACACTGGCCTACTTTCAGAGTATGAGACATGAAAATATTTATAATTTTCTTTTTTTGAGTGATTTATTTTTTTATTTCATTGCATATGTTTGAGAAAAGCACTATTACATACCTCGCCGTGAAAAGGGGTTGCCAGCCTCGTAACAATGCGGTCTCGCTTCGCTCGGCCGTCTATATCACTCGGCCGGCAACCCCCGTACTTCCCGGCCTCTGTAGTAATGTACTATTATTAGTGAACCTCTATATTCTTTTTATAACCACTAACTTCATGATCAATACATAGAATTTCTTCTTACTATCAAGATATGCACTCTTCCAGACTTTCGAGCCCGAAACAACAGATATCTACGATAAGAAGAATATACCAAGACTAATTTACTGCATACATGCCTTGAGCTCTCATTTGTTTAAACTTGGCAAAGCTCCTCTAATCCAAGATGTATTCGGGAAAGCCGTATTTACAGGTAAACTATAGTTGGCTGTCTTGTCTCTGGGGCAATTATATATTTATTTAACTGCACTTATTGTAATAAATTAACCTTTTAAACCCTAGGGCCACATTAAAGAAAACCCTTAGGGTATAGGTACAGGTCATGGGTTGTGGCGGGCTCTTTTATAACTGATCAAATTATCAGTAAAGTTATAAATTATTAGACTCTGACTAGCACAGTTCATTATCAACTACTCTATGCTATTGTAGCATTTGTTACATAGATTTTTGCAGACTTGTCCTAAGCTTGGCCATTGTCCCGGAAAGTTTTTTTTTTATTACAATAAATTACCGTTTTATTGTACATGTTTTCGACTACAACGAAGTCAGCATTAGAAAATACCAGTCAATCTCCTTTAACTAATTTATCACTAGTATCACAATATTTAACACTGTCAGCCTGCTGCCTTAGCGCCTTTACTAAAAGGGAAAAACGGCACGGCACTAGACCCAGTACTAAAACTGCCCCTGGTAAGCCTTTTCAAGCGTACAGGATAGAGAAACCACACGGGCCTGCGCTGGGCCGCTGCCGCCTATGTTCATTTGCAGTAATAAGATAACACTTTATTTTACTGATGTAAGTAAACTATATTTTTTATTTTTTAGATGAGGAACTTGACTTGGTTTCCAAAGATTTGCAAAAATGTGAACATCCAATGCCAATGTTTCAAAAGATTGGTGGAATATTGTCAAAAAATAATGTAGACAACAGTCAGGGTATGCATAAAGCTGTTGTGGAACTTAACAAACTTTTGGATAGTCAGAAACCTATTACTTCTGCTCTACTAAACCCACAACTGCAATTAAAACATGTTCAAAATCGCTTAATGGATGAATACAAAAAAGTGCTGAGGGCGGCAAAACATGAGAAATTGCAGGCCGCTCATAATCACTCACTAAATGAAAGCTACATCCCGGACGAATACGACGAACTGCTAACTGTAGTTGAAATTCAAGGCCATATAACTGCTACTAATTACAAATTTCTTTGGAAAACATTATGCTCGACTTCCAATGAAAATGACATTAACAGCTTGCATAAAATCTTTAACGAGTCTTGGGTTAAAGTTAAGCATTACGACCCTAAAAATTTGGACTTCTATTGCGATGTTGTCAAAGAAATGATTGAATCTAATAAAGATAATGACGTTGAGAGCATAACGAATTGGCATAAAATATTTCAGAATGTAATTAACGAAGGCAATCGAAAATCTCTCGAGCATGGTGACCACAAGAGTGCTATTGCAAATGTTAACAAGGCATTAGATGAAGGTGATTCTGAGGATTTGTTAAAAGCACTAACAAATCCTCATTTAGGATTAAATATTAAGGTGGATGAATACGCGATTCCTCTTTTATTTGAGGAAATGAAACTAGAAAAGTGTGAACTTGAGAAACAATTGAACGAGAGCGATATAGCTGCTTCGGTGTCGTATTTAACAGCAGTAGCTGCAGTTTCGCAGGCTGTTGAAAGGGGACACGAAACTTCGCTTTGGAAATCATTGACATCCAGGCAAGTACATTTGGAAGGTCTTCGTCCCCACTGTCGTCGCCGCTACCTATCCGCACTCATGAACGCATTACAAGTTAAAGCTAGGGAACAGTGTGCCTGCCCTCTGCTAACATTGGAGGACATAAGAGATACCATTGAAATGGTTAATATGGAGGATGACGACAACGAAGAATGTAAGTATTATAACATTATAAGGATGTACCGAATAATCATACCTCATTGTATAAAACGATATCGTGTGTACAATAATTATGTACGTAACTGTTCTGTTTCTGCTTGTTTGTTAATACTGTTCTCAGTCTACTACCTAGTATACGAGACTTACAGTAAACTAACAGTAAGGGTTCTGGTTTTCTCAATTTGAACACTTAAAGATCTGAATTGAATTGTAAAATAATTATTTTTCATATTATTCTTAACAATAGTTAGATTTTATAGTTTTTTTTTTGTTTGCTTTGCGATGATTTAACGTGACTTAATCGCATAGGTAAACACATTATTCTTACCTCGACGTTTCGGTCGTGTTGCAAAGATCGTGGTTAAGGTACCTACAGTTGAGAAGACTGTTGTTTATAGTATTTTGTTACATAATCACATAACATGTAAAACTTCTTTGTTTGTTACCAGTGGTTGCGGTAATCGAAAAAATAAATAAAGCAGTTTCAGAAGACAATGTCGAGGCATTGATGCCACTACTTAAAAGTTCATATTTAAAAATACCTGCTCTTCTGAATAAAGAAGAAAAATATCTGTGCTTAAGAATGTTAAAGAAGAAATACCTATTAAAGGAGTCACAAAACCTTTGGCTTGATGACATTGTTGATATTGTTCACCAAGTGAATGACGAGTCGATAAAAGTGAAGGATTTAACGGAAGCGTTAGTTCAATTAAATTCAGCGGTTTTGAAAAACGATGTTAATGAATTTTGGGATGCGGTTTCAAGCCCTGTTCTTTCCAGAGTTGGCATGGTTGATGTTGCGTGTAGAAATGTATATTTTCAAACATTTACTAAAGCTTTAAAGAAACGAGGACAACATATCTGTCCGTGGATTGTTTGCCACACGGATGCAGGCAATACCGTTTATATAGATGTAGAATCCTACACTTACAGCTGGACTACACCTAAGAATTTTGTGCCGTATGCCCGTTATTTTAGCAGAAAAGATGTTTACAGTCTTATTGATAAAACTAACAAACATCACATTAACAAGTATAAACAAGCTATGATTGAAAATGCAATTGTAAAACTTCAAGCATCTTGTAGAGGTTTTTTATTTAGAAGGCACATGCAACAGAGACTTGAGTTTTTGAAACATAATGAGGTGTTTGCTGTGAAAATCCAAGCATGGTGGAGAAGTATTTTGATTCGGAAAAAGTATGGGACGATTTTAAAAATGAAATTAATTGAAGCCAAATTACAACGAGAACGGAAGCAAAATCCCTGGGCGTGGTATAAAATTCAGGTAAGAACCGCTTTTAGTTTTCTAGGTCTATCATACATCTATGTTGAAACGGAGTTGAATAATGTTTAACCATTTCAGGAGCACAATATAATTAAGATTCAAGCGCTCTGGAGAGGTCGCCGTGCCCGGGAAGCGTTTTCGTCGTTGTTCCACTCTCCAAACCCACAGCTGAAAGTCGTTAAAAGATTCATACCACTATTAGATTTCTCTACGGAAGATTATGACAGGGAAATCGAGCTACAGACTCTGAAAGCTGAGGTGGTTCAATCTATAAGAAAAAATCAGGAATTGTCTAAACAGATAGATGACATGGATTTAAAAATT
Source organism: Acleris laterana (assembly GCA_963966035.1). Taxonomy (NCBI): domain Eukaryota; kingdom Metazoa; phylum Arthropoda; class Insecta; order Lepidoptera; family Tortricidae; genus Acleris; species Acleris laterana. The sequence continues at coordinate 9,698,096 of OZ014440.1, forward strand.
GGACTTTTAGTTCAAAATAGAATAGCTTTACAGGAAGTCGCCGCCCACGGATTGAAACTTAACAATTTGGTCAAACACAATTCTATGACAAAGCTCGTCTTACATAACCAAGGGAGAGGGACATTAATGACGGTCTCATCTGCTGTGAAAGGGTTAAAGTCTCTCACAAAAGAATGCAAAATACTTCTAGATGGTTATCAACATTTATTTTATGAACTACAAACAAACCCGACTTACCTCTCCAAACTTTTATTCTGTATACCTCAAAACAAGACAAATTTCTTCTTGCAAAACGTTGTTTTAAGTCTCTACAACTTTGGGGCTTATCCCAGAGATGAGTATTTGCTACTAAAACTATTTAGATTCACTTTAGAAGAAGAAATAAGCTGTAAAGTAGAAAAACCATTTGACATAATAGCTTCAACACCTTTGGTACTTAAAATGGCAGTAAGCTTGTCAAGACAGTTGTCTGGCCTGAACAGTCTTCAGACTATAATCGGTCCTCTCGTCGAGAAGATGTTGAAAGATAAAGATCTGAATATAGAAACTGGTCCCGTGGAAATTTATAAAGCCTGGAGGAATGAAACTGAAATGAAAACTGGTGAAATCTCGTGCGTATATTTCGTATTATAATATGTGATACTAACGAAGTGTGATATATTTTATTTTATTTCAATTTATTAACAGGAAGCTGCCATATTCAGTGAACCAAGAAGAAGCGTTAGCATATCCTGAGGTTAAAACCAGACTGGAGAGTGCACTTACGCAACTGAAATCCATTGTTACGATGTTCCTAGATAAAATAACCAATTCTACTGACCTTCTTCCTTTCTGCATAACTTACATGGCTAGAGTATTGCATAGATCCCTGACCTCTAAGTTTCCTCATACACCAGAAAAAGATATACTTAAGGTACCAATCATTATTTACTAGTATTTCCGCGCAACTCCGTAGGTAGAATAATTACAGAAAAAACTTTCAGACTATTGAAATGTACAAAAATCTCATGAACTCACACAAATATTTTCAGTTTTGCTTTTTATTATATTGGGCATGTTCCTAAACCTTCGTTCCTAAAACTTCCACCGAAGTTCGTTTTTATTTTGACCATATTTAAATATGTTTTGTATTTGAACAATGCCATTATAATATTCAGCTGATTCATGTAATAAACAGTTGAGAAAAAACAGTTTTTGAATAGCTACAAAACTAACCAAGTAATACGCCTACAACGATTTGTTCCTATCTCTTTCTAGCAAAACAGAATTTAACTTTGTTGGTTGGATTTATATATGGCTGACCTGTTACATGATGTCACAGTGCACATCGGATCTCTCTACCTAATCACTGTCTAATTAGCAGTTTAAAATGCTTGTATCATCCGTATTTTTTAGTCCATTTTAATTTCAATTTCACTTTTGTGATTTCTTTTACGGTATTTTCCATTTTGAGCAATGCGGTCAATTATGTGGGTTTTCAGGTAATTGGGAATTTAGTCTATTACCAATTCCTTAATGCAGCTATTGTAGCGCCTGACGCATTCCATATCATCAATTTACCTAATGGAGCTGGCCTTACCACTGATCAGAGAAAGAACTTGGCATCTGTTGCCAAAATACTGCATTTCTCTGCAGCAAAGAAAGGAGTAAGTGTTATACTTTTATTTCGTTATTTATTTAACCTCCAAACCTTATTTAATAATGCTTCTTTGACTAGTTTGGTGAGGAATCAAGCCACTTGCGTTGCCTTAATCCGTTCATAGTACACTGCCATGAGAGAATGAAGGAAGTTTTCCGCCGCTGCTGTAGAGGCCCAACGCTCGAGGAATATTTTCTAGTGGATGAATACACCGAGGCCACACTTCTGCACCATCCACACATTTACATCACTGTTCAGGTAAAATTAAGCTAATTTTATGAAAAAATATATTTGTAGAGTAGGTACGTAGTAAGAAAGGCACAGTCAAGAGATCAAATTTGGTACCCACCTTAGGTCCAAAGTCAATATAAAATTCTACAACAATAAGGTTGAGTTTCCTAAAAGTTACAAGTGACTTGACATCTCTAATGACATTGACGATTTCAAGCATATTTTTCTTGAAATGGATCCCAAATCAACGCTCGTTACCATACTTATCAATTTTATAAAGTTTCATCCTAATTTGAACCATCAAAAATCCACCTAATCATAAATATAATGTGAATTATAGTTACAATTATAACCAGGCCATCGGGCCAGTCAACACGTTCGGTTTGTTTCTTCTTTGTATATCTGTTTCATTTGATTAGTTTTTTATAGTCATTGTTTTATCTTAGGAAATCGTGGACACCCACGCTCTGTTGATTGAGTACCAGGACATTTTGGCGCCGGACCCTCACGATCGTCTCAACGAGCTTCTGGACGATCTCGGAGACGTTCCATCCGTTGCCCAACTAGCGTCGAGGGACGTTGACTCTGTATGTTCAATTTAGTAATTAAATTATAAGCAGATACTTAAATGAAAGATTATTACTACTTCTTAGACTAAGACGTCACAACAAAACTGGGATCGGTCTCGGAAATGGATTATGCTAGGCAGACGGGACAGAGGGTAACTCCCTGATGTCAAATATGCCGGCCTGCCTGCGCACAGTTGTCGCGTTATCTATATATGGCGGCTGAAAAACGTGTTACGTTCCCAAAAAACGATAAAGGAAATGGCTGTATGTTGTACATAAAGTAAGTACTAGTTGTACTCATGTCTAATAATGCAAAACGTGACTAAAATTTTGGTCGCGTTATGGCGCTATGACCTTTTAATGATGGTTTATTGTTACCAAAAAAAAAACGATAAGGGCTGAATGATGTACCTATCCTTAAAAGGTCATAACGCCATAACGCGACCAAAATTTTGGTCAGTTTTACATACTGGTATAGCTAGTACTTTACGCCCAACATTCAGCCATTTCCTGTATCGTTTTTTAATTGGTAGCAATTCACCATCTTTGAAAGGTTATAGCGCAATAAGCGACAAAAAAATTGGTCACTTTGCGTATTTGACATGAGTACAACTAACACTTAATTTATGTACAACATTCAGCCAGTTCCCTTGTAGTTTTTTTTTAAAACGAAAACGCATTTTTCAGCCGCCATATATGTGTAGATAATGCGACCACTGTGCGCAGGCAGACCGACATGCGACATTGCGACTCTGTATTGTATTAGATTTTCTGTTTTTTTTTTATGTACAATAAAGTGTTTACATACATACATACATACATATTTGACATTAGTGAGTAATAATCCATTTCCGGAATCGTTACCAAATTTGTCGTGACCTCCTGATATCTGTACAGTATGGTGGATTTTCGCCCTAATACACCTGATTTTGGAAACGCTCATTCCCGAAATACCAGTATTTTAAAATACCTGATTCTCAATATATCGGAATCGCAAAACAAACATACAAATTAGGGTATTATTTATTATCTTTACCCAACATTTCGAATCTGGTTTTTTGAGAACCTGCTAAAAAGAGTAGTTTGGTATTTTGAAATACTGGTATTTTGGGAATGAGCGTTTGGAAATACTGACACGCGATTATAATTATAAATAATTAATCAGCTAACGGTTAATCGACGCATACCCACGCATTTAGTAATGAAAAATACTCGGCTCCCTTTAACAAAAAATGTTTTAATGACTTAATGTTTTTTTTCTTATAGGCAATAGGAGATTCTGTCGAAGAAAATGCGAGACTAGAAGTGTGTTTGGCACTTGTTAATAAATTTCAAGCCCCTGCAGATGACATGACTGATTTAAACAAATTGTTTATCAAAACCAAAGAGCTATGCGTTGCTATCATACCGTTTCTAAATGGTGAGTTCTATTTACAAGGTCAATATTTAACAATCGGCACCATATTCTGCTTTGTTTTAGCACGTCTTGCTCTTATATAGCAATTATATTGTTTTCTATTGATCTTATGGTAGCTCCTATTAGTGAACTATGTCGTTCAACCACATTACGAGATAGACACAACATGGGCTAAAATGATATGGAATAAAAGTCCAGGATTCTTAACATTTATTACTTTAACCAATAGTTATTACTTTAATACCATTTCCACAGAAAACAGTGAATAAAAAGCACTTGCATTTGAATTTAGAACACACCAATCAATATATTCGACATCCATCTCAATGCTATACAACCTCCTTGCGCAAAATAAACGCAATACAGACTCCTGTGCAAAGAATACTCGACATACAAACTCCTTGTGCAAATTACGCCTCGAGATTTGATTGGACGACATTAACGACAAGGAGTTTACCATTAAAAAAAGTTTTGTATTATTTGCTGTCATTAGTAGGTAAATTGGCGCCATTTTGAATCTTTATTTATCATCATGACATGTCATGTCATGGTATAAAGTATAGTATGCAACTTCTATAAAAAATATTTATATCGAGGGCCATGAATCACCGCGTCGCTCAGGATTCTAACTCTTGAATTACTCGCTACGCTCGTGATTCAATCATCATGAATCACTCCCTGCTGTCGTGATTCGGTCGTTAGTATCCTTCACTTGCTCGTCAGTCATTTATGGCCGCTTTAAACCCGCCCTTTATTCACTAATTGCATAATATACTATTATTTTATAAATTCAAACTTTCAACTTTTTAAATTGTTATTATTTTTCGGACATTTATCTATGATCTAGTTAATAAGACATTGCAGTGCCCTGCGGGCCTAGTATGACTGCATCTATATCGCGTGTCAAATGTGGATAAAGCATCCGTCACTCTCGTACTTATTTACGTGTCAGAAGGTGACGGATGCCTGATCCAAACTTTATCACACGATACACGCAGCCATATTAAGGCCCCTGACATGGTATCAAGTACCTACTACTACAACTTATTAACCACCTTATAATTGTAGTGAACTTGATAGCAATAATTTATATAGGTACTACAATTTTATATACTCATTATTTTTTTCAAGTTTAGTTTTTGTTTTTAGGAGAACATTTGTTGGAAGCATTGTGCATAGGTACAACGACGGAACAACAAGAACAATATGCATCAAAAGTCCAAAAACGTATTTATTCAGGACAAGCGCGGCCGGACGAAGCTATGTCTTTGCGCGAACATATCGCTAAACTGCGTAAGAATCTACAAATGCTCGAAGACGAAGGTTACGTTACGCGCGAAGACGGATATCAGGCCTTAGTGACATCGATCGCCCTTGACTTGTGCAACAAGGGCAAGTATAGGCAAGCCCAGAGACGGGCTCTGGCGACCCTGACCCGCACTAAACAGAGCTTGCTTGAGAAAACGAAGTATTACGAGGAGAAATGCAACTCTTACGACCAGTATATCAAGTCGTGCCTTGCAAATCTTCATACTGGCAAAAGGTAAACTACCTTTCTCACAGCTTATCAATTAAATGTTTCTTCGTGTTTTGAAATTATTTGTTAACAATTTGGTTCCAGGAGCGTTCACGCATGCCTAAGACGATCTGGAAAAGACAGCCAAAAGCTAAAATCAAAATTAACTATTAAGTATTCCGGTGCAAAGCTAATGGAACGTGGAGTTCTACTGGAGATCGACGGGTTGTCGCCGTCGCAGTTCAAGAATGTGCAGTTTGAAATAACGCCTACAGATCACAACGGCGTATTCTCGGTAAAAGGAAAGTTTATGGGTGTTGAAATGGACTCCATTGATGTAGACATACAAAATTTACTTCAAAAGCAGTATGAAGGTTGTGCTATTATGGATATGTTTGGAAAAGCAAAAATTAATGTAAATCTTCTCATTTTCTTACTTAATAGTAAGTTTTATGGTAAGTCTTAAAATACAATTAAGGGTATGAAATCAAATATTTACTGACGATTTCAGTTAGTTAACCAATCATCACATGTTATCAATATTATCATATCACATATCTTGTTATTACTATGTACCTGTTTTACATTGAGGATGTGTGCTGGTATTTTACCACCAGGGCGCTAGAAGTAGTAAGTAGCTGGCGTTCAAGAGTTCAATTAAATGAAATACTATTAATTATTGATTAAATAATGCATCTCTGCAATATTCGGTCTTCATTGGATGAATATTTATAGAACCAAATGTAACTCATTGATATAGGATAAGATTATTCTTTTGATTTATGAACTTATTGAATGTTATACAAAAGTAACTGACGTAATTTATTTGCCACACTTGTTTAAATTATTCTGAAAATAATTAATTACCAATATATTAACTATTATTTGACTTTCGTAAGCAAGAACGAAGTTGAAATATGTTACGGAGGTGATAAAATGTGTAGGTACCTGTTAAAAATACCGCCTTATATAATAGTATACATAATTAAGTTGTGGTATAGCGTATAAGCTAATTGATAAAAAGCTAAATAGTATCCATTTATTTTCCATATAGGCCCTGCAACCTAATAATATCACTTAAGCTCGTATGTCACATAATAATTCAAAAAATATATATTCATAAGTATGTTTTTTTTTTTTTTTTTTTTTATGTCATCGAGTAGACAAACGAGCACACAGGCCACCTGATGGTAAGTGGAAACTGTGACCCATAGACATTCGCAATCACAAGACTGCAATGCAATCCTAAGACTGCAAATGCGTTGCCAACCCTGAGGCTAAGATGGAATGCTTCTATGCTAGTCGTTTCACCGGCTGTCTTATCCCCAAACCGGAACACAACAATGCGAATACTGCTGTTTGGCGGTAGGTTAATGGATAAGATGGTGGTAGCGATCCGGACGGACCCTGCAGAAGGTCCTACCACCCGCTATGTGTAGTTATTGTGATATAATTAAATCTCCTAATATTTGAGTGCCGGAGTATACTTTCGGAATTTTTTGTATAATATCATTTTTTTTAAACAGTTATGAAAATTATGAAATGAAAATTGGGATTTCAATAATTCTTCAAACGCCATTGCGGACTAATAAGAGTAACCATGGTTATAACAATGCTGTAATTATTAATACTAGGACAGTACCGTTTTTTCCATGGCAAAGCTTATTCCAAAACTGGTACTCACCGTGACAACGCTATGGTTGGTGGCATTCTGATACCGTTAATGACAACAAAATTAGCAGTTTATTGTAAGCCGTTAGATTATATAATTAATAAGACTAGTAAATAAGTAGGGTTACTCTCGTCCTGATTTAGCTATACCATGGATATTTGAAGCATCTAATCGGATTGCTTAAAAGTTGGTTATTATTTTAGAAATCATTTTTTCTTTCCTTTCGTTTATTGGATGGAAAAAATATAACTACCACAGTAATGTTGGGATGACTGAATGAATGTCTGAGCCCTGTCATGTAAAAATGAATTAATATTTTGATGTGTTTTGTAATGCTAATGGAATTGGTTTTGTTTAAACTACATTGTTTGCCTGAATAAAGTGCACAAATGAATAAGGGATGGAACTAGACTCAATTTCACCGACATAAATAATCATTTAAAAAATTGTGTAATACATATTTTTTTGTTTCAATAAATCATTGATTGCTGTAAATCTATTGAGATGAAATAAAAGTTTTGGGGCAGTGGTCCAACTGCTGAAAATTAATATCATAAATATGAGGTAGGTTTAGGTTATGTTATTCCTTCAGCTGGCCCGGAGCCCGTTAATTTGATATTGAAATGGAAATTATTGGTCAGTTGGAGAAAGCAGTTAAACCACTACCCCGAAAGGCAAAAACGTATTTAACAGTTTAAAAAAATACGCCGAACAAAAAAAAACAGGTTAATAGCAAGAAATCACTACATAGTATAAAACAAAGTCGCTTCCCGCTGTCTGTCCCTTCCCTATGTATGATAAGATCTTAAAAACTACGCAACGGATTTTGATGCGGTTTTTTTAGTAGATAGAGTGTTTCAAGAGGAAGGTTTTTATGTATAATAAATTCTGTTTTATGTACGGGTGTTACAGAAAACTCATATAAACCGAAGCGAAGCGAGGGCGGGTCGCTAGTACTGAATAAACGATACAATATCTTTGACCGCTCATCAAAAATGTAGTTTGCATTAGACGCATAATACTTTATTATAATAAAAGACCGACCCGCCCTAGCTTCGCTTCGGTTTATGTGAGTTTTCTGTTACACCCGTACATAAATCAGAATTTATTATACATAAAATCGTTCCTTTTCAATCACTCTACCTATTGATGAAAACCTTATTAAAATCCGTTGCGCTGTTTAGAAGATCTAACTGCCACACTCAGAGACGTTAATTAAATTTAATGCTTGATTTGTTTTATACTATGTAAAGAAGATAATTACATCAGGTTAAGTAATCTGAGGAATTATCCGGAATTTAGAAAAACAACTCATTTTTTGAAAAAAAACCTGTTCTTTTTTGGCGTATTTTTTAGTTTTTTTTAGTATTTGTTTGGCACAGGAAATGCTCTGGGATTAAAAACCTGTTTATTTCATCTCAATATACCTCATATGAGGCGAGATATTTCACTTTGTTCCGATAGGGTTCATAACAATCATGTTTTTTTTAATCTTAAAAAATAAAAAAATTGCACACATTTTTTTTGTCGGTGCAATTACCTACGTCTAGTTTCATTCCTATTCGTTTGTGCACTTTATCCAGGGACACACTATATATAAATATTTCAGGGAACTTTTGATATAAGTACCTATTTGTAACTTTGAAAAGACCAAATAATTGTTCCAGTATTGTAAATTTAATGTGATTCCTATTTATTTTATATTTTTTTTACCTTTTGTTTTACTTTATTACCTACTAAAAACATTGATAAGAACTAAAAATTCGGTTATTCTGGTCAGTGCATTAATTTTAATGACTGTTGTTTACAGAAACAACCAGGGAGACAGTTAAGACTGCGCCGAGCAAAAGCCGAGCGTCCAGTGGCGCCCTCATTACTATTATTGTGTTTTCTAATCAACTAAAGAATTTCCTTGGAATCATACGTAACAAACTTTAATAACAATTACCCTTTGAGTAGTCAGCTTAACGGGAAAAGGTGGCCGCTTTTTTCCGTGAAGTTAATAACTCGAAGGTGAATTGTTATTAAACTATATGATATAAGTTGTGTTTTCATTTGTAGTACAAAAACATATCGTCCAATTTCAATAAAATACTTTAGTTTATTAGAAAGCACAGTAAAGGTAATGAGGGCGCCACTGTACATACGCCGTACGCTCGGCGCAGTCTTTAGTTAGATGTGTGGACCATTAATTATGTAAAACAACTTAACATTATAATAAAGGAGGCTAATATTCCAAGTTTCGGTTTTATTTCATATTCCGCCAGAACTACTTACCTATATTAGGTACTTATCGCTAGTCTAAAATAATTGAAAGCATTCGGGGTCTACCTAGCTAGGTCTACGCAATTTGTGGGAGCCATTCGGCGTATTCCTGACTGATTGCGTTACGTAACCAACCAGTAGCGGTTTTGTATTATACATCTGCATTTGGCGCGCCGTGTAAACATGGTTTTTTATTTAACAACTACCGTTTGTGTGAAAAATCCAACTTCGAAATTCAATGATTAAAAAACTCAATACAATTTTGGGGTTATTTTTTTTCCACTTCTCAAGATATTCACATTTTCAAAAGTTCCAGAGCACCTGGATAACTCCTTCCCTAACTCGTGGATAGGAAGAAGCTGCCCGATACCTTGGCCCGCAAGGTCTCTAGACCTAACGCCCGACTTTTCGTTGTTGATCCTGCCGCTCATTCCCGAAATACCAGAATTTTAAAATACCAGACTACTCTCTTTACCAGATTCCCAAATCACCAGCTTCGAAATATTAGGTAAGCATAATCGACGATACCGAAATTTAAATGTTATTTTTTGAGATCCATGTATATTGAGAATCTGGTATTTTAAAATTCTGGTATTTCGGGAATGAGCGGATCCTGCAATACCGCGTAACTTACAAATTCAAAAAGGTGCAAAATACACCTTAGCAAGTAAGTCAGTAAGGTACGCTTTGCAACCTATTGAATCTGTCAGTTACGCGGTATTGCAGGATCACCGACGTTTATGTCTGGAGACGGGCCTAGTTTTTTACGGGTGGCGCCGTCACCCTAGGTATAGTTTAAACTTTTTGAACTGAGCTTATCACGTCAGAATACAAAGCCATTGTGTACTTACCCACAAATTAGGACAACGAGCTCGCAGCAAGTAATGACCGCTTTAATAGATTATGAACTCTATTACAATTGATAATAGACTACAAAATACAGTAAGTTTTAATGTAAAAAAAAATACATTTTACTATCGCCCGACTAAGATTGTACAGATACATACAGACCATTGTGTTTACAGGTAAGTGGAAGAGCTCCGTTTAAAAAGTTTAAACTACTTATACTTTAAAGAATTTAAATGAAGTTTTATTTAAAAAATACTTGAGAAATTGCTTAGGCACCTCTGTAAAATAAACTGTATTTTATATAAGTACAATTTCTTTTTTCCACCTATTTTCCAAACCGTTCCGAAAAAAAACACCGCGCCCAGGTGCATTGCAGCATCGCCATTAATGATGTGACTAAATAGGTATACCTACAAGGTCGCTAGTGGTCCAAATGAAAAAATTAAATAGAGGTTACACCCAGGGCTACCAAAAGGCAAAAATGTATGTTCAGCGATTTTTAGTACTTTCAGAGATATTGATCATTTAAGTCGGATTTTTTGTAATTTTTCCTCATGTCAATGTTACAAAAACTCATCGAGTTGATGTATTATTCAGTTTCAGTTATATTTTTTCAGTGGTTTCTTACATGGATAGAATAAAAAATGGAAATATATAGAATGAAAAATGGTATAACACTTACTTTTTTGTTCAATAGTTTCATATCTATTGCTATTTATCTACAGAAGTAGCTCAAATTGAAGTCACTGTTCTACCAACTAGGTACGAATTAGTAAATTAAACATTTAAAATTCTATTCGAAATTTGATTTCAACATTATCGGCTTATACAGGGTGTTTGGCAGTCGGGTGTAGGGGTTCTAAGGGATGATAGTTAGGGTCATTCTGAACATTTTTGAGTACATTTACCATTATGCTAAGTTTCACGGTTTTCGAGATATTGATCATTTTAATAGGATTTTTTGTCATTTTTCCTTATGGCCGTGATACGAAAAACCCCAAATACAAGTATTAATTTAAAATAAAACAGTGTTAGAAAAAAAACAGAAATAGATATGAAACTATTGAACAAATAAGTATTGTACCATTTTCAAAACTACATTAGCTAGGCATATTTTTAATGTCTAATGCCACTATAGCATCGTTATTTTTTATACCGCGGAGGACCAAAGTTACGGGTGAAACAGTAAAATATCTGAAAACTGTCTCTCAAGTCATTTTTCATCCAATCTTGATTAAACATTGAAATAAAATAATATCACGTAAACCTAAAATGTGATATTCTGGACGGTAGGTATTATTATATTTCAATTTGAATTCGATTTGGATTCAAATCAGCTGGAGCCCAACTCACACTCGTGCATTTTTTAGTATATGTGGTTTTGTAATATAATAATATAATCATACTAAATTTGACGTCCCTATGTTTTACCGTTTTTTCGATACAAGAAACAAAAACGTTTTTTGTAGTGATGGAATTAAATATATGTTACCTAGTAAATCCGCCGTAATAATAATAACACGAGAAAAAAAAACGACCCACTATCTATTACAGTTCATAAGATTCAGTTGTTTCAAGTTATGCCGGACAGATGGACAGACACCAGTTGCATATTAGTGTCCCACTGGGCCCCCTTCCAGCATGGAACCCTTAAAATATTGACCAAGTAGATTTGATTGGTTCTCGACTGAAGTAACCGGAGACTTAAATTATATTACCTAGTGAAAACTTCTCTGAAAATAATAAATCGTCTAAGGTAGCAAATTAGCTCAAGACTTATACTTGTTGTTTTAGAAGATAGCTTTTCGTTTGTAGTAACTGTGACAGAAACCTACACTAAGCATGGTCCGATATGCTCTTGCCCTTTTTTTAAACTCAGTTAACAAGTATGTACTTTAATTGACTATATCCACTTCATTTCATGTCAGACATATCTATTAAAAGGAAACACAAACACAACTACCAAAATTTATTACATCAATCTTATTATTTATTCATTACAGACAAATCATTTATGAGACAGTGAAATGTTAAATGCCAGCATTAAAGACTCATTCGCCTCAATGTGCAAACTGCTACACTAATATACATTACAACAGATATCACACATAATAAGACTTGCATACGACATAGATTACTCAGAATAATTTACCATACATAAACTACATTACTAAATTTGGTTTATCTTGTATATGAAACATGTAATTTTCAAAGAAAAACATAAGAGTACAATAATAGTCATTTTAATCAAAAGTTCCTTATGGACCAATTCATAATGCACAAATAGTTGTACAGTTATTTAGCAGTAATTGAAATAGGCACCACTTATCTTGCTTCCAACTGAGATAAGACAACATTTCACTGACATCAATCATAATCAACTGAGAAGACATATCTTATTGAAGCAAATTAGTACTGCCTATTCAGATTACTTGGTTATAAGGAATAATTTTATTATAAAAAATGTTAAGTATGTTAGTTAGTAGTTTGTTGAACCCACAAACTACTAACTAACATACTTAACATTTTTTATAATAAAATTATTCCTACTAACTATCAAAGGACCTGAAAATAGATACAACACAAATAAAAATATTTTAGAATAGCTTTTTTTTAAATATATGATTAAATAATAAAATAAGATCATTAATAAAATACCATTTATGTAAGCACAACTAATTGTGCATGATAGTTAATTTGTGAGGAAAAACATACAATTCCTTAGATGTAAGAGACCATGTCAAATTATAATAAAATACCTTTTTAAAGGTGCCAACTCATCAATATCACATCAAAGGGCTTAATGCACTAGTTTTATAGCGTATATAAAGCATCTATCTCTTGTGCACCAGTACATTTGTCCGAAAGTAATAAATGCTTAATGTGTATTCTAAAAATTAGTGCACTAACCCCTTGGTAACTTATGTTTTTATATGTAACGTAACTATGCGTATATAAAATAAAATTTAAGAAAAGTAGAGAGGGTGTACAGCTGTCGAACCACGCAACTTGGTGCGGCACTGGGGACACTGAGCCACTGATTTCATGGACCGCTTAATGCAATCGGTACAAAAGACATGACCACATTTTGTTGAAGACACTGGCTTACTTCTGAGGTCATCAAAGCATATTGGGCAGCATCCATACTTTATTTCAGTCCTTGTTTTCTTTTCTTTGGGTTCTCCTGGTGAAGCTGGGTGAACTTTTTTGTTTTTTGTAGCTACTTTTTTGGCCTGCAAGAAATCAATCAAAACAAACATCTAAATTTTTTTTTTCTTATTTGCCAGAATATGGTAACATGAGAGGATCTTAGGGCTTAGTTTGTTTCTGCATATTCAACCTGCATGCAGGTGTGCAAATTATTACGGTGTCATAGCAAAAACACCTAATCTCCATAAACGTTATAGTCAACAACCTGTATCAAATACAATATTAAGCTAACATTCTGGATGTTGTCAATTTGTAACATGTCAATATAATTATATCAAGTCCCTATATTTATAAAAATATCAAATAATTAATTAATTGCCTATGTCAACTGCCAAATATTCTTTTACACTATAAAAACATTTATCCTGTAGCCATTTAGTCAACTTATTTTTAAACGAGTTCTTATTTTCTAATTTAAGGTCATCAGGCAGTGTTATAAAGGGTTACACACATGTTGTAGCAATTGTTTTTATAAATTACTTTTCGGCAAGGAGGCTGGTATAACAAATTTCGGTATTGAGCCCTTGTATGTCCAGCACTGGTATCGTATCGATTGGTGAAGTGACTAGGATTGTCCTAAACAAAGAGACATGCTTCACTTATATAGAGGCATGGAAACAGGAATATATGATTTTTTTAAATATGGGTTTACAGCTTTGCAGAAACCACGCGTTTTCCAAGGCTCTGATCAAATTGTTAATTAATTTAACATTTGATTTGCTACTATATTTAAAAAAACAAGGATGGATTAAAGATAAAATTTACCTCCTTATCTGGTTTACTTAAATTGTGAACTTGTTGAATGGAAGTTCTTGGTTTGGCAGATTGCTTCTTACGCGGTGTAAGTTTCCTTCTGGTGGGTTGAGCTACTGCGTTATTTTCAATATTTATTTCTTCACGTAACGAATCATCTGTATCCAGTTCAATAATAACGTCGTTTAAATGAGTGTGATCAGCTAAAGAGAACGGTATTGCACAGGTCAAATCAATAATGTCATTGTTGTTAGAACTCATATTTATGGTTAAGCCCAAGAACTTTAATGATTTGTATGAAATTGTAATCACACAACACATTCAATCACCGTTCAATGTCTTATTCAATGAGTCAATTAACGGCAGTCAACTTGTAATGAACGACGATGATTTTAAGCGTTATCACGGATTACTCAGGTGTGTATGCGTACGATGATCCTATAAATCAATGAAATCACGGAAAATTTGAGATTTTGATGGTTTTAGCCTGAAATAACATAGAGATAAAAAACCTTTTACTTCGTCCTAACAAAATTTTAATGTTTTTGTTAATTTTATTATCTGTTGAATCCATAAAGGAAATATTTCACTCAACGATTTTTAGTCTTTATATTTTAGATAGTGGGTAATCAGAAGCCCTACTTTAAAAATCGAAGGTCGAAGTTAAGTTAGCTCCATCCCTTTCTCTCGATTTAGTCTCGAGTAACGAGAGACAGGGACGGAGCTACCGTAACTTCGAACTTCGATTTTTAAAGTAGGGTCTCAGGCCAATTGTTGTATCTTGTGATTTATTTTATAAGCTTCTTGATTTTCATGAGGATGGTTTCTTTAAGCGCTTCTGATATAACGCCATTGGTGAAACTCTTTTTGGAACCACAATATTCTCAATTGGAAACCCATTATCACAGTTTTTGAGTAAAAATTGGATCATGTTGCCAATGTTGGGTTAATGTTCGGGGTTTAACTTTCATCCGCCGTCATTGTCATCTTTAATTACGTAAATAAAGTATTTGATGTCCATAAAACCAGAGGTGCTACTTTGAAAATCGAAGTTTGAAGTTACGTTAGTTCGATCCCTTTCTCTAGATTCAGTCAGGAATGACGAGTGGAAGGGATGGAGCTAACGTAACTTCGAACTTCGATTTTCAATGTAGGGGACTCTGATTGACCACTATCTAAAATATAACGACTAAAATGAGTGAAATATTTCCTTTACGGATTCCACAGATAATAAAATTAACTAATACATTAAATCTGGTTAGATCATAGATGTAGGAACACATAGATTCCGTCACCTGTGTAGCCTAATTTTAAGGGGTGTGGTACTTGTTAAGTTTGTTACGTATATCTCATAAATTGTGTATTTACTTGCGCTACCAAAAAAGATCGTCCACATCCAAAGAAATTATTTAGTTAAGACTGCGCCGAGCAAACGCCGAGCGTCCAGTGGCGCTCTCATTACTATTATTGGGTTTTCTAATTAACTAAAGAATTTCCTTGGAACGAAACAAAATGTGTTTGTAGTTCAAGTATAAACACAATTTATGGGATACGTCACAAACTTTAATAACAATTACCCTTTGAGTAGTCAGCTTAACGGGAAAGGGTGGCCACGTTTTTTCGTTAAGTTAATAACTCGATGGTGAATTGTTATTAAACTACTAGGTGACACGTAAGACGTAATACAAAATGTTATTTTCCGAATCTACTTATGATTACGATCAACTATTAATATGGGACCAACTTCGAAAACGTAAACATAAAATCGACGTCTCCATACAAATTGTGAAACCAGCTGATTGCTTTTAGTATGGGAGATTAAATTTTTTTCTACCGATTTCGATATTAGTCCCATAGTAAAAGTTGATCGTACTCATGAGAAGATCCAGAAAATAAAATTTTGTATTACGTCTTAGGTGTCACCCTGTATATGATATACCCTATAAGTTGTGTTTATATTTTGTTTGGTTCCAAGGAAATTCTTTAGTTAATTAGAAAACACAATAAAAGTAATGAGGGCGCCACTGTACATCCGCCGTACGCTCGGCGTAGTCTTAATTAGAAAACAAGAAAACACAATAATAGTAATGAGGGCGCCACTGGACGCTCGACATTTGCTCGGTGCATTCTAAAAACCATGAGTTAGCGGTCAAGATCACACCAAGCCATTGAAATGGATGCCCGCCATCTTCAAGGGTCATAACGACTATGACTGGAAGACTTCGACGACAGGACAGGATTCACCGTACAACGTTGCTTATATATACTTGAAATTGGCAAAATTACGTTATTATGTAGACGCCATTAAATAAATAAATAATAAAAACCATCAAAATCTCGGCGACGACAATGACGCGCGGCGGCGGTTAAAAATTACGAAGAATAACGAAGCCTATTTATGACCTTAAGACTGCGCCGAGCAAACGCCGAGCGTCCAGTGGCGCCCTCATTACTATTATTGGGTTTTCTAATTAACTAAAGAATTTCCTTGGAACCAAACAAAATGTTGTGAGTACTGGCCTGCGCTCAGTCTAGCTAGGGCACCGCTCTTTCATTGTCGGTCTATGGTACGAGTTACAAATAAAACAAGAAAGATTTGTGTCAAACTAATTGTACATTTATGATAATAAAGGGCAGCAGTTTCTTACTGATTTAAGATGTTGTTTTCATAACCGATTCACGTGGAATTCCCTCACAAATGTGTTTGTAGCGCAAGTATAAACACAATTTATGGGATACGTAACAAACTTTAATAACAATTACCCCTTGAGTAGTCAGCTTAACGGGAAAAGGTGGCCACTTTTTTCGTTTTAAGTTAATAACTCGAAGGTGAATTGTTATTAAACTATATGATAATTATACCCTATAAGTTGTGTTTTCATTTGTATTACAAAAACATTTCATTCAATTTCAAGAAAATACTTTAGTTTATTAGAATACACAAGAAAAGTAATGAGGGCGCCACTGTACATCCGGCGTACGCTAGGAGGCATTTGTTAAATACTGGACAATTAGATGCTCGAGAACATGAAAATGATGATGATTTTTTATTTTATCTCGATTATTACCATAAACTTTATGATTATTACTCAGGTGGACATACCCTATAATCTGTGGTATGACAGCAGCTAAATAGCATAGCTAATCTATGATAGATTGCATACCATGGAGTTAATAAGTACTAACGTATATCCGAAATGATTACTTACAAAATCGCGACAAGTAAAATTGAACTCAATGATTAAGCTGAGAAAGCTGATTTTGTCGTAATAAGGTGTACGAGCCGAAAGAGACTTACTTTGTCTAGGTTTAGTAAGCTTTGGCAGTTAGGCGTGTCGTTTTGGCTCAAAAAAGCGATTTTCTCTGGATTATTCTGCGGACATATTAGTTATGTTCTTATATTAGAGTTCGTGACTATAATGTATAAATGACGGATAAAAGTACAGGAGTTGAAAAAATAAATAATAATACGTTTTTATACGTAATTAATTTTAGGGGTAAGCAGGATAGTGTTTATCGCCGACATAAACCATCCGTCACTGTCTAGCCATATGTTACGTCGGCGACGAAACGCTATCGTGCTTTACTAGGCGACTAGGAAAAAACACGAAGAAACACGAAGAAATTAAATTTCCTAGATATGAGACCTAGCTAAATAGATTTTTCGCATTAGTAAACCTTTTTGAAGTCGGTTAAAAATTGTTTCATTTACTGCCCCACCGGCTTGTAAAATGATTTTTTGCGTAAATTGCAATTTAAATATAGTCACCTTTATTAGAAAGGGACGCACCTACATTTTCTTTCGGCTCGCGTTATCAGTGTAGTGCACCTTTCAGATGTACGTTAGTACTTACTATTACTAATTCCATGTTGCATACCCTATCTGTTACAGTCTGAAATCATTTGAATTTGTTGCATTAAGTAAATTATAACAAGAAATGGGATATTGCAATTGATTGTTAGAGAACATGAGACGAGTAACAAAAAACCTTTTGGTTTTCTTAATTGGTATATTTTTAACTATCGCCTATTGCGAGTTTATCATTTACTATGTCGTTATCTTACAGGTAAAGTTTAATACTATTATCTAGCTAGTGTCTGATTTATTCCATATTTTAAAATGTATTTTAATTGATTTGTGTCAATTTTCAGTGCAAATGGCCTACATTGGAGGTTTCTAGAAGTCCTAACGAAATAAGAGCGCTTATAATAGCCGACACGCACTTGTTAGGTCCACGCAAGGGTCATTGGCTTGATAAATGGAGGAGGGAATGGCAAATGCACCAAGCATTCCAGGCCATCATAACCTTACATAAACCAGAAACAGTCTTTGTGTTAGGTGTGAATTAATTTAAAAAAGAAGATTTTAGTAAGAGGAGTGCTGTTCAATCGCTCTGTGAATTAACATTTACTGCCGTGATACTGCTGGTAGACCCTGAAATACATCCATTAGACTGTGGGTCTCCTGTGACCCCTCAAGTGGCAGAAAAAGGGTGTTAAAGCGGCTAATTATGTTATAAAGATTAGCATGAATTGAGTTCTTTAAGAGAGTACCATGATCTTAATTTGAATTGCAGGAGATCTTTTTGATGAGGGGGAATGGAGCAATGATAAACAATTCCAAGACTATGTTCAGCGTTTCTACAAATTATTCTCAGTTCAGGACCATGGATCCATGCATATTATAGTTGGGAATCATGACATAGGGTTTCATCATAAGTATGTTCATAATTTTGTGCAAGTATGTATGTATACACTCAACCAATTTGATTAATATGACTATGGAAATATGTCAACGTGACATTTAATTCAATTCTTAAAAGTCTTACAATTTGTATCATTATGTCAGACAGTTCCATAGTGGCCTGGAATTCAAATTGGTTGAGTGTACCTCAGCATGCTGTATTTCTTAACACTTTACCCCTTTACTTGAATCTGCCAGCTGCAATGTTTTTTCAGTATAAGACCAGTTACAGCACAACGGTTTTTCAAATCTCTCAATACTTCTTCAGTGAAGCTGTTTACATTGAAAAATTGCCATTTTGTATTTATAAATTCAATGGCAATGGAAGGCGACGCATGTCAACTATGCAGAGCAGCTACAAGTAAAATTGAAAAAATATCCAGTTAGTGTTAATTTGTTTATGATTGTTTTATGTTATCTTAGAAGTTTCAATTAATTCATTGGTGGCTGGGGCTATTGCCACCAGTCGAGGTGGCCATCAATGGCAAACTACTTGCAGTGGTACTTGTATGCAGATCTAAAGTTCAAGGGATTTATTTTTTATTTTTAGAGTCACTTGAATGCTCAAGGAATCCAGACCAGTGTCATAATAGATTAAATATAACCTATAGCCAACCAATACTCTTGCAAGTAAGTATACCTACATTTTAATTTGAGTTGAGTATTTCTTAAATATATTATTGGAATGCACAAAATAACTAGCTTTAATTAAATCTCTTTTTCAGCATTTTCCTCTATATAGAAAATCTGATTCTATATGTACTGAACAAGATGCCCCACCTCTACCCCTGCGTAATAAACGTTTTAGAAATAAAATAGATGCTTTATCTCCTGAAGCAACTCAATATCTAATCAGTAAAATCAAACCTCGCGCAGTTTTTGGAGGCCACACACATCATGGTTGTTTAGTGCATCATAAAAATACTATGGAAGGCATAGAATTTTATGAATACTCCGTGCCATCATTTTCATGGAGAAATAGGCCAGATCCCAAGTACATGTTGGTAAGTAAGTAAGTTGGTAGTTTCTTGCGTTTTAGGATTTGTAGGTAGTAATAAAAGTGCATTATCTAGGTACTTGTGCAAGCCGCTATTATAGACACGGTCATGAACAATAATTTGTGACCATTTAAAAAATAAAAATTTGGAACAAATTACCCTCTAATGTTGTGAACTCTAAAAGTGTTAACCAGTTCAAAAATAAGTTTGACAAACATTCTAAATTAGTGTGACAATTCGTGCAGTGATCAAGGATTTAGACATATCAGTGCCAACTGCCTGTCTAAAATAAAATAATTATAATAATAATAATATAATAAAAAAAAAATAGGCTTGAAGTCGTCAATGTCAGTAGAGATGCCAAATCATTTGTAACTGATAGAAGACTCAACCATATCATCGTTGTAGAATGTCAGATTTACTTTGGGCATAATGTGAGTCCCGAATTTAAGTTCTTGACTGTACGGTATACTAAAAAATTGACACTAGAAAGACCAAAACTTCAAGTGTTGTTGTTTGTAGCTCGTATCTCCCTTTCTACCTAGTCTGTAACAATAGAGATCCACTGAGCGACAAGCGAGAATATACAACTTTTTGTACCCGTAGGTACTGGTCTTTGTATTTCGAGACGGATTTTGACTCTGCCGGCAGGTAAAGTTCTCAAACCGATTTTCCACAAAAAAAATATTGGGACCACACGTTAAGGAACGATTGCACAATTTGCACAAGACACGACACGGAGGCAGAATATCAACCACACAAGTAATTTAGGTACTCAGTCGAAAGAGGTTTTGATTTTGTACCTATCCATGGTTAATGTCCATGGAGATGTTGCGAGTCGTACCTTAGGCTTTTCTTAATCGCATGTCCATGGAGATGACGCGAGTCGTACCTTAGACATTTCTTAATCGAGAACAGTTGGTAGGTACGTAAATTCGATCTATTGTTATCCCCCCTCTGGCGTACAACAAGAATCTTGTATCGGACCCTTTGTTAGAGTTTCGTAGTCAACAAATAACCCTTATTATAGTTTCGCTAACGTCCACATGTCTGTAAAAAAAAACTTAATAATAAATTTTATCCCTGGTACTTCCCGTAAAGCAAAGGTATTATAACCACTTGACAACTCACACCTTCCGCGGATACCTTATTTTTCCAAGGTGTGGAAGAAGGAACAGTTGATTAAAGTGCCATAAAATTTACTCTGAGAGTAAATAATCAAAGAATATACCGGCATAATTTACAAATTCTACTGCTGCACAAACGTAACCTAACCAAATTACTGTCTCTAAAATAAATTCACACAGCGGGCGGGAG
This sequence comes from Acleris laterana, assembly GCA_963966035.1. Taxonomy (NCBI): domain Eukaryota; kingdom Metazoa; phylum Arthropoda; class Insecta; order Lepidoptera; family Tortricidae; genus Acleris; species Acleris laterana. The sequence continues at coordinate 9,719,276 of OZ014440.1, forward strand.
TGGGTCGTGTGATGACCGGGTCGGGAGTTCGGCGTGTGTTTTGACTTGGAGTTATACAGAAGCATTCACATACGCGGCGGGACGGGTCCCGACCCGCTCGGCGGCGTCGGCGCAACTGTTAAGTGGTGTGGAATCAAAAGAAACGTTACATTAAAAGTAAAAGAAATGCTGTTCTCCCTTTGGACAAATTAAACGGTGTACCACTTTATTAGCTAACATCTATTCGCGACCTCGGACTGATAATGGATACTTCGCTTAATTTTCGTGTTCATATAAGTTACTAGCTGTTCCCGTGTCCACTTCGTTGGGCAAAACATTTTTTTTTGAGTTAATAATTTTCGCGCTAATTCCCGTTCCCGTGGGAATTTCGGGAATTCCTTTCTTAGTGCACCTCTACGGTACCTAAGCTACGTCTCTTCCAAATTTCAAGTGCCTACGTTTAGCCGTTTAGGCTGTGCGTTGATATGTCAGTCAGTCAGTCAGTCAGTTTCTCCTTTTATATATAAGTTATTATGAGAGCTACTAAGTTATCGGGACTCTTATCAAGGCGACTTAATTTATTACGAGATTCGGGGAACAGGTATTAAAGTACATTCGGACCGGATTGAAAGGGTACAAAAGAGATTTGTTTACCATGTTGCTTTTGCCAGCTATAATTGTCATGGGTAACGACAACAGTCCATACCGGCCGATTATCTCCTGTCAGTTCAAAATAACGTACGCATAAGATATTGTTTCGAACTTTGTTGGACAAAGTTCAAAACAGTACCTTATGTACTCGTACCTAGTAAAAAATCTATATTGTAAAAAAAATATGGTATTATTAAAAACAAAGTAATATAATTACTGCTTTGAGACAGTTCCTAAGAACTTAGTCCATGGCTAACGTAAACACAGATGACGGCATTTTACCTACTTAATTCTAATTTAATCTTTCGAATTTAACGTTGTACTTCCATTTATTCGGCGAAAATTATTCGAGTAGATTCGCCGTTTCAGATTTGCCCAAAAATCTTCGATTGGGCGAAGTTCTGAGGCGTTAGGTGGATTTGCTAATCTGGGGACGTACCTACGGAATTTTTAGCCCGTCCATTTTGCTTAAACGTTTTTTGAGTACCTAGTAACTGGAAGTCAAATCTGGCCAAAACACCACATTTCCTCTGATCTGATTTTTCAAATCCCACAAAATTGGCAACCATCGCTCCATCGGTCGGCATTAACAGCTAACCCAGATTTAAAAAAAAACTGCCTTAGACATACCGCGAGGGCTGATCGTAAGGCACAGTAAAACAAATTTGGACACCTTCGTAGGCTCCACATATTTCAGGTTTTCTTCAGTTGAGCGATTGGTGTTTTTGAAATAATAATTCCCTTGCCATTCAGTTCCGTCTCATGTCAAATATGATTCGTCGTTCATTATCATTAAAATTCATTATACACAACAACACAAGACGTTTTAGCGTGGAATGTATTTTAGGCCATATTGTAAAGTCGGATATTTTCTTTTTTGTCGGACAAATAGAAGTTCGAACTTTGTCCAGTTTTCACTCTGCATACGTTATTTGAAGTATAGAACAGAGACGCATATAACTTTCTTATTCTAACAGCTATCTGTTAGTCTGGGACACCCATAAGTTTTTGACCTGTGGCGAATAGGCTAAGTAAGGTTTTTGGAAGATCTGTATATTATATTTATTTTCGATAGTCGTCATCCTAAAGATCGAGAAATTGCGGCTCTTTTATTTTTATTTCCTCTAATATTTTAGAAACATTTTTTTTAGTTATGAAGTTGTCATTTGTACACTTTAATGACCGACTAGCTTGTTTCCTTCGTACTTAATGAAAAAGAAAAAAAAACACTTCTATATCTGTCATTGTCAAATCAAATCAAAGTAAACAAACGATTCAATACAACGGCTCTTTTCTGTTTGCTTGTGTTTCATGTGATCAGTGTTTTAAGAAATATTTTTAACGATCTCAGAACGAACTCCGGACTTTCGTTTTGCCGCTTTGCTCTAAGACCTTTGCACGATATTTGGTCTACGATTTATTTTCGAACCCTTTGGCACTTCTTCTTGGACACCGATTTCTTCCTTTCTCGACGACTCTTGTCCTGCTTTTTGATAGCCACGAGAGCACTTTTGAATTGTACAATCCACGCAATGAATTCGGGCAATCCCACACGGAGTATTACAAAGATTTACTTGAATTTACTTATTTGAATTGAGCTGTTTGGTTACTTTAATTTGATTTGACGTTGACAGATATAGAAGTGACAGTTTTTTTTTTCTATTTCATTAAATACGAAGGCAACAAGCTTGTCGGTCATTAAAGTTTACAAATGTCAACTTCATAACTAAAAAAAAGATTTCTAAAATATTATAGGAAATAAAATTAAAAGAGCCGCAGTTCCATGATCTTCAGGATGACGACTATCGAAAAAAAATATAATTTACATCTCTTCCAAAAACTTTACTTACCCAATTGAGACTCTATTCTCTCATTTTAAAATGAAATCACACTTTAAAAAAAACGCGAATCCAACGATATCTTGAAGTAGAAGATTAGAAAATGCATTGTATATGCTTACTTTAGTTCCCGTCAAGTAGAAAGGCCGCAGGTGATGTAGGTACCTGCGCAGTCGCTCATTTCTCGATGAAATCGGACGCATGAAGGAAGAACACTGCACTGCTTATGCGTGCACGCTGTTATTGGTTGTCGACTGTACCCATGCGCAAACCAAACACATCCCCTTTTGTGGCCTTTTTACGTGACGGGATCAGTATAATTGACCAGTTTTTTTTATTCTTGAGGTATGAAATGTAGTGTTATGGCGTCTGGCGTTAGGTTGATACGCACGGCAATGGCATCGATAGGTGTAATTTGTATGAATTCAACCAAGTACTTATCAGGAAAAACAGTATACTTGTACTAAATTTACCCTTAATTTGGCAATGTATGTCACAGTGAACATACCATAATGTCCACTTTTGTTTGGATTTTTTTTATTTTTTTGCTGATTCAATATCAAAAACCGGGCTAGAGCATGTTGGACCATGCTCAGTGTAGGGTTCCGAAGCCGTTACGACAAGCACAATAAACTATCTCAAATAACCACATGTATGAACTAATTTTCTATTTAATAGTACATTGTGTATTAAGGGTGGTAAAGAAAGAATTACAAACGAGAGTCTGTTAGAAGCCCGAAGCCGAAGGCTGAGGGCTTTAATGACTCGAGCTTTGTATTTCCTTTACCACCCGTGTAACATACAATGTTTTTCATCACAATTGCGAGGAAATGAAATAAAATCAGACAAAAGATCATATTTTTAACTTATTAGCGGCAGACTACGTCATTGTCTGTGACTTACCACAGATAATGTCAAACGTGAGATGAGATCAATAGTTTATTATGCGAGATTGTTAGGAAATAGTATTCAACTGAAATTTCATCTCGAATGAAACTTCATATCGAATGGCACAAGAATTGGGGTCCTGACGTATTGTGATAGTTCGAGTCCAAATATAATATTTAAAAAAAAAGCTATTACGCACTTAAGTAACGTAATGGTAAAAAAAAGGCCCGCGGGTATTATTATGGATTTACGGTCGATTTTTCTAGCATGTTAGGACACTATTTACGAGCAAGTGTGATGAAAAGTTATTTGGTGCTGTCTTAGATGATTTTTAGAAGGTATAAACACTTTAGTCCCCTGTATCTCAGGAACTAATTAAGTTTCCTTACTCGTGATAGTTTTCCTTTTAAATTCGTTATTAACTTATTACATACACTTTAACAGCTGTTATCGCTATAATCGTCTGTTAAGTTGTTGGTGACTTTCGGTACTAATAGGCTACTTATAAGGTCGACTAAACTGAAAAGTTATATTTTGAGGCATCATCAGATCTTCCAATGTTCAGCTTGACGACTAAAAAGTTGGACCTATTTAGTAGATAGTTAACCATACTCGTACAAAACACGAAAGCGAAAAAGTTCCTTTGTGCGACGAAGTTTCTTATGGCTTATTTTTGTCGCACAACAGTGTCACAGCATTTTTTAATGAGTGACTAAAAGTTGCTGATTTTGAAGGGATTTTTAGAACTTGAGTAGTGTATAAATCTTACCGCTGACTTAACTTCTTACGTCACGTTAACTTACTTTTCATTATTACTCGCTAATCCTCAGTGGTTTTAAAAGATTGTGTCTAGAAATTTATTATTTTTGTTTTTTTTTTTAGGTTACTATAACACCAGATTTGTATGGCGTAAACAAGTGCAGATTACCAACTGAAACCACTATAATAATTACTGCTGTGATATTAGTAAGTTTAACTTGTTACTTCTCGTTTCGAAGAAGACCAATCGGAAGACGATAGGATAATAAGTAAGAATAGAGTGTAATAAAATATTTTACAGGTTTGTAAATCGCATTTATGATTATATTTTATATCTGACAATAAATATTTTGACAAGATCGAGCACTTTGTACAATATACACCCTACATTAACACAATAATCATCGTGCCACACTAGAATTTTATAACAAGTTCACAATGTGTTGCAAATGCTGCATTAAAAGTTAGTTTTAGGTTATCACAAAAGAACTTGCACTAAATTAGGATTCAGCTGCTGCATACATTTCAATTTTAAACTAAGAAATAATATAAGAGGTAGATAAGTGCAACATTTGAAGAGATTCAATTATTACTTGAATAGAAAAAATAAATACTGGTACTAAGTAATTGAAGTTTATAACTACAGGCTGCTCAATGCAACACTATCAGAGCAAGGACTGCGGAGCACTGACAGCCTTAAGTACCGCCGTAAGTCATTTCGAAAATAAGTTTATTATAACGATCCAATAAACTTTAGTCTTTAGAGTATCTAACACTTAAACTAAAATCAGTCTGTTAACTCGAAAAATGAGTTTTTAGGTACATAATCTACTGAGCATTGACAACTAGTAACTAAATTACCTCGAAAAACAATAATAAGCTTAGGAATTAAACCTAATTTTTAAGGCACATTTTCGTATAACGTTCTAAAAGTCCATACATTTATAATCTTTTAGAACAATTTAAACAAAAATCCTGATTCAATTTTGCTGACACGCATTTTGGGTTACGTTTCGAATCGGTACATAACAACTGTTGAGCGTAGACTTTACACCACATTAAATAAATACTGATTATTGACTACACCATTATTTGTATAAATTACCTAACCTAGTTTCTAACCTGTTCATTGACAATAGTCACAAAACATCCTCAACACTACTACACTTGGTAACTCACTATTCATTATTTCCACAAACGTGTTCAAGACAGTGGCGCGCTCATAATACGGTTTTATAAGAATATAATTTGTAGTACTCTGGGTTGTGAGGGTTTCATCGGCGCGGGCAAGTCGTGCGAGCGTGAGCGCGGGGCGTGCGGGTGAAGCGGGTGGGGCGCGGGGCGCGGCCGCGGCGCCTGCGCCTGCTTCTGGTGGAAGCCGGTGTGCGCGTGCCGCGCCGACGAGCAGATCACGGCGTGGAGGTACCGGTCGTAGCGGCAGAGGTTGGAGTCGCCCCCGCACGCGAGGTCCAAGTACCCGTGCCCGGAATGGTCAGACTTTCCCGTATGGAATGATTTTGATGGTTTCTCGCTTATTGTGTACGATCTATTCCGGAGTTTTTGATATTTGCTTATTATCTCCTCCTCGTTGGCTATAGGTTCACTGGGCTTTCTGTGGACAAAGAGTTTAAGAAATTAGTTATATCCAATAAATTAAATGTATTTATTGTATGTATCTTGAACACACTATGAATGAGGGCGTTATATTTAACATACCTTGAAGATTGAAAACTCAGATGGTTCTTTTCCATGTTAGCTTGAATAATTTCAAACAATTCACGTCTTTGCAAACTACCAGAGCGCTTCTTAGTGAGCTTGCGTTCGCGATGCTCCTTGCGGTGATAGCGATGAGTTCTGGAGGGCTGGAGCGGCGGAGGGCGCTGCGCGGTCCTCCGATCGCCGGAACACGACGATTTTGAAGAAACATCGTCATCCGGGGATCTCTCCCTGTGCTCCTCTTCGCTCGGCTCCTGTTCCTCGGGAAGACTCGCCGCGGCCTCTCTTCGCCGCCGTCTTCGACATTCTCGTCGGTCCCGATGACTTCTCGCCTTGCCGTCTTCGGGCACAACTGTTAACCGAACTTGTATCGTCTTAGAGCCGTAGTGAGGAACCGTGACCGACTTTCCGATTGACTCGTAAATTGTGGAGACAATACCGGCTATATCCTGAAATCATCAATTAATTGTATAACGTTAAAAAGTTCATCTGACTTTTGTATAGTGAAGCTGTGGTCTGATGGACTATATATATGACCTTTGTTTGGTTCAATAAGATCAAGTAGGATAAATAAACCAACTAGAAGTAAGACATTTATTTCATTACGTACATCCTTGGTCATCCGTCCGTGCCCGTCCAAATCGTAGAGAGTAAAGGAAAACTGAACTGGTTTTTGCTTCGATGACTCTGGGTGCTGCAGCTCGACATCACACGTCAATTCCTGTAACAAAATTCATAAATTTATATGCCTGAAACGTATGATCGTATAATATAACGGAATTTGTAGGAACTTTAATAAATTCGCGGCGGGATATCAACAGTACGTTTATGAATGGACAGAAGATAACCGGCACCGCGGCGCCGGCGCCGGCTTTGGACAATGACGACGGCGTTCTTATCTCACGCTTCATAAGGAAACTAGCCGCCCCTTTAATATCACTTGTTTACTTGATGCTCAACGGCTAATTGTAGTCTCGTCTGTACTTACAAAATTGCATTTTTTTTATCCGCCTGATCAGTAGAATACTGACAGATCGTTCTATATTTTAAGTAGGTATATAAGCCTTCGTAAGGAATTAAGGGGGACTCACGGGGTTTATCACAATCACAAAGGCTGGCAGGCATACTGCCTAACGCACTCGCAATCGCGATCGTTTTTTGTTTTCATACTTGTTATTATCATTGGCAGTCTGAATAGGACCCGACTGTATAGAAAAGTTCATGACTAGACGAAGAAAAGAAGAGAAGTTTACGAAGCATCACTGTTTCGCGTTTAGGTTAATTACACATTTATTTGGAAGACGATCGATTCAACTTTGAAGTTTGCGATTGCGAATGCGTTAGGCAAGAGGCCTGCCGGCCAGGTATGCTCTAACTAAAGCAAAACAAGAAGAATTAAGTGTGGGAAAAATATCCATTGTGTATTGAATATCTGTTCTAAAACTTGTTGGTGGTAAGTAAGACTAGTTGGTAATAATCCAAATTTAAGTTGCCCTACAGAAGTTTGTCATTCTTATTAGGTTGGTGCTTATAAAATTGTATTGTTTTACCTCGAACCGTAGCCTAGGTTTGTCATCGGTGGGTGGCTGCGCGGGTGCGGGCGGGGCGGGCGGCGCGGGTGAGGCGGGTGAGGCGGGGCGCAGCAGCGCGCGCGCCTCGCTCGGCAGCAGGTCGGGGGGGCGCCGAGCACTGGGACGCCGCGCGGCCCACCAGCTCCTCCGTGTCCGTGCGCTCGCTCTCCGTGCCGACTGGAATACCAAAACAATCTAATAAGTAGGTGTCACGCGAGTTACCTAACTTTTATTTAATTAGTCAGTTACTTTTTTTTTTTTATGGCATAGAGAAGACAAACGAGCACACAGGCCACCTGATGGTAAGTGGACACTGTGACTAGGGTTGCCACCCGTACTTTATTATATTATAAAGTATTGTACTCTATTTAAGCTTCCCGTACGTTATATTTTACACAACCAATAAAGTACGCCAAAGTACTTTATTTATGACATTCAGTTATTAAAGGATATTTTTTTTGAAATTATTAATTATTTTAATGACATATACCTCAATTTTATTATCAATAATAGATTATTTTCTGAGTCTAGGTGAAGATTGCCCTATGATAATGCAAAATTTACTAAAATTCTAATGAAGATTTAATAGAAGTGTATTTAAACTTTAGCAGCCACATTTAAAATATTTTTAGTAAAACTGTTAAAAGCCTAGAGGGTAATTCAATAACAATTATAGATGTTTTTAATATAATGACAAATATAAAAGCAGAATTATTACAATGAAAAGAAGATAAATTTTATGGATTTTCAACTATGAAAAAAGTAGAAGAGCTGGAGCAATCTTCACTAGGATTAAAAAGTAAAGTTTATAAAAACTTTGATTTTTTTATTGAAAAAGCTGTGAATTATTTAAACAAATGGTTTAATTTTGAAACAGATAACTGGTTGGCCATTATAAGCCATTTTAATTTAAATTCCCCTGTAGAATTTCTTCACATTGTAAAAATAACAGAAGTTTTAAACTTATAATCTAAATTGGTCATGGATATTCTGTATTCTGAAATTGATATTCTTAACAAAGTAAGAGAAAAGCTTTTAGAGTCAGATTTAAATTTTAAAAATGTAAGCACTGCTGACAAATGGCAATTTTTTCCAAGGAAACAAATAATTTTAAAAAATATTTAAAGTTGTTTCAATATTGCTGTCTGTTCCGGCTGCTGCAGTATTTACAGAACGGGTCTTTTCTGTGATGAAGGCCAAGTGGCGGGACGACATAAATAAAGCAGCACACAACCTCATCAAAAATGAGCTATTTATATACCTATCTTAACCTGAGTATGCCATGTTTGGATGCTGTTGATGTTTTAAAAATGGAAAAAACACTTTTAGAGAAAGCAAGGTCCGATAAAAAATATGTATTTAAAAATAATTAAAAATATACTTTATATTTATGCTGTGTACTTTATTTTTCTTCCTCTTCAGGTAAGTTATACTTTATTCTGTTAAAAAAAAGGTGGCAACCCTAACTGTGACCCATAGACATTCGCATTCACAAGACTGCAATGCAATCCTGAGACTGCAAATGCGTTGCCAACCCTGAGGACTAAGATGGAATGCCTCTATGCAAGTCATTTACCGGCTCTCTTATCCCCAAACCGGAACACAACAATGCGAACACTGCTGTTTGGCGGTAGGTTAATGGATAAGATACTTAACATATATATTTTGACATATTATTATTATTTATTAATATATATTATAGCTTCCTGTGTGGCGTGCTCGCGGCGTTCATTCATACCAACCTAGCGAGTCGTTTTTGTCGCAAACAATTCTACCTACTTACGACAAAAACGAACCTATGCGTCATGCTATTAAGGTTTACATTGTATCCGCCACAGCCAATTCTGTGTAAACCGCGCCTAAGAGCGCATTTTCTCTCTTCCATCATTTCCTAGCTAATCTCTCTATGACTGACGGTTTACTAGTTACGCAGCTGTGCTATACACAAACAGACGGTCATATAGATAGAATTACCGTCAGACTATCTCGTTACAACATTTTCGTTATACCATTACAATGTCCGCAACCCCTTAACTTAACGTTCTTACGTTCTATTGTTCCACCAACTATGACGAAGCAAAAATGAGACTTATTATTGTTAAATAGGTCTATCACTATACTATCACTTGTGAAAGATCGTGAGGCTTAGAAATATTTCAGGAATCTATCAAAATTATGATTGGTTTCATATCTTTAAAGGAATAGTGAATAACAATTGCTCTGTTAGACACAAAACCACTTTAATTTAATTTATAGCGCGCTACAAATAAGAGTAAGAAAAATAAAACACAATAATCGGTGAATGACAACGAATGGAAATACAAGGTGCCGGCGAAGCTCAAAGGTAGTGCGGCGCGGGCCGCGGCGCGCCGGCCTTTATTAGATTCCTGGAAGGGCCGGAGCCCGGCCCAGCGCTCCGCGGGACCACATCTGCTGTTTATGTTATTTTTCTCGAAACTTGGCATTCCTTTACATAATCCGGAGATTATTGGAACCATTTCTGACTTAGGCTTTGTACTACTATTAAGAACACGGAAACCTAATCATCATTTAATTTATTAGTTTCAATCTACATATAAGATGGGTACGAACATAACATATTATACAGGGTGTCCCAGAACTTGACGTAAATATTTCGGCATAAAAATCCAAAATATAGTTTAGGTACTTTAACTTATCTATATTATAATTCGTTCATAAGTTATTAAGGTTTTAATTGTGGTGTGGTACACTTTTATATATTTAGTATGGAATTATTTTTAACTCGTTGATATTTTGGAATTATGGAGTTATTCAATAGATTGCTACGTTATTGAGGATTGGATATCAAGTTTTAGAAGTATAGCTATTATTAGCCAAGGGAGGAAAGCTGTACCTAGCTCAAAGTAGCGTTATTTGCCAGTTAAATCCTTAATAACTCCTAAACTTATTAACATACTTATAGAAAACTATACTATATTCTGGACTGGTATAGACTTTTCTGTAACCCAAAACTTTTCAGGATTGTTGTAAAACTGCCACCATTTCGTCTATACATTAGATAAAAATTAAACATACAAGTTTCATCACCCTCCGCAAACGCACTGGGAGCGAAAGCAACGAGGTGGGCCACGTTTCCATACTAAAAAGAGTGCCCAAAGCGTGGCGGAACCGGGGAGGCGGTTTTAGTATGAACTATGGGAACGCGTCGCGCTGTCTCCGCTAAAGGGGTAGTTTTCCAAAAATAGGCCAGTACGTGTAGGTATTTCTTTATTTATAATAATGACCCGTATCGACTTCTCACGGGTGGACATTTATTAATATTATGGCTGGTTTTAGTGTCACGCGGACCGTCGGCGCGGAGCGCTCCGCGCCGACGTGAACCGCGCGGATTATCCGCGCAAGTCGTTTTAGTATCGCGCTGACTGCTTCGGAGTACAGACGCGAACAATGCATCCAATGAGGAGTGTTACTTATTATTGCCCTGTATTACACAAGGAAAAAAAAATGCGTAGAAGGAGACTACATGTTCACCCTTTAATCGAGCAGAGCCGTCGCGGGAGAATTTGTGACATTATACGGCGATTTGAGGGCTGACGAAACAAAATTCTTAACTACTTTCGGATGTCGACCAGAAGTTTTGGCGTTAACGATGTCCTCCCATGCTTTATTCTTTGCGTCTCTGTTTTTGTACAGGGGGTCAGAGGCATCCCACAAACATTTCCTTAAACGGACTTCATCAATAACTCGCGCCGTGTCCACATCGCGAGTCGCCATGATTGTACTGCGCGGACGCGTGCGCTCCGCGCGAAACTAAAACGCTCACTGTAGTGCGAGGCGCGCGAGCAGCCATCCGCGCGGAGGGATCCGCGGCGCTCCGCGGCGCGGACGCGTCGCGCGGACTGCCGCGGAGGCGTCCGCGCGGATGGCCGTCCGCGCGGACGCCTCCGCGCCATTCTAAAACGCTCCTAAGCTTTAATACATATTGCTCCGCGCGGAGCGATCCGCGCCGTCGGTCCGCGTGACACTAAAACCAGCCTAAAGAATTTAAATTTCATTGAATTCGGATTCAATATTTTACGCTACAAAGGCCGTACAAACTCACTTAGTACTTAGGCACTACCTAGCTATCATCGAAAAACTGTGTCCCTAGGATTCGTTTGTAAGGGCAACCGATATTTTTACTGGAAAAATTGGCCTCTTTAAAACAAAGGCAAATCCCTTGTTGTAGGTACTCTGATACTCATGTGTGCAAGCTACCCGGCTATGTGGGACCTATAATAATTGTTGCTACACAATAAAATTTTACATATCTTATCTCTTATCTTGCATTTCTTCTCTTTCCGGATTACAGGTGAATTTTACAATAAGATTAACCTTCCAAGATTGCGCATCGAGGTACATAGGGTCATAGATAATCAATCACATACCTACCTAATTCGAAACACTTGCGTTTTTTCCATAATATTTTACGGGAAAAAACGGTACCTACCTATATAATCGTTCTCGTACTCATTTTGTGCTTTTTCATGGAGATGTTTTGATTAAAGTATTATTATTGTGTTATTATTATTAACTTATTAAGTAATTATCTTTTGAATGGAATTTCCCATTTTACAAGCTTTTTATTATGTAGGTAACTTGAAATGTATTTCTTTAAGATTATGTATTCTTGCAAGAAAGGAAGGTTGGATCCATATGGCCTATTGTGGGTAGTCCGTTGGCTGGTAGAGTACCTACACCCACACTATTCTATGAACCCATGTAATATTAAGTCAATAACAATATTCATATATATATTTTTTTGTGACAAATAATCCAACGAGAAAATAAAAAACACATACATATTTTATAATGTCAACATTTTATTAATAGTACTCATCTGAATCATCTGAATCATTTTGTGTGTTTAGTATTATATTTTGAATATTTTGATCAATGTCTTGGACTGTTCCGAAATATTTATAATCGTCTTTATTAGCATGTTCTACATATTTGTTCCGCAAAGCGGGTGTTACGTTTGTCATAATTGCTGTAATTAAGTAGTAGACATACGGCATTACTGTTTGTCGGATCACAATCGTTCGCGTTTATTTCGTGTTTTACATAAGACCACACTCGCTCAATGGGATTAAATATGCAGTGGTACGGCGGAAGACGAACAACTTCGAAACTATTTGCGTCAATCACGTATTTTTTTTCGATCCCTGCTTTTTTCACATTATCTAACAATACCGGTATGGTTGGAGCAGGTCCTGGAATGGGAATATTATTCTCTCTCATGAAGTCGAGAATCTTCCTTTTTCGCGTCGATTTGTTGGGTATCTTGACGGGTAAACGAGAGTGGTACTGGTAAGGGGCGTTATCCATCACTATAACGCTGTTTGGTGTAAGATTGGGCAATAATTGCTCCTTAAACCATTTCTTGAACAGTGCTGCGTTCATATCACAGTGATAGCCTGCGCTTGCGTCTTTGATTTGTTTTGCTGATAGCAGCAAACAATTTGCTACCCATCCATCTTTTGAACCAGCTTGCACTATGATTATTCATTTCTCGCGACAGGAAGGCAAATCCGAAATACACTGACAACTGCAACTGTTTTTAACATTGTGATAGCGATAGCTGTCGTACCACGTTTCATCAAGGTATACTAAGTTTCGTCCTTCACGGCGCACTTTCCTGATACTTTTAATATATTTATACCGCCAGACGTGGTATCTCGAGGATTCAAGCAATACACTACATTTGTTCATTTGAATTTAAATCCCAGTGTATGTAAAAGTTCGTACAAAGTGCTTCGTTGGTATGAATGGTATGGGAAACCGATGTTTATTTTAAATTCTGCAAAATCATATCCAGCGTTGGTAGTTTTTTATTTGTGTAAAACCTATATATTGTGCGCCGTATTAAATTACATTCGAAGTTATCTAGTCGTGACAAACTTTTCTTTCTGTTGCCTCTTTTTAACTGGCCGGATTTTATTTATAGTTTTCCCAACTGAGTTTCGATTTACAGCAACCATCTTTGAAACTGTTTCAATAACTGCAGGACGTACGTAATAGTATTCATAAAACCAACACAGTAGGTACTGATGACCACTTCAAATAGTCTGTTTACAATTTTTGCACAATGTTTGTCTTTTTTTCTATGTATTTTCACTATTAACAATTTTATTTTCTTGACTCGAACCGCCGCCATTGTCCTTCCAAGGACGAAAAAACATTATTTACACACTTATTTCGCAACGAACCCACCCACCCACCCCCACCCACTTGCCCAACTTACCAGCGCACACTGGCCACTCTGCGGATGTATAATTCGTTCAAATAGTTTGCATGCTCTGATGTGCCGCTACAATTGCTACAAAGAAGCCGCCGCGGCGCGCACAAAGCGGAGTCGGCGACTTCAAAGGGTTGTACTGCACACTATTTGAACGAATGGACTACAGGTACTTGGCCACGTGTTAGATTGAGAAAATCCAACTAGGTAGGTACAAGTGACAATTAGTAGTTAGGTGCATGGAGCATGTGAAGTGAGTGCAATCATTGCGATTCAACATACGTATGGCAAATTGTTAAATTGATAATGTACAACACTGCTTTTTTAATAAAGAAATAAATAAATACCTAAATACAAATAAGATTTGAACTTCTGGGGTCCTATTAAGCTGAAATTTGGTATACCTACGTAGGTAACTTCGATGGCAATATTGACAATACAATAATATGGTACCATCGAACTGGTTTGAGATGATGCAGTCGGAAGGTGGCGACCGGACCTCCGCTATAGTAGATACTTAACGTAGACCCAACGTGTTATGAACTTATTACTCTTTCAATAGGTCTTGATAAGCAGATAGCTACCTAGGTACCTAACCTAATGACTTTGCAACAAACTACAGTCGGCCATAAAACTTGTCCTAAAAATGATTTATTTGACAGAAATTAATTAACACATACAATCTACATACACTTAGTCACGAGATTAAATTCTGTACCCACCTTAGGTCCAAAGTCAATCTAACATTCTACAATAATAAGGTTGGGTTTCCTGAAAGTTCCAAATAACTTGACATCTCTAATGACATTGACGACTTCAAGCCTATTTTTCTTGAAATGGGTCCCACATTAACGCTCGTGACCGTACTTGTATATTACCTATTACCTACCTACTGAAACATCCTCGAATACGAAGCGATTTATTTGGACCCGATACCTACCTACCAGGGCCCAAGGTACGAATAGCGAGGTCTAGTTACTACTGGCGTTTCTATAAATTTTTTAAGCATAAAAAAAAATATACCTAATAGGTAGATATGAATTGTGTTCTCTAAAATTGTAGTAGGTAAGTAGGCGCGTTATTTTTTTCTAGAAACAGTTTTCCCTCCGCACGCGATGTGAGAAAGGAATGGGATCGGAAAAATTTGATGTTTTTGGTACGCCTTTGGTTTTTAGTGTTAGGTATTACAATTTTTGCAGGGATCTTACATGCTTAGCGTTGTACTACGCAAATACGCAATATGCATCATGAGAATGATGACTAGTCCCCAGCGGCCCTAGTATGGCTGCGTCTATTTCGCGTGTCAAGTGTGGATAAAGCAACCGTCACTCTCGTACTTATTTACGTGTCAGAAGGTGAAGGATGCCTTATCCAATCTTTATCACGCGATAAACGCAGCCATATAAGGGCCCCATACCTACAGTTTTGCTATTAGACAGATTAGAATCAGATAAGTAGGTATGAAGGTTGTTAGTAAAATAGAAAGCATAAACATTTGAAACTTCCGTTACAATCGTGAGTCGAGATATCTGGGCTATTCCCAGTTGTCCACACCCCTTTTGTCCACACCGTGGACAACTGGGAAAAAAAAATCGCAGTTGTCCACACCCTCGAAATTATGTGGACATTAATATCTACTAAAGTACCTACATTAACAAAAACTAACACAATTGTGTCAAATAAAAGAGTGTGAAATGTTCACATAATTTCGAAGGTGTGGACAACTGGGTTTTTTTTTCCCAGTTGTCCAGTGTGGACAACACACAAATAGCCCAGATATCCCGCTCAATCTTACCTTTACTCCACTCTACCGGCCTCCTTATCTACTTCAAAGTAGACAGAAATCTTTGATCTCGTGTTGTATTTCGTATTCAAATGTCTAGTTAGATTATGATTTTAGAAGGCGATGCCACTGTCTTTGATTTCTAAACATGTGACGCAAGTTTGTTAATAAACTTTCAGAAGCAAAAGCCGTGGCGCGTCGCTCATTTGATTAACTTCAAAGGAAAAGTTGAAAGCTCTTCGTCGAAGCGGAGACAATGATACCTTTTATATAAACATCAAAGAAGTCGCCGCCTCACGTTTGAACCTCTATTCCTATGGCTGTATCCCGTAGGCATAGCAAATAATTTGTAAGCGGTTACCGTGGTAAGTAGGTAGGTATAAATGGTACAATAGTTATTTGTTCAACAAGAGAGCAAAGTTGGTTTTTGCTGCGAGTGATGATTTTGAATCCCGAGTAAGCGAAGGATTCTATTATTGAATCACGAGCGTAGCGAGTGATTCTAGGTTAGAATCCTGAGCGTAGCGAGGGATTCAAAGATACGAGACGTAAAAAACTTTGGTCTCGTGTGAGACATACAACTTTTCACCTCAGCAGCGAGAACAACACAGCGTGAAGCTGGTAGGGCCAACGCAGGTCTTCCGTTGTGACCATTTGGTGAATACACGACTAAATAACGACACGATCGCATATGCATCAATCACAAGCATTTTTGCAAAATACTAATAAAATAAAAAGTGGAAAAAATAAACATGAAACAGATAAAACCTGTCACTCAACTTGATAATGCCGTAGTGCAAACACAACTTTATACAGCTTTATGTAGTCTGTGGCTTTAAAAAAAACCTAACTAGGCCTTGTCTATGGCTATTGGCTATGGCGGACAAATTAACAAAAATTACATCGTCATTTACATTACATTACTTTTTTTTTTTAAGTACAATAATCCCGCTATTTTTGAAATGCGTTCTGAAACTGCCCCCGCGGTTTATGTCACGAAATTAAAGATTGTTAAAACGATAACAAAATTATGTAGATACATAACTTCTTATTTTTCATTAATTTTGTCTTCAAAACATTAAATAAAAAAAATGATTGTACCTACTGTATAAAATAGTTATAAATAATAAACACATTTCAAAGTTTAACAGATAGTTTTATTTGCAATTTTACGGTTATGTGTGCATCCGAACGTGCGTTTCTTTTTGGGCCTACTATGTGTGGAATTTGAAAATCGAACTTCGAATCAAGTTGTTTCTATCTCTCGCTTTTTTCCTATCGAAGTGAAAGTGACAGAACAAAGTGAAGTTCAATTTTTTCGAATGTTGTGAGTAGCCCCAGCACTGCTCACGGCATTTAAAAAAAATAATTAAAAAGCTACTTTGCCTCTCGCTCGCAGCAAAATTGAATTTTGCTCACTGTTTTTAAGCAGCAAAACCTGCTTGTTTGAGCTGCTGAGGTGAAAAGGACTTTTTCGGGACTTTTTTTTTGTTGCATTGCATCATCGGGGTTGCAGGCGATTGTTATGTTCTCGTTCCGCTCACAAGAATAACGCCAAAAAACAGGACTAGGTTTATGGTAGGTAGGTAGTGCCAAGGCTTTTTTTTATTTTACTACCTAGGTACCTATCTACCCTGCTAGGACTTAACAATATTATTAACCGACTTAAAAAAAAAAAAGAGGTTATCAATTCGTCAGTTTTTTTTTATGTTTGTTACCTACCTCAGAACTTTTGACTGGGTGAACCGATTTTGATGATACTTTTTTTATTTCAAAGCTGGTGCTTCCAGTTTGGTCCCATTTTTATGAAATTTAGTTTCCACCATAATAGGTTTATATTAAGTTTCTAACTATCGATGTGGGCTCTAGGTAAGTACCTATATGCAAAAGCTTCTAGAACTTACCTTCCCCCTTAAGTAACTAGGTACCTAGTTAGGTACGTACGATCAACACAGACATTCTTCCTAGTTTGGTAAATTGTAAGTATTATAAGTGCAGGCGGTAATTGTCCTATGAGGTGACTGTTCGTGCGAATGAAGCTCAATCCTAAATACCGATAATAATGTCGCCTATAGTCCTAGATTTACGGACCGCGGGGATTCAACTGGTTGATCAAGTAAGTACCTACCTACCTACCTCTAGTCTAGTTTTTTTTGTTTACGCCTGTTTAAAGTTTTATACGTATGTGCATTGCGAATAATTAGGATGGTAGGTAGGTAGGTAGGTATGTAATGCACAATGTAAACAATTCCGATTCGGTTTCAGTCTCGCTCAGGTCAGTTGACAAATCATGTAATAAGTAGGTAGGTAGGCTCTGCCTATATCATGGGCTTGTTTCAGTCTCTTTATTTACAACCAACAACCTTAACATCTGTAAGCATAGGTAGGTATAAAACAAAGCACAATCCGAGCTAATCTCAAATTAGGACGACAGACTGGCAGAGTTGCTTCCGAGGGGAACGGGACCCCACGGACGCGAGGTAGTTTAGTCCTCCGGTTGTAGGTACTTACTGCTGAATTTCTTGTATCCATTTCTAAACTTGTTGCGCCACCACTTGACGAACTGGTGTGCCATGGGGGCGTCCGCGGCGAACGCCGGAGCTTTCAACGTCTCGTAGCACGTCATGCGCTGCGCTCACGCACGCATCCCGCACACTTCAAAGGACGCCGCTTCTCCTCAAGTTCACTAATAATAATTTTAAAACACTGTCACATTCACCACTTCTATTCACAGCACAGACGCGAAATCGGTCGTCTTCAATCCCAAAATGATTAGCGGAAAACTTGACCTAGTTGTCCGCGTGAATACCGGGCGTTGGATTTTGTCTAGCGTCAATCCCGCGCCGCCGTCGTTGAGTGACTGACTGACTGGCTGAACGACGATCGTGAACGAAACGAACTGAGTGATGGAAGAAGGGGCGCGCGGCGTGGATCGGCGCGGCGCGGTAACTGGTAAACGCGGGGCGGTGGCGGGGGGTGCGGGCTCCGCGAGTGAGCGGCACGCGGCCCTACCACGGGCGGGTGCACATAAGCGCGCGCTGAAGCGGCCACGGCCACTGATACTTCGAGAAAACGCTTTGGTTTCTGAGCGTGACGACTGTAATCACTGGACCCTATCGCCTATTGCGGTTTGTGGTCAGCCAATGTAGCCTCGCATCTGTCGTTGTAGGGTCAACCCAAAAGAATGTCAAAAGTACACGCGTTCGTTGATCAGATAAATGCGTTATTGAAACAAAATCGTAGTTAGATCATGGCGCATTCGATACCGCCCACCGTAAGCAATCATTTTATAGGGGTTAATTAACACGTTCACCACGTTTCTTGCTTACAAACGCGTTTTTACTCAGCCAATAAAGCTTAGCCTTTGACTTATTACAGCATAATGCGAAACGTTAAAAAGTTTAGCGTCGCTTAAAAACGTATGCGTAACGAAAAGACAAACAAGTAAAAAGATACGGTCGGCATCGGCATTCATTCGTTTGGAGCGCAGCCGGCCGCGCGGCGAGTAAAGAAAGCCGACAAGCCGAGATTTTGAATCGTTGATAACATGTAGCGCTTTCCGCCTCACGAACACGCCGTGCCACCGCCACCAGATTTGGTGTGAGCATTGTTTTCAGGGTTCCGTAGAAGGGCCCTTGGCAGATGCATGAATTAAACAACTTGGATTGAAGTTTGATGTTTGGGTTCTGTCTTGAAATTATTTTAGTAAGCTAGTTGGCAGTTCCCTGTAATCTCACTAAGCTTATTTTGTAGTTGAATACTGCTTAAGTCTTCACTAATTTCTAATTCAATAAAATCTATATCGTGCAGATCGTGCTTACTAAGTCCGTTTGAAATATTATCAGATGTTCACAAGGGGTTGTGTTTACAACATAGGTTCTGGGATTTATGCAGTTTTCATGGTTTCGTTCCAAAATGTACCGTTATCAAGTTGCGTAGGTACTTATTAGTTATTTCTTCCTTTCGGTCCTTACGATTCGCTAGGAGGGGTGCCGTCTTTTTGGAATAATATTGATTGTCCGAAACGTAATTGAAATAACATAGGTAGAATATGCGATTACATATTCGTTGAAAAACGATTATGTAACATTTCAGAAAGTGTATTTGGTATAATTGGCAACTAAGTACCTTTCCGAATATTAAATACTATTGACAAAGCAAATTTTCATTACGAAATAAGTATGTTGTTTAGCATACCTAATGATCATATTGCATAATGCTGTTTAGAAAATGATATGGGTCCCACCCACCTAATTACTATTAAAAAGCAAAAAAGGCAGGGAGCGATCGCGCGAGAAAGATGGGTCAAGCTCAGGGCAGAAGGGATTCTGATATTAAGGTTCTTAAGTATGCGAAACTAGACTAGGTATGCCATAAGAGTATGTTGAAATATAGGTACACTTATTATATTAATATGGTAAAAGAAGAAAATTATGCAATTATGCAAATTTTGTCTAACGCCACACGGACCACACTTTGGTTAAAAATTAAACCTCATTATTTATACGAAGAAAGTCAGAAAAATCATAGCAGTGAGCGAAAATATAACATTAACTTCGTTGTCCACAACTATCTGACAAAATAGGACCCAGTCATCATCTTAATGAATATTATAGTTCCCTAAAATAAGTCTTGCATGCGTGACTCGCTCGTTAATCGCTCATGGAGTCCCGTTAATGCAATGAATATCTATGCATCTAACCACTGTGCACGTAAAATGCGCAGCGATCATTCCCAGGGGATAACATTGCTTTGTATTATTCGCGGTCGTGAGGTCGTGACCCACTCGTGTATCTGCCTACCTACTGTAAAGTCACTATTAATTTACACATTATACGAGTAGGTAATTTTGCCTTAACCTAACGTATCTTATCTGGCTCTACCAGAGTCCGAAACAAGTGAGTAAGTACTATGAGTGCACTACACACCCACCAGTCTCACGATCCTACGCTAATCAAATTTAAATGTCAATTAACTATCTACCTCTGCGTGCCATTAAACTGAAATAAAACACCAGTAATGGCCGCGTTTGATACAGGACACCTTACCTAAGGCATGTAAGTGGAGAAGTACCAGCTATACCTAACAAACGACGCTTGTTGGAAAATAAAGAAGTCATAAGTAACTGGAGAAATGTAACGTAATACTTACCTACCTAAGTAGGTATACAACGCTAGAACGTGCCGAATGCGTCAAGGTACATGTATTTTTATGAATGTATAAACCTTTAAATGCCAATAAAATTATGTTAAAACTTCTCTTCAATAGATAGGTACAGAAGAGTGCTTTAATCCCCTATACAGGGTGTCCCAGAAACCAACGTCAACCCGCCTAGGGCTGATAGAGCAGCTCATAAACTATCGATTTAACCCCCATGTATGTTCAGCAATTGTTATTAGTTTCCGAGATATTGATCATTTTAATCGGATTTATTGTCATTTTTCCTTATGTCCGTGATACGAAAAACCCCTAAATTCATGTATTTATACTTTTGTTTTTCAGTGTTTTCTTGCATGATTAGAATCACTGTGAAATAAGGAAGTTTTTAAAGCTAAATGCCATTTTTTTTTTCATTACAACTTTTTGAGTTATCGCACAGAGTTACTTTCTCCATACTAAGGGAACCCCGCGTTTGATTTTCACCAAGTATGGAAAAACAAACTGTGTGTTTACTCAAAAAGATGTACCGTCGAGTTTCGTATCTTCGCCTGGATTTTGACACATTTCCCAAAATATCTTTCAAATTTCAAAGTGTTTCTGTCCGTTGTGACAAAAAAACGTTTTTTAGTACTCCTGACTATCAGCATATACCATTAAAACTTATAATTTCGTTGGTTAACTTAGTAATAAATGGCCCCAAAGGCAATAGGCGAAGTATGGGTATTTTTCCCTATCTTCGCCTATGGCATGTTTTACCGCTAATAATAAACTTTTCTGTGACTTACACATGTTAAGTCGTGTCTCCTAGGAATGTGTTAATATACTATGAACCTTGACTACACCAGACAAGGCATATTTTTAAAAAAATGAGTAGTAGGCGAAGTTTGGTAACACTCTGAAGTTGTTTTCATACATTTTCTATAATGAAGCTAGGGCTGCCAAAAATTAACCAACATGCCAAATAAAGGGAGTAATGGTTTATAAGTAAAAAAACAAAATGTTTTTAGCAAAATTGTTTAATATTTAACAAAAAAACTAATCTAATATATTTTCATTCGGTAAATTATCATTATTGAGATCAAATCAAGTACAGTACGACACATAAAAGTATCTATTTTGTAGGTAACAAAATACAAAATAAAAAACATTTGCATAATATATCGCAAACTAAAATAGTATTCAACTAAATCAATCAGTCTAATCATATTAATGACTCACTTATTCAACAGGAGCTGTAGGCATTTGAGTTATATTCTGAAATAAATTCCCATTAACGCTTTCATAATAATTAAGTCTTAAATCTCCGTCAGCTTTGCTTAGAAAAACCAAACACAAGAATGTATTTAAATTTGGAAACAAGACAGTATCATTCACCAATAAATGTGGTACAACAGATTTGACAACCCTAGGGGTAGGCGAAATTTGGCAACAATACGAACGCCAAGTACCCTCACCAAAGTTTTATCCAATTGTGACTTTTAAACGAAAGATAGACATTAAATAATAGTTTCATATGAAAAAGAAATAGTTACAGCATATAATCATGTAAAAAGCTTAACCTTACCTGGGGCCTATTGCATAATAAAGTACAAGCTAATACTATTAGTGATTTTGGTTGTAACTTGTACTTTTATGTTGCATAATAAAATACGAGGGATAAATATACAAGTGAATAAGTACAAGCTAATAATATTAGTGATTTTGGTTGTAACTTGTAAATTATTGTTGCATAATAAAATACAAGTTATAAAATACAAGTCAAAAAGTATTAGCCCTAATAACTAATATTATATGTAAATTTTATTAGTTTTGGTTGCAATACGAGTCTAAAAATTCAAATTATTAGTTGTAACTTGTATTTATTACTACTTACCTAAGGACCACGGTAATTTTGAATTACAAGTGATTTAGTTAAAGCCTAATCAACGAAAAATGTTTAATATTTTGCATTTATCCGACGATGACGATGATCAATATCTAGTAACCCGACACCAAAAGGTATATAAGGACAGGATCAACTTCACTTTTGAAAATAGTGCACACTTTTACGAAATGTTTCGAATGAAACCTATTAAAGCCGAACGTGTGCTGCAAGCAATTTCAAGCGACATTAAGTTGAAAAAAAAAGGTGGTGCTCTTTCTCCGAAACAGCAATTATGTACTACACTTCATTGGCTTGGAACTGGATGCCAATATTATTCTGTTGGTGCAGGTCATGGCGTTGACAAGTCTACAGTTTGTCGAACTGTTCATCGCGTTATTAACGCTATTAATAGAAGGTTATTTCCATCGATAATTATATGGCCACACCGAATGGAAGACGTAGTGCAAGAGTTCTATGAGTTATATAATTTCCCGAATGTAATTGGTATAATTGATGGAACACTCATACCAATAGACGCACCAACTACTAACGAACCAGCATTCGTAGACAGAAAAGGAGGCCATTCGATCAATTGTATGATGGTATGTGGACCACAATATCAATTTTTTTATGTAAGTGCCAATTGGCCGGGTAGTGTGCACGATGCACGAGTTCTAAGAAGGAGTAGTCTCTACAGTGCAATGGAACAAGAAAACATATTTCCAAATGGCGTTATACTTGGAGACTCGGGTTACCCTCTAAAAACGTGGCTAATGACACCGTTACACAACGACCCAAATAGCGAGGGTGAAAGACGCTACAACCGAAGACTCAAAGCAACAAGGCAGATTATAGAGTGTTCCTTTGGAATATTAAAGGAAAAATTTCCCTGCCTGAATCATCTAAGAGTCAACCCAAAATTTGCAGCAAATATCGTTGTCTGCTGTGCAACTTTGTGCAACATTGCCCGGGAAGGTGAAGATTTGGAATCATTCACTCCACCAGTGGAACAAGAAAATCATCGAAATGTAAATGATGAGGCTCCTGCATTGAGTGCACTTCGACGCCAACAAGAAATAATACAGTCTATGTCATCATAAATACTTTTAATACTAAATCTTGTTAAAATTAAGATGTAGGTCAAGTTGTTTGAAACTTATTAAATATATAAATAATCACTATGGCTTATACTATGGGTAGCTAGGGTGACGGAACCAGTAATGGACGAGGACCAATGATGGACACTTGATTCTTATTTTACGGAACATAAGGGTTATTCATTTGTTTTGCAACAATCAATTTAGGACCATATGAAATTTGAATTAAGAGTGAAGTGTCCATTACTGGTGCCTGTCAGATAAAAGTGTCCATCATTGGTATCGTCACCCTACTATACAATGACAAACATACTTATATAGATAAAAAATTCATGCTCATCATTCTCATCAAACAAATATTTGACCTTACCGGGGATCGAACCCGGGACCACTAGCTTTGCAGGCAGGGTCATGATAGACTAGGCTAACTGCGTCGTCATACGATTGGATTTACTATATGGCTAACATGACATCGTAAGAAAATACCTAAATTAGCTCTTAATTACATAAATTAAATCCAATCATTATGAAGTTTCAAAAATTTTACTTACAACTAATTGTACGATTTTCTAGTGAGTCAGGCTTTTAATTTGTTGATGTCTAGCTATATGTCATCAATGTACTATTTATTAGCTAACTTTTTAAGGAAAAAACATTTATTTTCTTAACTTTTAATAATAAAGAAATTTGAACAATCGATGAAATTCATTGTTTTTATTGCTAAAGTACACAAATTAATTATTAGAAACGTCAATATTGTGACTATTCCTGATCTGTATACGCGGTATCCGTATTATTTTGATTATCGGATGTAGATTCTGGAATAAACACAGCTAGTGTAAATTGCTCCAAATTACTTGTAAACTTGGATCTTGGGAGCCCATACCGTAATTCCAAATCCAAAATTTTTAAATCTTTTAGGTAATTATCTCGTTCAACATTTTTTATTTGTAGATCTTTTAATATGTTTTCTTTCTCCAAAATATCTAACGTTAATTTCATTTTTTTTTGTAATAAATCTTTGTTTTCGTTTATTCCTTCTCTTCCTTTCCAGTCCCTTTTTAAAATGTTGTTATTATTTTGTTTAAGTTCGGAATTGTTTAATGTCTCGAACGTATTATCTACTGTCTCTTGTAGGGTTTCTTGTATCTTTTGCTCAGAATCTAGGTTCAATTCAATTTGCAGATGCTCATCCACGCCTAGACCTTCTAAAACTGGTGACTCTTTTCCGAGTATATCATAAACGAGAACATCAATTTCATTTTCTTTACAGTCGGGCCCTCCGCCAGAGACTGTTTTTTTAGCATTATCTCGTTTCTCCTATAACAAAAGATTAGTCAACTTTAAAAACCCGGCTGCTTATTTTTATATACCTAGACGACAATTGCATAACAGTTTTTATGATATAGCCTGTATATGTTAGTTTTTTTAATCAAAGTATCCCTTGCGACGCTTTGCCGAATTTAACGACCCTATTTGCATCGAAATCGTACCACCAGACCAGCCTCTACGAGTGAACTAAGAACGTTAAAAAACTACCTCATTAAATCAATAAAACATTACACTCCTCTTTTAGAAGTCGAGTAAAAATATGATATGATATAAATATAGTTGTTGTAAAAAATGTATATTGTTTATAAATTAACATACAGGCTAAACAAAACTTATATGTATAATATACACCTACATACCTACACCTATTGTTGAATAATAAGTAATAATGGTAATTGCACGCTTAGAAGACAAGTTGTAGGTACTTACCACGGATAATTTTCTCACATTTGCCCACCAAACATCACGAACATACGCCCAATTCTTATTTTCTTTGATAATCCCCAAGCTTTGGGCATATGCACCGATATTTCTCCAGGCGTTACTGCGAATATCTTTAGTGACCTTTGTTGAAAAGGGACCGAACAAGACATCTTTCTGCTCCTTAATTTTACTTAAGATGCACATTTTCAATTTTCTTTGTTCTTCTCGCTTACCACCCATTTTCGAAGTTAGAAATTTCAGATAAAGTTTTACGTTGACGTTTACTGTTCCCGCCAATATTTATTTTTTAATTGCAAAGTCCACAGATGGGCAAAGGTTTACCTCACTCAGCCAACTTGTTTACTTGTAATTTTGTGTTTTGCTGATAATATTAGTACACTTATTACAAGTTAGTAAAAATACATTATGCAACAAAATTTATTAGTACTTGTAAATAATGATGAATTTACTTGTAACTTTCACGATATTATTAGAAATTTATGCAACACAATTTTCTAATATAATTAGTGAAAACACAAAATAATTATGCAACACAAAATAACGCAGCTTGTAAATTTTTAACCAGTAACTTGTATTAGTTTCTAATTTTATTAGTCTAATTATGCAATAGGCCCCTGGTCTGTATCACCATTTAAAAGTAAAGTTAAAACACTGGTTTGAAAAAACATGTGGTCGGTGTCGCGAAAAAACCTCACTGAACGTGAACTGTGTGAAGTTAGCCGCAGATTTTTTGAAGAATGTTGCAACCCATAAAAAATACTTTGTATTTAGCAGTTTTGTCTAAGGTTTACAGTAGAAACATTTTGTCAATGGCAACTTATGTCAAACTAGGCGAAATAAGGTAGCACAGGCGAAGATACGAAACACGACGGTAATGAAAAAAAATATTAGCTTTAAAAACTTCCTTATTTCACAGTGATTCTAATCATGCAAGAAAACACTGAAAAAAAAAAGTATAAATACATGAATTTAGGGGTTTTTCGTATCACGGACATAAGGAAAAATGACAAAAAATCCGATTAAAATGATCAATATCTCGGAAACTAATAACAATTGCTGAACATACATGGGGGTTAAATCGATAGCTTTTGAGCTACTCTATCAGCCCTAGGCGGGTTGACGTTGGTTTCTGGGACACCCAGTATAAAGCACTCTTTATCACGGATTGTATGTATTTTAAACATTAGGTGGTATTGTCGGACAAAATTTAGTTACAGGCCCAGTGTTCGTTTAGCAGCGAGGTGTGGGAACATTCACGACACGGCTTCATTTAATCTAGATGTGCGTTGCCGACCAGACCTACCCCAAAGTTCGCCATTAGGACCGCTACGACTGAAGCCCGCATCCAATAGAATCCTATTATTCGCCACAACAAAAAGTTTCGCGGTAGTTTTTTACCATAACGTAGGAAACGACGCTTTGAAATAATAGATAGAAGTTTATCAAGGAAGAAGGCGTGCGCGCAATGGATCCGCTATGTTGAGTCCGTAAGGTACGTTACATTCACCAACAACGGCAGGCAGCCTCCAGTCGGTCGACGACCCAGAGAGAGTTGGCGATTACCAAAGAGATTATAGTGGTCTACTCGTAGTAGGTATACCTACTTCCTAGTGTACAATGGACCAACTCGTTGTTAATATTACCTTTTATACAAACATACTCTAAGAAGCTTACAAGCACGATCAACTGCTGCAAAAAAAGTAATTGCTTTTATAAGACACTTTATCTGCGCGGGATGTAGGTATTTGCTCATTATGAGATGCCTTTTCATTCCACCGCTCAGAACCGTCCACTCTCATGGATGTGTATTAGGTACTTATTATCATTTATATCCTCTCGGAAATCTAGAGCGGCGCTTCACAATGGGCTAGGTTGTTATCCTATTCATTTATTGACGGAGCCAGGTAACTCGCAGGCTTTAACAAACGGCATGCCACCAGGACAATGCCTAGCCTGGCGTTAGTATTCTCCCATTCACTCTACGGTTATGATTATTTTATCCCCGCTTTGATCTTTCTTTCACAAGGGTCTTAATTCTACGCTCGACATTCTGATATACCATTGTTAATTTTTGTTTAACTGCCTACTGACTGTATTAATATAGACTTTCAGATCTTGTTAATAATTGGGGCCTTGGAAAGTACTTTATTGGTTGGTTGTGCCTTAAATAACCGTATAAGCTGTGATCTTATATTATTAGGTTTTATTTGCAGAAAGTAGTAAGTAGTGCTAGCTTAATCCGTTCATACTAATACTATAAATGTGAATCTAACTTTTTTGATATGATTGTTATTCACGGTTAAACCGCTATACCATTTTTTAGAATGTCGGGGAAGGGCATAGAATAGATACTTTTAATCCCGGAATATTGGACAGTTCCCACAGGATTAGCGATAAGCTACTTCTACGCGGACGGAATCGAGGGCTAGTGTAAATATGTGTGAAGTGAACCGAACAGGGCCCTTTAAAAATGTCTCAAAATTGGGGATCTAATCAAATACTTATGTAGCTAAAAAGCGTCAGTATAACTACAATCGGTATCTCGAGGTTTAATAATCTACGGAATGTTGGCCAGGAACGTTTTAACGTTCGGTTTGAGAGCACTGTATCCGGTAAACTTTACTGGTTCGTAGGATTAAATTCAGGTAGCAGCTTCGTTGTTTGCTTCGACTGAGAAAACACTTCCACTAACCAAACAACAAAATACGATACGGGAACACGCACTGACACCGCAGCGCTGAAGCGGTCCTCTAATCAATAGATTAAACAGAGCACCGGGGAAACAAAATGTAAATGAGTTTAATTAGCGGTCAAAACTGGTTTTAATTAAGAATCGTCGATGGCTGTGTAGTAAAAACTGATTTATACCTACTTATTTAAGTATCATGTTAATAACGATTTTCACCGGATGCATAGATAGTAGGATTCCCCTTCTTTTTTAGTTTCGTAACGAACAAGATTGGGATCATTTTGTGGTCTTCTTAGTTTGCTACTTTTTATTACAATTTCTGAAGCATTTGTTTTTATTACAGCATGACATGATTGTAGTAGGTATAGGGCTCTGTGCTTTCGTAACTCAAAAGTAAAACTGAACCCATATTGGATAACTTTATTTCTGTCTGGTGGTTAGTTTGTCTGTCTGCCCTTTCTCTCAGTAGCGGGCAAAGGTTTCAAGTTGAAATTGATATGAAATACTAAGGATCTACGATCCCTTGTAGTGTGTGACCTACTACCAAAATATGTGTGACTTTAATTTTACAGCCCTTGATCTAAGTAAGTAAAAGAATAATACGTATCGAATTATTTTGTCTAAAAAAACTAGACAAATGCGCGTAGCCAACCGCTATAGTTCATACCCTGACGGGTACTTGAGGGTACTGTACGCTCACCATGAGTTATAATTACCGTACCTACTCGCTAGAGAGTTAAATGCTGTGTCCCCCGCAGACCTCGCAGTATTTCTATACAGTGCGAGCGACAGAGCCATCAACTCGCTAGTGAGTGCGATAATTGTAACTCATGGTAAGGGTACTGATGAACTGTAGCTGTTGCCTACGCGCATTTGTCAGGTTTTTTTAGATGAGTACTTAATGTAATATTTTTTTGTCTCATTTTTGTCGGAAATAAAACAAATGAACGTTTTAATTGTCTTGCTCACTCTCGGATTGCTGGATGGAACGTGGTTGCTAGGCCGCGCCGGTGTATCAAATTAGACTTTTACTGCCTCTTCGTGTTAGGTTTATACTGTCGAGAGTTATCTGCGACCGAGATGGGGTCGTAATACTCGTAATCCAAAATTGACTTACAACAAACATTGTTTTATGCTTGTAATAAAATTCGTTGGGTGGAAAAATGAGTACCTACCTTACCTCCCTACGTGCTGAATTTTAGATGTTTTGGAGGCGGGCACCATTTTATGGAGCAGGAAATTGAATATGAAAGAAAACAATTGACGTGGTGAGTGACTAAAACCTGTGTGTAGAAAGAACCTCAAGAGCACTGCCAGTTTAGAATTAAATTTGATTATTTGGCATTGCTTTCCAAAATAGTGTGGAAAGACTTTTCGTCCAAAGTACTTATCTAAACTCAAACTAAAGAATACTCTAAGACTACCTACTCTTAGTAGGTATTCCCTTGAAAATATTTTTGATTTTAATTTAGTTCAATCAATATCAGTTTATTTACTCAATCATTACTTATGTACCTATAAGTTTCTATCGAAAATTTCATGTCTGGGACAAGCTTTTACTGCCGACTACTTTTTTTTGCAGTCATCATCTACTTGTCAAGACGATTTTAGCAAGCCCTAACAGGACTTAGCATGTGTAATTTAGGAGTTCCTATGGCCACTCTGAGTCTTCCTCATCAGACCAGCTCGATGGTACTATATTATTGTATTGTCATCAGAACTAAAGACCTATGCAAATTTTCAGCTTTATCGGAGACCAAATTTAACTTGCAAGATTTGACCCTTACGTACATACCTACATACATACATACATTGCAAGAAAGTTAACTAAAAGTTTTTAATAACAAATCAAAAATCTATAAGTAGGTAACCAAATTAATCTATAATTAGGTGGGTGAATCAACTTTTAAGGTACTTACTACTTAAGTATATTTTTTGTCAAGTTTCACAAATTACACGTTT
Organism: Acleris laterana; assembly: GCA_963966035.1. Classification (NCBI taxonomy): domain Eukaryota; kingdom Metazoa; phylum Arthropoda; class Insecta; order Lepidoptera; family Tortricidae; genus Acleris; species Acleris laterana. The sequence continues at coordinate 9,749,268 of OZ014440.1, forward strand.
TTAGAAAAACTATATAAGTAGGTATTTTCTTACGACACGGCCTACATGTTAATTTAATTTGAACTTATTTAATTTAAAATAATACAGTTTTGAACAATAATATTAATATACTTAGTTGGTAACGCAGGGGACGATGTTGTCCCTAGGTTTTGTATGAAAAAAGTGCATTTTCCCCAGAGTTACCCGGTTATTTCGATGATTAAAAAATATTTGAGGTGTTTAACGTGTGGGGTCCATAAATTGGATGGTCTGATTTTAATATTCATACATCACTATTAACCATAAGTCACCAGGAAAGTTTTAATACCGCAAAAGAAAAGGAGTAAGTACTTTAAAAGTTGATTCACCCAGGTACACTAATAAATACAAAGCTGCCAAAATCGAACCAACTGAATTTTCTTTAACATTCGTAGGGGATTCAACTATGCACTTGAAATTGAAACTCTTTAGTAATTTTTTCCAACCATTATATGGAATTAGGTAGGTACTTCCATAAAATTGGTACAAAAAAACAAAAGCACAATAATGTCGAGAGCCCAGGTGATGTCACAGCAAAATAACCTTGCACGGCACGGACTGCCGCCGGAGCGACGTGGGTGGCGTTCCACGAATTAGAATAGGGATGGTCAACGGGCCAATCAATAAAATCCGTTTGGACCTATCCTGTGACACCCACATTCCCGAAGAATACAATCTTAATAAACTCTTCTAAAACACGTGGTGCTGCTGAAAGGTGTACCGTTCCTAATAGGGTTCTAGAGAATTCTCGTACGGCACATTTCCTGACGTTGAAAATAAAGTTTCTAGTCACTAATCGGTATCACCTTCGGTTTCTCGAACACCAGGTAAACTTCTTTTGCCTTGTGTTACCTTAAAAGCTTAAGTCAATTACAGCGACTATCGTCTATTATGAACACATTCCTTAGGTTATTGAAGACACTGATTGGGTATAGTTATAGTGTATGTGTATACAGGGTGACACCTAAGACGTAATAATACAACATTTTATTTTCTGGATCCACTCATGAGTACGATCAACTTTTACCATGGGACTAATATCGAAAACGGTAGAAAAAAATGGAACCTCCCATACTAAAAGTAATCAGCTGGTTTCACAATTTGTATGGACACGTCGATTTTGTGTTTACGTTTGCGAAGTTGGTCCCATATTAATAGTTGATCGTAATCATAAGTAGATTCGGAAAATAACATTTTGTATTACGTCTTAGGTGTCACCTAGTATAGTGTACTGTTTTGGGATACAGAATACAAAAGCCCTAAAGTCATTGAGAATATGGCAATAATGGAATTTGGTATTCTGACAGTTAAATTGATGACCGAGGTTGAATGCTTGCCAAATGGAATTTACCACAGAGTTTTAGAACTATGCGGGTTCAAAGTGCAAATATTTTCTAACGGGAGTGTCAGAACTGGGTTCGGTAATAGGAAAGGGTGCCTATTTTTGGTCATCCAAAGAAGATTAAATCTGTGTAGGTATAATAAAAGATAATCGTACGAAGTGACCTGGAATGTTGATAGTAGCGTTATTATGCTGTTTCTTGGCAGCCGGCCAGCCACAGTCGCAGTCGCAGATCTCTACTGAATGCCCGTGGGTTCGCTTCACTAATTACCACTTCAAACACACACTTACCTACCAGACTACGTTATTTACATAACGTTTTTTAATGTAAGTACCTATTATTTTGTGCTTCTTTCACACTGCTGTGCCCTCTAAAGATGACTTTGGAGTTCAGCACACTCGATATGACCCGCGAACTGACGCGACGAATTGTGTTCGTCGTAAAAGATTTAAAATACCGCGCGGCGCCACGGCGCCCGCGACAATTCAAAACAAAATCGTTTAATTTGTGAATAGCACACATTATCAGCGACTTCGTACCGTCGCGAGTCGCGACCCGTAACTTCGCCTGTGCTACCCAACTTCGCCTAATTTTATATAAGTTGAAATTCCCAGAATATTTGAAGGACAAGCTACTAAACTAAACTACTAAATAGTAAGTATTTTTCATTTATGGCAATATTTTGCGAATAATTCGTGGCTAACTTCACATTTTTGGTCACCAGTGCATTTTTTCCGCCGGATGAATTGACAGATTTTTTGGTTTTGTGTTTAACTTCAGTTGGTGGCGATACTACAGAGCAGGTAATGCTAAGCTTTTTATTTGATTATAACCTACAACTAATATCCTATCATATGACATTGTTGTTTTACGAGTATATCTAAGTTACGTTTAGAAGCTATAAATGAAAAAAACGTTGCTGAGGGTACAGTATCAGCCATCTTGTTGCCAAACTTCGCCTACCCCTAGGGTTGTCAATTCTGTTGTGGGTGAATTTGAAATATATTATACGTACCTAGTTAACAACTTAATTGAGACGTTAACTTTCTTCCATTGTGTAACCGAAATTTGTTATATTTTTTTATAAAAATGTTTATCTCTATTATTACCAAAGAGGTATTTTTTTTATGTACGTAAGCGAAATGAGTGAAGCCTAAATATTTTGTTACGTTTTTTGTTCGAAACTTATTATTTAGTTTTTAATATTAAATAATACCTACAACAATTTACGGATTTTTTTACTGTACTTAAACCATTAACTCCCTTTATTTCAAAGTCAAGTAAGTTAACATGATTTTTGGCAACCCTATCAGCATTATAGCAAATGTATGGAACCAACTTCAGACTGCTTGAAACTGTTACCTAACTTCGCCTACCGCATGTTTTTTTAAAATGTAACCTATTATCACAGTGTAAAGAGTAACTAACAGTGGGCCGACGCCTTTGATGTTTGCGTAAATGCCGACGCCGCACAAGGCCACAGTAATTACCTAGGGTTGTCACAAACTACACAACTGCCCAAAAAAAGAGGGTAATGGTTTTAGGTTTAAGGTATGTATGTACGTTTCTTTGTTCCGCCATAAATAACTTAGGTATGATTTTAGATTCAAACACCCATACAATTTTGTTTAAATAAATTATGTTCACCATCTTGGATTTCAATATGGATGTCATTTTCGTAATCAGCACCCCGAGGAACCTCGAAAATGACACCCATATCATTATATTTAAAAAAAAAACGTCCGCCATCTTGGATTCCAAAAATAATGTCATTTTCGTAATCGGCACCCCGAGGAACCTCGAAGATGACACCCATATCGATTTTTAAGAAAAAATTACGTCCGCCATCTTTGATTTCAACATGGATATCTTTTTCGTAATCAGCACCCCCATTATTATTTATAAAAGTCATGTCCGCCATTTTAAATTTGAAAACGGATGTAATTTTTTTGTTTGAGAAAAGTTTAAATTTTTGCTGGCAGGCGTCACGCTTTTACATCCGCCATTTTGTTTACGTTGGCATGACATGACAAAAAGTTGTAAATTAAGCACTATAAAATAATATATTTACCTTTCTTCTGAGTGTGGAAATTGATAATATCGCAGATCTTCATTTGTGCGAGATGATGAATTGCATTCTCGCACAGCACATGTCGTATGCACCATTTTTTATTCTAAACACATCAAAATACAACACACGACACGCAGTAGCCCTGAAAGATATGTCCCGAGCTACTAACAATGGCGACGTATGCAGCTCGGGCTCGCCCTACCCGCCCCTCGCCCCTCACACCCCGCACGATTGCCCTGTCTAGACGGCTTCGTCGAACGACTGTATTGGTTTATAGACTGTGCTATTATCCTAAATGTAAGATTCATATTCCTCTGTTATTCTAAATTGATTAGACTAGATGTAGGTATGCCAAACAAATGTAAATGTTCGAAGCTTCGGCATAGTGTAGGCGAAGTTAGGCAACAAGCCCCTAACTTCGCCTACTACTTTAAAGGCAATTTTAAGACAGTTAAGCTATGAAATTTAAAGCGTTAATTGCCTGTAACGATAGCCTAAGATATGTAAAATATTTTTTTAATCATGAAGATTCAAAATAATTTGAAACCTGGATGATTTTTTGCAAAAGGTGTCAAAACCCAGGCGAAGTAAGGGGTCTCGACGGTACGAATACAATAACGCAACGTATATATAACAGGTACTTATTCAACGATTTTAATTAAATTTGGATGACTCGCGGTTAGCTACCAGCATCTAGTAAGATGGTAGGTAGTTACCGTGGTAGTGAGTGACCTTGTAGACCAGACGTCCCCAAACATTATTTATCTCGTAGACCACTTAGCATTATTTTCAGTTTCGAATAGACCCCTTGCTTACCTATTACCTATATCATAAAACCGGCTAAAAAGATTTACTTACCGGTTAAGATTTTGCGCGGAATAATATTATTTACGAAATAAAAACTTTATTTATACTGTAGATAGAGAGAGAGACCTTTGTTTAAGTATTTGTATATTTATAAGAAAGTACTACGTAGTCAGTAGGTTCCTAGTCCTACTATGAGTGTATGAATATGGACTATTCCATTAATGGAAAGCCACCATATCCAACCATCTATCCACCATCTATCTCCTTGCTGGTCGTCGTCGACCCCGGGGTCAATATAGACCACTTTGGCGATCACTTCTGTAGACGAAGACGAAACTAGACACATTATATTGGGTTATTCCCACCTGTTACCACCAATTTGTTACCACTGGTATAACCCGTATAACATTATAACAGCTGGGATTTTTTTCCCACCTGTTACCACTAAAATATTTCGTGATAACTACTGGGGAAAAAGTTTATTAGTTTAGTGGTTAAAAAAAACGTCCATCTTTTTGATCTAGCCACGGTTAGGTACAGTCGGGTGCAGAGAAAAGTACCTACCTTCTGCGCTAGGTTACTTTTATGAAACTGGACTAATTGTTAAGATTACTTTAGGTTTTGGATGTCCCACAATTCTTTCTGACCTATTATTACTAGGTACTCGTACAGGTATTTAAAAAGCCCTTTTGTCTTGTCCGAGCCAAGATTACAAAATATTATCCGCTCATAATTTCAAAGTCAGAGCGCTGAGGTGTTATTCTCTCAAAAACAACGGATGGTCGGACGGACGAGCGAAATCGCAGCGGCGAGTTTAGGTAGTCCCGTCAGAGCGAACAAAACACATTTTAGCGCGTGCATTTTCAATTAAGCAGCCTTATACGTTCGATCCATCGGCTGAAACCATGCTGCTAAATTGAAAATGCACGCTCTACAATATGTTATGTTCGCACTGACGGGACTACTTAAACTCGCCGCTTGAACATTCACTCGTCCATCCGTCCGATCTTCGATGTTCAGAGAATCACTACCCAGACATTAAAATCGTTCAGGTTATCATGTAAAATTAGTATCATTGTGATGCCTTTAGGTAGGTACTGAAGATCATAATGAAGTTGTGTGCAAATCACTAATTCTAGCTGGGCTTTAAGTTGAAGCCCGCCATATTTTGTCAGTAATTTAGTATTCGTCGATCGGCACTTCAAAGCAGTAATAACGTAAGATTACGTACCTCCATCGTCCCTCTCACCTCGCGGCACAATACTTCTTTTTCTTGTATCAAAACCTGTTCTCTCCCATGTCGGCCGATCTCAAAAAGTGATTCCGGCTTAATAGCTACGAAGTGTGATTATTAGTTATTATATAACGCTCTACGAAATTCAGTTTTAATAATAGGTTCGAGCCGAAGCAGAGAGATTTACGGGTTTATAGTCTTTTGAGCTAACTGGCTACGAATTATACCTGTAGCACTGTTGTGGAAGGTGATATAGAATTATAAATAAGTAAATCCATTACATTAATTAGGTACTGATTCACAAATACCCGCCAATACTATTGCTCAGTTGTGCTACCTATTCATAGTGTAGCTAGCGGTCGGGGGTTGGTCGAACCGATGCATCGTGTAGTTCCCATAGGGATGCAATACGTTACGTTGTCGGCTACCATCAAAGGGATTTTATAATATCAATGGCTTTATGCTACTGCAAGGCCCTTTGTCGGCACTCTTTGGAGCGGTAATATTACAGCGACAGCCGTGCAGACAGACAAACCATTACGGGTATAAAACGTACATCAAAGGGCGCGGCGTCACGTGCCACGTCAATTGGCAACTTTGCATCACTGAGCTTTGTAAAAATATGGCTTCTGGTTTTATGTAACATACCTACCTATAGGATTAATCGATTGTGGAGTAGATATTTCTTCTTATTATTATAATCAAAGGTTTTTAATAAGTAACTTTATCATGCACAAAAGTAAACATTTGCATTGGAGTTTAAAAATACCTATACCTATTTGAAATTATAATAGGTAGGTACGATACGATACGATACGACACACCACACAAAACATTTTTCAATACTTCATTTTGTGCACAACCCAACTATAATAAGAATAGGTAACTTAATATATATCAAGATGGTGAAACATTCCAAATGAGATAAGACGAAGCTGTTAAAATTATACATCAGAAATAAAAAGGGCGTGAGTCCTCTGCCTGCGCCGGCGGCGATGATTCTCATCTCGCGTTTGATCTCGCCGCAGCCAGCCGGTGCAGGCTTTGCTACATCGTCTGCCTGTGTTTATCACTAACTATTTTTGTTATAAGTAGGTACCTAGGTATATTACGCAATTGCTCGTTTATCATCTAATACATTTTTACAAAACTTTAACCCGTATATTTAATAGCCTAGTACCGGTTTCATTCAATAGGTATTGTAGGTTTCGATTAATGAAATTTGTTTATCTGAAAGGAAATCAGTTCTTTAAAGGCGAGATACCTACTTAGTTATTTTATTAAACTTGTATAAAACCGGTCAAGCGCGAGCAGTATTCGCGCATTGATTAATGATCTAAAAAAACTGGGCATTATTTTATAAAAGGAAAGGGGAATATCGTTAGTTTGTGTTTTTGTCATTTTCACACAATTGACCCTTAGAAATAGGTACGCAGTTATTTATTTACGGTTGACGTACACTCATTTATTTATAAGTAGGTACTTAGCCCAAATTTTTAACGACTTCAAAAATTCATGTTTAAAAAACAAAAAACCGCCTACACGAACACAAGAAATAAGAACTTTAAAATGGTACTAGGTTATTTTATTTCTACCAATTTAAGAAATTACTTATTTTTAAATGGTAGTTTATTTATTACTTTTTAGGTGATCAGATCCAAATAATATGCTGTTATGTACTCCCACATCTTAATAAGAAACTACATATAGGTATAATTATCACTACATAGTATAAAACAAAGTCGTTTCCCGCTGTCTGTCTGTCCCTATCCCTATGTATGCTTAGATCTTTAAAACTATGCAACGGATTTTGATACGGTTTTTTTTAAGATAGAGTGATTCAAGAGAAAGGTTTTTATGTAAGTCTAATACATTCTGTTTTATGTAGGTACGGGTGTTACAGAAAACTCACATACTTAAACCGAAGCGAAGCGAGGGCGGATCGTTAGTAATTTAAACTAATTTATAATTAAACGACGCTGGCCTAGTGGGTAGTGAACTAGTGACACTAGTGACCCTGCCTACGAAGCTAGTGGTCCTGGGTTCGAATCCCGGTAAGGGCAGATATTTGTGTGATGAGCGCGAATATTTGTTCCTGAGTCATGGATGTTTTCTATGTATTTAAGTATATATTTATCTATATAAGTATTTTTATATCGTTGTCTAGTATCCATAGTACAAGCCTAGAGCTTAGTTTGGGACTAGGTCATTTGGTGTGAGATTGTCCCCTTATATTTATTTACCTATTTATTTATTTATACGACACGAAGCTACGCTACGAAGCTAGCTGGAGTCACGACTCGCTGCTGGTTTGAATCCCGGTATGGGCGACTAGGTATTTCTGTGATGGATGAGCGTTATAATAATGCACTGTTTAGATCTACAATTGCACTGGTTATTCTCTGTTAACCATGTGCTTGACTGGTAGAGAATGCCTTTATTGTGCAAAAAAGTTTAAATAAATAAATAATAAATATATATTTGTTCTGAGTCTTGACACTTCGATGTTTTCAATGTAGGACTTCCCATTTTCTTGACAATATAACTGTAAGTTACAGTAACTTATATTATGAAATAAATATACATCTAATGGCGCTTAAATGTTTTTTATCGGATAGGTCACTTACTAAGTAAGATATAGGTAACTTGTATGCAAAGTAGCTTAGCTTAAAAACGTTTGTTGACTTTTAAAAAGGATTATAGGTACCTATTTAGTAACGCATATGCGTCGGGTCAAGGATAGTACTTGTCTTGTTGGACCTGTTAAGTTTAATGTTACCTAGGTACTTAAGTAATTTTGATTCAACGATATTGATTAAAGATTGAAGAAAAAACGAACGCATTTTCAAATGATTAATATAGGAATTAATGATAATACAAGTTGGCAGCCCTGTTGAAAGAGGTGAAAGGCGATAGTATCACGGCTCGGTTCCTATGCAGGGTGGCTGGGCCGCCGCTGCGAGCGCCAAGCGTGCTATCAAATTAATTACTACGTCTATATTTTACCCTTTGTCGGCAACGTGACTCTTGCAGTTGCCAGTTCGTTGCATGCCCACCTATTTGCAACACTGCACATAGGAAGCGTTTACTGCTATAGGTACCTTACTAGTTAGTAAGCCAACGTGTCAAAGTGAACTTTAGCAGAGTAGGTACCTCCCAAGTAACACGTAACCTATATATTAACCAAAGTGGATATGGATTTATGTCCAAAAGACCGAATAACACTTCTAATTGGCATCGGCAAAGATAAAATAGTTTTTAATAGCATTTGGTTCGTTTCGAAATGCTTAAAGCTATACTATACTCTTAAATAAAGATTAAACTCCTACCAAAGCATCAGGTATTTATAATATACAGCAACTTAAATAGCTTTTACACTTACACAAAGGTTAAACTCTTATAATAGTAATTTGAAAAGCCCAATACATTAAATAAGCATTAACGAAATATTTTATCCTGCACAGAGCTGTAGTGGCAATTTTTGAAGATCAAATTTTTTTAATGATCTGTGTTTGTGTTCATTTAATGCTAATCCTATAGTAACATTCACTAAACAATTGATTAAATCTTAACTCCGTTTTCTTCATAATCTGTTTCTTCAATAAAGCTTTTAGTCGTATATTGATATAAAGAAATGTATTTTTATTATTGCAAGGAATAATTACATCGTAATTCAATTTTGCGAGTGGTTATTTTAGTAACATACCTATAATCGTGAATTTGTGTGCGTGCGTGTTATATTTTGTCGCCATGGATAAAAACGATTGGAAAAAAACTAATAATGCTAATAAAGTTTTACCAAATGATTTGCGATACCCTAATAAACACGATAGAAACTAATCACTATGGTGTATAATGGCAGCAAACATTATAATGTTCTTATGAAGTGTTGCAATATACCTGAATACTATTATTGAGTGTCTTATACTTTGGTAAACAGGCCCAAAGTATTTTGGTTAGCTATGTTAAGATTAACAGCATTATTATACTTTCGTTGAATGCGTAAAGCATTTATATTATCTGACGCCATTTGCTTTCTGTTTCCCCTTGTTACGGAAACAATTAAAATGATTAAAAGTGACTAAATTCTGATTAAAAGAGCACTTTCTATAATTTTACTTTATGCGCGGTGCCTATAAAATCAACTCTATTCATTAAAATTAAGCTAAGAGCTTATAATTTTACAAAACATATTAAGAGTCGATTATAATTTTCTATATTTTTTGTGATAAAAAGCATTGTCACGAGGGCGCGTGGAAATATTACCACAAAACGTAACATGTTTTCTCAGTAAACTGACATCCGCAGCTGAATTTCACCCATTAAAGAAAATAAAGTTTACTTGCCATTCAATATTATTTTTCACAATTATTTACAATACTCGCGAATCTTTACTGCTCCTGCACCAAAAGCTCGCAATAAATACTAAATGTAACATAACTTTTTTAAAATATATTGAGGAATTCTTTTCTACAAAGGAAATAAAACAATTAGCATTTGAATATGTTCCGTTTTAGAGATTGTATATTAATAAGGTGTATATTGGCTGTACTGTGGTCGCAATAAATGCTTTAAGTCTAGTGATTTGTTCTTTACCGACTTCAATAATAACTTTGTGCAATCATTGTAATGCTACTAAGCAGCCTTTATAAAGCTCAATGCTGTATAATTTGGGGCCCAAATTGCTCTTAAAAAAGCTGTAGAAAAGTAAATACAGCTGATATAGGATTTGCATATAATGCTTTGCGCGTCAGTTCGTGCTGTTGTATGTTTTTTATAATGGTGTTTTGTGTTACTTGGGCTACCTTAACCTAATAAAAAGTAACTAATGGCGTTCGAGTAATATTTATACGGATTTCGGGAAGTGAATTTATATTATAGGTAGTATCTACTTCCCAGTATCGTTTATTGTTAACCTTACCATAATCAGGTAAGTACTTTATCATTTTCGTTTAACTTTTCATTTATTTCTGTTTGGCTTATTCGATCTCATGCTTTTCTTAAATAATACTTAAGTACTTAAGTAGTACCTAATAAGAAAAATGTGTACTCTGTATGATAATCCCACTCCTTGATAACTTTTTCAAGTGGATGCCATAAAACTAGGTAGGTATTTGCACTTCATCCACTGCTAGCGACGCGCGTGGCGTGTTCAAGTTACATTCAATTTCTAGTTAGCGACGGCAGTCAGCAGTAAATGAGTAGGTATGAAAGTTGGACTTACTTCAAACAATCACAATAATCATATGTCGTGCTCCGTACAAATTAAACCAAAGTATACCCCACGTTTTAGTCACGCACAGCCATGTCTAGTCTACCTCATGTCATGAAAAAACTAAAGACAAATTGAGTATTTCGAAGCGTGTCCGGCGGTGGCGGCGCGAGTCAAAGCGCGCCGTGATCAAAGGCGCCGACATTGACGGCGGCGGCTTTGATCTCGCCGCGCGAAGTGCAAATTATGTTATAAAGACAGAGAGTAGCGCCCGTCCGCGGCCGCCGAGCCACGCACTGCTAATTAATTCGAGCCGCGGTGCTCGCGGGGCCGGTGCCGTGGGCCGCGCTAGGAACTCGGGTCCTCCGGCTAGGGCAGGGAGGTTGATGGCCTATGAAACCATGATCTGATCATGCTGCGAGCTGCGAGGGTTATAAATAGGTATTTTGGGAAATATATTGTTGAATTAACAACCTGGAGGCATCTACCTATTTACCCCAAACACTATTTTGCATATTACCTACGTGGATAATTTCAAACCATTATTAGAGAACTTTACGGTTATTTTAACTAGCGAAGTCTATAAATGAACAATCAAGTACCTATATCATAGCTCATTTACCTACCTTGTTAATACTTGCGTTACCTTATTGAAACTTTATGACTGATTGATTAGGTACCTAGTCTGATTACAATAATCTCCATTAGAGTGCGCCAAAATACCTAAGTAATTACATAAGGAAAACCTAATTACGGTGAGCGCTCGGGCGCTCCTTTATTAATTTATTTAAGTAGGTAAGTACCTACTTACCTTAAAAATAATTTAGGGGATTTGATCATAAAGATCATAGGTGTCAGCAGCTGCTCCGTTACGCGGCTCTTCTTAAATATATGGATAGGTAAGTAGGTATGTAGTAAGGTACCTACTTTAGTAAGTACATAATGTAACTAGGTGTATACCATCATCATTAAAAAAACAACAAAAAGAGGAGAAAGAGGGATGATTACTTGTTCAAAAAATTATAGGCTTAAGGGCTTTTAACACCTTCCTAAATTAGTCACTAACAAGAGGGATGCCGCAATACCTACGTTAGCTACGTATGGTATGGAGATATCTCCATCTCGTTCCATCGTATTGTTGCGTCCCTCTTGTTAGTGACTAATTTAGGAAGGTGTAATAAGCGCTGCCTAGGCAGGTATTCAGTATGTCTACAAATTTCCGATGCGCTGGTTGTGTCAAAACGCTGCAGTTACGTTACGTTACGTTACGTTAAGTACCGAACCGACACTAGTTACCTATTTACTTACTTACTTGAATTTCTTACCAAGGTAGGGATGTTTAGATGTTTATGATGTCGGTGCAAGTAGAAAAATCGTTATTGTTCTTATCTATCAACCTTTAAGCAATCTAATTATTCCAATTACTTATAACGATCTAGTCGAGAGGAGACTAACATTTTTTTGTGTCAGCATTTTGTTCGTAGCTACTTTTGAGGAAGGTAATTATTGGGGTCTGGTTTCTTGCCTTACCTAACCACGTTTTGTTTGCTGTTCGCTTGAGCAACGGTCAGATAATGCGGAAGGCAAACGGTTCGTAGAATAACAAGGCGCAAAACGATATTCGTTGGAGCAATTTATGACCATTAAAACTTGGTCGTTTCGTTTTTAAACAATAACCGGTTCAAAGACGGTTGTTTTCTTTGAGCGTATGGCCGTATTTTGCGGAGGGCGAGGTTGGCGCGGCGCATGCAGTCGGCCAAACGAATCGAGGCGTAGATATTGTTGTTGTGAGGAAGGCGAGGGCGGGGCGGGGGCGCGGGAGGATCGAGCGCCGCGTGCGTCGACCCGCGGCGAGCTTTGATCTTGCCGCCTGCGCCGACGAGCGAATGCCGCAAAGGCCGTACCGAAAGGGTCTCGCAGCCCGCTCTCTCGCCGCTACCAGCGAGGCACACCTGCCGGCTGCTTCGCTATAAATTCATATCACACACCACATCCAAAATGCTTCTATTACTGTAGTTAACCTTAGCAATGACGCTGCATGCAACATGTAATGCACGTAGGTGGGTATAAAATGTATATATGTAGGTATAAACAAATTGATGAGACATGTGCCTAATAAAGGCATTTGATGAGCGCGGGCGGAGGCGCGACACGCGTGCGCCCGCGCCCCGCGCCGTTGTTCTCGCTCGGTGGCCCACATCTGCACATGTAATTAGGGTTAGACAGATTGAGAATTAAATTGAAAAGCTGTTTCGCTTAAGATAGGAGGTGCCTTCTCTTCAATTCGGTAGGTACCCCGTTGTGTAAATTAAAAAACTAATAATTTCTGGTTTAGGTTGCGCGTTATCAAACTTAACTTTTTGTCCTAGGCTCTTATTTAATCAAAGAAAGCATTCCTTTTTAATAAAAGTTAGTCTTATCTTGTTAACTCCTTATTAATCTCTAGGGAGTAAAGTAAGTATTATTTTTTTAATTTCCTTTTTAAACCCCTAAACAACCAATCACAGTGGTTATGATTGATTACTTATCGCCATTTTCAGTGATTGTGTATGGACCATTTTTTGAGATATAACGATTTAATTTCGTGAATCACGAATATCACGATTAATGATTGCGAACATAAATCTTTTTTAGTTAGGTATATTAAGGATAAATTCATTTTATTATGCATGGTCCAATTAGTTTTAAAATAGTTTTCAAGTTTGAATCTGTAAACTAAATATTTAAAGCGTCAATTCACAAAACAAACCCGCAGAACAAAGTAAGAAACTTTTTTATAACAAAATTTTAATTTTGTTCAGAATGTCGTTTTTTTCCTCGCATTTAAAGTGAAAAGTAGTGTTTAATGCGAGACTAAACGCCCTAATGAAATGACACTCGAACTAAGTATTGCCCCCTCTTTAAATATCCTGGTTAAACATCTCGTATCATTATGGCTTGTTTTAGTCCCTTGTTGAACAACCTACTATTAAAAGGGGTTACTCCATTTATCTGCATTCAAATTTGACGCAGTTTTGTTGCGGTTGTAAAGTGTTAACGAAGTCAGACGGTTGTAAAATCCCAACGAGCGAGACAGCTAAACAGTTCAAAACAAACATCACTATGATATTATACAAGATACTTACGTCGGGAGCTCGGCATTCGCCATCAGATTACGATATAAATAAACTCGGGCGGGCGACAAGAGTTCCGATGTAAGAGTTACTCGGAACCGCTATTTCCGACATTCTACGAACGTGTCATCTGCAGTTCCACTTTCAGCTTAAGTGCCCCAGAGACAGACGGCCGATGAGTGGAATAGCTCTGTTTACTCGCTGCCGTTGTATTTATAGAATCGATCATGGTGGATCTGTAAAAACAAAACTTCATAAAATAATTATATCTCCCAATTGTAAAACTACTATTCGGTTGGAAGGACCGGATATGTTCAAGGTCATGTTGGTTTGTTTGGGTTTGTTTATGATTGAGTATTTTGCAACTGTCTTTGCCGCAGCCCGATTGAATACTACCGTTAGTTTGACTAGTTTTACTTGCATTTTGTTAAGCAAACTTATTCGGTTCGAAGGACCATGCAAGGTTCATTTAGTAAGAAGTCTTGTCCGGTTATTCGTTGTTGTTTAGTTCGTTTGCATTGGCCGCATTTTAGCGAGAGCTTCCTACTTGACATTGAATTTAACTTGACCTTCCAACTAATCGGCATTCACATCCTGCCGCTGTCAGATTTTCTATTCTAATTAGTGGACATGGTAATATTCGGCGTAATTTAAGTTACATGGGAGATAAGTGACGTTCTGAAGTCAGAACCAATTTGGAGCGGTTTCCGAGTAAGGCTAGTCCACGTGGTTTATTTAACGAGCCAGCCAGTCGGCGGGGCCGCCTTCCATATTCAAATTACAGGTTTGAATGTAGGTACCACTCCGCAGCGCCGCGGGAGAGGCGGCTTGCCTTACGACTGCCGATGAGGCCACTTTCTAGGAAATTTCTAAACATTTATAACGGCGTTGTGACTGTAATTATTTACGAAAGTTGATGTGTAATTTGTTGAGTTTTGTTATTTGAACGGAAGCGCATGTCTGATTTGCAACATACCTACGTACGTACGTACTGTTTGTATGGATTGGCGTTTCTCATATATTTCCTTTCAGCACTTGTGTAGCCTATTTGTTATATATATACTGTTCTGATTATCTAAAACTTAGTAACAATGTATTTGCCTTTAGATATGCTCTTGTCTCGCTTACACTACCCCTGCTACTTCGTGGACGACTTGAACGTGTAAAGGTAAACTAATTATTTATTTAGTTTTCTTTCTTCACACGAGAGCGCCCGCTTTTCTCCCTATTTATTATTATTATCTTGTGTATATGAGATAAATTAGATAGCCGTAAGATAAGCAAAGAAAGAATTATTGTTAAACAAGAGTAAACTTGGGAGCAATTTTGTATCGCCCCATGTAAATAAAAGGAGACTTATAGCATTGTTTATAGGCGAGTTAGTGGAAGGTTGTTGAATAACATCTTACGATTCAATAAAACAGTCTATTTAACTGCGTTCACGTAGTTTTAACATAATAATGTACATATTAACAACTTTAGTGCGTTTGTTGTCACTTATAGGTGGCGGCCCTGTAATTGTTCTAAATTATAAAATATAATCATTTCAACCATAACACTTCGAAGCTTCAATTTGATTTCGCAGATTTACTCTCTCAAGCAAACAAAAAGATGTGCGGAGGAGTCTCAAGTATATTATATTTTTACGAATCCATCAAGTCAAGGCTCAATTAAACAGAGAAGGCTCAAACAATAGCTTTGCACAAGATAGTACATACGTCTATGTACATACGAGTAAATGTGAAGATTTAGATAATTTACCCAACTTGACGTGTTGTTATAGTTCTTCATCGAGATCTGTTTTAATGCGAGAATTGGTTGGGGGCCCTGATTGTGCGCGGAAGTGCGCCCGACCCCGATTCAAGCGCGCGGGCGCATTGAGGGCTCCAGCTCGATATCCGTTCAATGCATCAATTCAAACCGTAAAAAAGTGTTTTCACCTCAGCAGCTCAAACAAGCAGGTTTTGCTGCTTAAAAACAGTGAGCAAAATTCAATTTTGCTGCGAGCGAGAGGCAAAGTAGCTTTTTAATTATTATTTTTAAATGCCGTGAGCAGTGCTGGGCCTACTCACAACATTCGAAAAAATTGAACTTCACTTTGTTCTGTCACTTTCACTTCGATAGGAAAAAAGCGAGAGATAGAAACAACTTGATTCGAAGTTCGATTTTCAAATTCCACACATAGTAGGCCCAAAAAGAAACGCACGTTCGGATGCACACATAACCGTAAAATTGCAAATAAAACTATCTGTTAAACTTTGAAATGTGTTTATTATAACTATTTTATACAGTAGGTACAATCATTTTTTTTATTTAATGTTTTGAAGACAAAATTAATGAAAAATAAGAAGTTATGTATCTACATAATTTTGTTATCGTTTTAACAATCTTTAATTTCGTGACATAAACCGCGGGGGCAGTTTCAGAACGCATTTCAAAAATAGCGGGATTATTGTACTTAAAAAAAAAAGTAATGTAATGTAAATGACGATGTAATTTTTGTTAATTTGTCCGCCATAGCCAATAGCCATAGACAAGGCCTAGTTAGGTTTTTTTTAAAGCCACAGACTACATAAAGCTGTATAAAGTTGTGTTTGCACTACGGCATTATCAAGTTGAGTGACAGGTTTTATCTGTTTCATGTTTATTTTTTCCACTTTTTATTTTATTAGTATTTTGCAAAAATGCTTGTGATTGATGCATATGCGATCGTGTCGTTATTTAGTCGTGTATTCACCAAATGGTCACAACGGAAGACCTGCGTTGGCCCTACCAGCTTCACGCTGTGTTGTTCTCGCTGCTGAGGTGAAAAGTTGTATGTCTCACACGAGACCAAAGTTTTTTACGTCTCGTATCTTTGAATCCCTCGCTACGCTCAGGATTCTAACCTAGAATCACTCGCTACGCTCGTGATTCAATAATAGAATCCTTCGCTTACTCGGGATTCAAAATCATCACTCGCAGCAAAAACCAACTTTGCTCTCTTGTTGAACAAATAACTATTTTTTTCGCAGCTGTTCGCCGAGAACGCTGAGAACAGTCGAGTTAACATGATTCCGTCGAAAATCGCATCCTGTTCTTACATTTATTAGCGCCGGTGAGCGCATTCGCGTCCGGTCGCGGGACCATAATCATTTCTGTCCAAATATTGATCTTTTTTCGCTTCCGTTCCATTCGATCGACCGGAAGAGGGCGGATTGTTGACGAAATACCCGTAACTCGTAATCAATACTCAACTGACACCCCTAAACCCCTTTCATCCCTCTCTCGAATTAAATATCACGCGCGATCAGTTTACTCGTTTATTGTGAACGCTTCGCTTAAGCAACCTTCAAAACCTATTATTAACTTCAGTAGGTACATATTAGGTAGGTAAATACTTTTTTTAAATAAAGTTAGAGTAAATACGTCTTTCATACAATAAATTTAACCAAGAGGGCTTCTTTTACGGCTTCGGCTGGCACGCTGTTATGGATTTGGCTTCGTCGTAAAAATAGTCCCATAAAATAATAATGGTAGGTTGTTAGAATGTTTGGGTGTTTCATTGTTGCCTGTTGGAACCGTTAACCTTACATATCTATAAAATTAGGTTTTAGTATGGCGCCAAGCACCAATGCATAGTCGTCGGATTTTTGGTAGCTCTTTCATTTAAAATACTGATCTGTTATTCCGAATGGAACATAAAACCTATATATATATTATGTTTAACTAGAGTTCGCCCGCGTCTTTGTACGCGTAGAATCAGATTCTCGCTACTCTCCCTATTTTAACTCCTTAAAGGACGAATTTCCAAAAATCTCTTCTTAAGACCTCTTAAGGAACTGCCAAATTTGGAATCTCTAGACCCAGCGGTTTGGGTGTGCGTTGATATGTCAGTCAATTTCTTGTTTTATATCCTTATTTAGATTTAGTTTGCTTAAATCGATATTTCTAAGTACCTATAATCTTATTAACCGTTTAGCCACCATTTTGTTTCGTCGAAAATAGTTATTTGTGCAACAAGAGAGCAAAGTTGGTTTTTGCTGCGAGTGATGATTTTGAATCCCGAGTAAGCGAAGGATTGTATTATTGAATCACGAGCGTAGCGAGTGATTCTAGGTTAGAATCCTGAGTGTAGCGAGGGATTCAAAAACACGAGTTGTAAATAGCTTTGGTCTCGTGTGACACATACAACTTTTCACCTCAGCAGCGAGAACCACTCGGCGTGAAGCTGGCAGAGCCAGCCTCGGTCTTCTGTTGTGACCATTTGGTGAATGAATACACGACGCAATGACGATACGATCGCATATGCATCAATCAAAAGCATTTATGCAAAATACTAATGAAATAAAAAGTGGAAAAAAGAAACATGAAACATGCCACGCAACTTGATAATGCCGTAGTGCAAACACAACTTTATACAGCTTTATGTAGTCTGTGGATTTAAAAAAACAAACTAAACTAGGCCTTATCTATGGAGGACAAAAAATTTTTTTAGTACAATAATCCCGCTAATTTTGAAATGCGTTCTGAAACTGCCCCCGCGGTTTATGTCACGAAATTAAAGATTGTTAAAACGATAACAAAATTATGTAGATACATGATAAACTTCTTATTTTTCATTAATTTTGTCTTCAAAACATTAAATAAAAAAAATGATTGTAAGTACCTACTGTATAAAATAGTTATAATAAACACATTTCAAACTTTAACAGATAGTTTTATTTGCAATTTTACGGTTATGTGTGCATCCGAACGTGCGTTTCTTTTTGGGCCTACTATGTGTGGAATTTGAAAATCGAACTTCGAATAAAGTTGTTTCTGTCTCTCGCTTTTTTCCTATCGAAGTGAAAGTGACAGAACAAAGTGAAGTTCAATTTTTTCGAATGTTGTGAGTAGCCCCAGCACTGGTCACGGCATTTAAAAAAAAGAATTAAAAAGCTACTTTGCCTCTCGCTCGCAGCAAAATTGAATTTTGCTCACTGTGTTTAAGCAGCAAACCCTGCTTGTTTGAGCTGCTGAGGTGAAATAGTTATTTGTTCAACAAGAGAGCAAAGTTGGTTTTTGCTGCGAGTGATGATTTTGAATCCCGAGTAAGCGAAGGATTCTATTATTGAATCACGAGCGTAGCGAGTGATTCTAGGTTAGAATCCTGAGCGTAGCGAGGGATTCAAAGATACGAGACGTAAAAAACTTTGGTCTCGTGTGAGACATACAACTTTTCACCTCAGCAGCGAGAACAACACAGCGTGAAGCTGGTAGGGCCAACGCAGGTCTTCCGTTGTGACCATTTGGTGAATACACGACTAAATAACGACACGATCGCATATGCATCAATCACAAGCATTTTTGCAAAATACTAATAAAATAAAAAGTGGAAAAAATAAACATGAAACAGATAAAACCTGTCACTCAACTTGATAATGCCGTAGTGCAAACACAACTTTATACAGCTTTATGTAGTCTGTGGCTTTAAAAAAAACCTAACTAGGCCTTGTCTATGGCTATTGGCTATGGCGGACAAATTAACAAAAATTACATCGTCATTTACATTACATTACTTTTTTTTTTTTAAGTACAATAATCCCGCTATTTTTGAAATGCGTTCTGAAACTGCCCCCGCGGTTTATGTCACGAAATTAAAGATTGTTAAAACGATAACAAAATTATGTAGATACATAACTTCTTATTTTTCATTAATTTTGTCTTCAAAACATTAAATAAAAAAAATGATTGTACCTACTGTATAAAATAGTTATAATAAACACATTTCAAAGTTTAACAGATAGTTTTATTTGCAATTTTACGGTTATGTGTGCATCCGAACGTGCGTTTCTTTTTGGGCCTACTATGTGTGGAATTTGAAAATCGAACTTCGAATAAAGTTGTTTCTGTCTCTCGCTTTTTTCCTATCGAAGTGAAAGTGACAGAACAAAGTGAAGTTCAATTTTTTCGAATGTTGTGAGTAGCCCCAGCACTGGTCACGGCATTTAAAAAAAATAATTAAAAAGCTACTTTGCCTCTCGCTCGCAGCAAAATTGAATTTTGCTCACTGTTTTTAAGCAGCAAAACCTGCTTGTTTGAGCTGCTGAGGTGAAAATCATATTGAGTGCAGCGGCAAAGCAGCGATTGTAATGGTCGGTTCGTTGTCAAATGGAACGGGCAAGCGGGCCGCGGTTGATAATGGAATTTCTGGGAACGACCCCCTGGGGGTGCGGGGCGCGGGCGGGGGGCATCCATCACGCCGCGGGGGTGCAATTAGCCGACGAGATGTGCTGACACGGCCGACGCCGCCGACACGACACGCTCACGACCCGACACGCCCACACATATTTCCATGTAAACCGCGACTGTGAATCGAGACCTGCCCGTGAATTTGCGTTAGCTATTAACCTAATGCATGCATGCTAATTTTCAAGAAAACTGATATGATACCTTTAGGATGCTGGCAGGCACTATTATTGGATACTTTAAGCTGGTGGGCACCACTAAATGCACACTGAACTCTTAAATTCAAAGAAAATAGGGCATAAGTTCATAACATAACATAAATTGATTGTTGCAAAATAAAACCTTTTTTCTTCTGTGAAATAAGAATCACGTGCCCATCATAGGACCATTACTGATTTTGCATCACCTTAGGATTTAAGATTATACCTACTACACGTGATGTCCGTATGTAAATTTTACTCAAATTAGGTAGGTATATATTCTGTGCATGCAAATATGGGTAAAAGATGCAGACTCTAAAATCAATATATTATAGCACATGACTGTGTGCTCAATACGTTTCATGAATTAGAGCTAATCACTTGTTAATCTACTGAAGACAGCAATTTTTTTCTTGCCACGCATGATCATTGGTCACGCAATGCACCGAGTGTCTTGCGGCATGATTTGATTACAAAAAGTTATTTTGTTTATGGGCCGACATAGACACGGACAAGGTCGGTTTTGCGTTTTTCTTATTATTATTTATACGCTTAGCACTATTTTATTATTTGTTTTTCTTTTGTCGTGGAGTAATTGGAAGAAGACGAACTTCCTTTTTAGACGACCAATATTAAAGTTTTGCTAGCCCCCTGATAGAGTTGAAAGGCCAAGGTCCAATTTTGGCACACATCTGCCCGGTCGTCTAGGTTGAACGTTAAACTGGTTTCGTGGATTAAAAAAGACAAAAGAGACAAAAGGTACAAGGCACAAGTTGCCAAATTTAGATACCTTCTCAGCTTTTAGTAAATTGACGCTGCACATTCCAAACTGCAGGAGTCATGTTTCCTATTATAAATTTGTCTATAACCGCTGAATAAATTTATCTACTTATCTCTTTTATCTGTTCTACAAAAATCCCTAATGGCTTCCATTTAGTGCGGCATGGTGCGGCTTAGGGAGCGTCGATAGCGGTGAATGTTAATGATAATCAGTTTGTTAAGTTTTAATTCCCATAAAAATTCAACAAAAAGTTAATGTCCATCCGGGTGGTGGGGCGAGAAGCGGGCGGGGTGGCGGGGAGGGCGTCAGTTCGGTAGCAGCAGCCGATTATCCGCAGATAACACACAAAAACAACTTTTTGATTTATGAAGAAAGCTCGAGAGGCGGCTACCGGGCGCCGCGCCCGCTCGCTGCACTTTAGTGACGTCACAAACAGAACTCACGGCATCGATTATTTTTTGCAAGCGATTTATCGTCCCGATAGTATAACGAGGTAGGTAGTTTCTTAAGTAAAAGTATACCTACCTTGAAAACAAAATGAGAAACCCCATTTTAAGGATTATGATTGGGCTAGGACTCATTAGCTCTTAAATATCTACCTGTTTCCTTCTCTTAAACGAATCTAGATAATCTCAGTTTCTTAAATCCATTCTGAATCCATAGGTATTTTAATTAAATCAAACTGCACTATCACACCTGAATCTCAAACCTAAATAGGTAAAATGATTAAACACTACCGATGATAATCCAATCTAAAAAACAATAAGACAAAGTTGTTTCCAGCTTAAAAGCAATCACTGGGTCGATGCATTTATTCGATGAAAATTTAAATGTCGACACGTGATGCAGACAGCACTAGCGTCAGTCAGGCGAGCGCGGCCAGATTTTGAAACGTATGCAAATGAGCCGCGTCCGGCTCGAAGGCGCCGCGCGCCCAAGCCTTTATTAGCTACGCATTAATCTGATATTTATGTAAAAGGAATTTAGTAGATATAAATTTTACCTACAGCAGTTTTTTGTTTATAACCGGATTTTAATTCAGGCGACATCGATTTTATGCATTTTTAAATACAATTATTTAGTTAGCGGGTGTTGGGATCCCTGGCAGGGTCCGCCCGAATCGCTGCCACCATCTTACCCGATGTACCGCTAGCACAAGTTGTATACTATCGCTTGTCGCTCATTGCGTCTCTCATTATAGAGTGCTAGCCCTCCTGCTGTTGAGCATAGCAATGTTGTATTTTTATGTAAAGGTAAACAATGTAAAGTTGGCATAGGAGAATGGGCAATGGATGAAAAATTTAAAAGTGCTTGAATATTTTTATATCTGTAGGAATAGCGTTCCTTATTAACAGGATAAAATTACAGATTTTTAGGTATCGTCTATCATTAATTAATAAATAATTCGTTTGAGCTCGAACAATTTGTCTCCTATACATAAGTATGGTTTAAATTCTTCGGTCCGATAAAAAAATTAAAAAAAAACTGCCGTTGTTATTCTGTCAAAACTGTCAATGTAATTCTAACCTCTCTCTGGGCTTATTATTATCGTTTGCGTTTGGATGTATCTTATATTTTACGCCTGCTTACTCACACCGGAACTTTGATATTGTCTTCTTAAACGACGACCTCAGCTTTGGACTCAGGATTTGATATTGATTGTTAGCCTTTACGACGACCACTACACACGTAAACAGGACCGGAACTTGTATTTGCCTAAATTATTTTGTGTTGATTACCATGGATTCTACTGACTAGGTACAGAGAACCAGTTAAGACATGTTTTCTGCAGATATGTTCTCATAACGACGTGATATAATTGCATGTGGTCTTATTAATCTACAGGAACCCATAATAAAATAAATTTAATACATTATTATTTTTTGTCAAAGTATGTGCTTCATTAACCTCCTGACACCTAAGCATTTATTGAGACCACTTGTCACTACGACCGAATGTACTTTACAAAGCATTAAAAGTGTTTTGTTGTAAAGGCCGAGACCTTGCCAGTTGAATAATACGTAAACTAGATGTCGCCTGAATTTTCACTGGAACAAATGTTTTTTATCGTTATTTGACAAAGATAACGTACACACTTAGGTTAAGGTATTTTTTGTCCTTTATAAAGGACTTTCGGTCTTTATGGCATAATTAGGTATTGTATGAAAATAAAACAAATTATTTAATTTTTTAATGTATTTTAATGAAATTTCAACAAATGAAGTACCTACTGACCATAATCATATTTATTTATATTGTTAATATAACAAAATGTAGGCACAAGACTACACAATAAAAAATCTTTTTATTCATTTTTTTCATGAAATAAAACTTAAATCAAATCTACATAATTATATGTATTTTAACAAAACTCAAAACAATCCAACAACATCGATATCAAATACTAGCTTCAATAAGTTCCGTAGTTGTATGAATCTGTCACGAGACATGGCTTCAGTTATCTTGGGAATAGCGTATTTACGATTCCAGTACATCCTTATATGCGGGAAGTTGATGACATAAGTAAAGTTATACCCACATATGTTTTGCATTCCTCATAGGATAATCTAAGAGGCTTACCAGACTTTTCTATTGCTATCTGGTTAGACATTTCTACGATTAATTGGTACAACTCGTCATCTAAGTATTCTTCCACATACTCGTTGATATTTGATGGATCCTGAATGGATGGCAAGTAAGATGGTGCGGACAAACCTGGCAAATCAACGTCGAATTTATCACGATGCCACAAAGCCGCATCTTGTGGATGCCTCGGACCTTGACTACGAGAGCTACCACGAGTACGAACCCCAGAGCGAGTACGTCCTCTGCTCCGACCTCGATGACCACTCCTGATGAGGCCACGTGTATGCCCATGACCTGTTGCTAAATTACCTCCATCTTCGCTATCATCGCTGTCGGAACTGTCGCTCGAATTTTCATCTGCCAAAGATCGGGTCCATCGGGATGGAATGGATGTAGACGCAGTGTAATCTTCGTCCTCACTTATGATTCTTAAAATTCGGAGTTATTTAATAATTCCGTAATATCGCGGTCTTGTAACGCTGAAAATAATATGTAGGTATAATCACTACTTAGTACTCGTACTAACGCCGAAAGTGATTTACGTAAGAACAATTACACAAACTTAAAACATAAGTAGCGAACGAAGTACCTTCCTATAGGTTTAATATATTTACGATGGTTTATTTACTGTATTTTCATTATTTTTTCCACGAAAGTACGCGATATCGAAAGAAAATTTACTTTTTTGCAATTTCATAAATAACATACATAAAAACAAGAAAATTAAGAAAAAAAAATGAAGTTTTACTTACCGCGTCGACCTCGTGCCGCCATCGTTGTTTACTCTTGAGGACGCGTCGCAATAATGGGAGCCACTAGGTATAATATTGCTGTCGAGCTCTAAGGACAAACTATCGCCATTGCTTAAATTTGATTGGCTGCAACAAATCCCGCGTCCAATACTTTTTTAGCGGGAAAAAACAAACACTCGGGAATTGATACTATGTATAGGCCGGTCGGCCGTTGTCGATATAAGAAGTTCAAAAACATTCGGCCTTTACAGCACGGTTCATTTAGCACTTTGTAAAGGACGCCAGGTGTCAGGAGGTTAATAGGATCACTAGCTTTTTGTAAGTATTAAAATTTAGAAACAAAAATATTGCCTTGAAGTTGAAGATGAGGTTCTTCAACTTCAAGGCAATATTTGTTTTTTGTAAAAGCTAGTGGTAATTATTTTAATGCTGAGGACAAAAGGAAGGAAAGTAATCAGTCATATTAATTATAATAAATGTGAAAGTATGTTTATCCTTCTTTCACAGCAAAACAAAGCAACTGATTGATTTGATTTTTGGTATGATAGATAGAGTAGTATAATAGTTGAATTAAGTTAAATAAAAAATTTATGAGAGTAAAGCCTGCTAATTTGAATAGCAAGAAGTCCATTTTTGTTTAGTTTTCCCTTGTCAATAGGAGCATAATTGTGTCCTGCTATAATTGAAATGGTTTCATATTATTGCATTATACTTATAGCTGACCCAGCTTTACACCTGAATGAATTATACCTACACCGAAACCTTCCTCATTAACCACTCCATCGATTGGTCGAAACCGTAAATCATATAACCGGTCGAGACTTGTATAATGCTTGTTTGTGATGTTTGGTTATTTTCAGTGTGATTCGGCAAGTCAGTATGAATTTCAAAGAGGACATAAGGCAGCATTGATAAAACCTGTAGTAAGAAGTGTAGGCTGCGCAGCCAATGTTTAAGCAGTATCTTTAGCTGCAAAAGTAATGCCGAGCCAGTTCTTTCAAGTGCTTGCATCAAGTGGCTTTTCGACACCAACACTGTTTCAGCCTTCAAGCCCTTCATTCTCAACCTCATCAAGCAACAAGAAAATAGTTACACAGCACAGAATAATAACTCCATACCGCTAAAGTGGTCCCTTTTCCAGTCACATTTAACCTCATAGGTCCCAACGTACTACAAACAGCCAGTAATTACCACTAGCTTTTACAAAAAATAAATATTGCCTTGAAGTTCAAGATGAGGTTCTTCAACTTCAAGGCAATATTTGTTTTTTGTAAAAGCTAGTGGTAGTTATTTTAATGCTGAGGACAAAAGGAAGGAAAGTAATCAGTCATACTAATTATAATAAATGTGAAAGTATGTTAACCTTCTCTCACAGCAAAACAAAGCAACTGATTGATTAGATTTTTGGTATGATAGATAGAAGTAGTATAATAGTTGAATTAAGTTAAATAAAAACATTATGAGAATAGTTGTTTTATTATTACAGATATACTTGTAATAGGTAACACTTAATTGCTGGTCCCAGAAGTTAGAAGAAATAATACAACTTAATGATTAATTAAGTAAAATTTGTTTACTTTATTCATATTTATAATTATTTATATCTGATATGGGACATTTCACCTCCACAACAAAATCTCCACCTCCACATACTCCATCAGGAGATGCCCCAAAGATTCCATTTATCAGCATGAAACCTGATTCATCAATTATTTTATTTAACTCCTTCTCTATTTTATCTAAATAGTTTCCCCTTTTCATGGCTTTGGTTTCATGATATTTGTAGCCACCTAATATTTCTTGCACAAGGCGCATCAGGCGTGCCACAGTGGGTCATCTCATATATGTTGGACCTTGCCTCATTGCATGCCACAATGGTCAATGGTCGTCGTTTAAGAAGGCAATATAATGGTCCGGCGTGAGTAAGCAGTCGTAAAATATAAGATACATCCAAACGCAAACGATAATAATAAGCCCAGAGAGAGGTTAGAAGTACATTGACAGTTTTGACAGAATAACAACGGCATTTTTTTTTTAATTTTTTTATAGGACTACAGAGTTTAAGCCATACTTACGTATAGGAGACAAATTGTTCGAGTTCAAACGAATTATTTATTTATTAATGATAGACGATACCTAAAAATCTGTAATTTTTTCCTGTTAATAAGGAACGTTATTCCTACCGATATAAAAATATTCAAGCACTTTTAAATTTTTCATCCATTGCCCATTCCATCTTACGGGGTTACGATTGTTGCCAACATAATAATTCGCAGTGTTAAAATTTAAAATGATGTCTGTCTACCTATTTGCTCTCTCCTTGCCTTAAACAATATTTACCTATAGGTAAGTACTTAAGTACCTACATACATTTAATCACTACATAGTATAAAACAAAGCCGCTTCCCGCTGTCTGTCCCTATGTATGCTTAGATCTTTAAAACTACGCAACGGATTTTGATGCGGTTTTTTTTAGTAGATAGAGTGATTCATGAGGAAGGTTTTTATGTATAATAAATTTTGTTTTATGTACGTGTGTTATAGAAAACTCAAATAAACCGAAGCGAAGCTTTTATTAAACTGCGTATTTATATTACTAATTAGGCTATTGAGACCAATTATTTGTCTTTAGACATTAAAATAAACATACAATACCCATATTCCTTCGGGAAAGTGGTTTGTTATCACGATGCATATCCTATCCTATCAGCAACTAATTAAAAGTCACTCTTTAAATAATATATTTTTGGCTTTAAAATTGTACTCTTTGGAAAATATATTTTTAAGTAAGTAGACTAAAATAAAGTACCTAAGTATATAATAATAATAATAATAATCATTTATTTCAAATTAAAAGAACAACAATATATAGTATAAAAAGCAAAACAGTCAATGATCTTAGAAAAAATAAAAATGATCTTAGAATGATATAAAAAAGTTCTTCTTGTTAAGTAACATAAATTTGTACGTTGGTGCCCATAGAGATCTAAATATTTTTAACAAAATTATTCATACTTACTACAAACAACGCATTTTAAATAGCATAATTTAGGTATCAAAATATAAATAAGTTCACGTAATAAATAAACAAAATACATATCACCAACTTCATAAGAAATTTTTGTTTATCAACGAGCTCAGCTGCATTAGATTGCAACACCACGAAAAATCGGAGGTTAAAGGTCGGATTAAACTAAAGTTTGACAACCACATGCATTTTCATTCCAGTTTAAGATCGGATATATTTAGTCCGAACTTCACCTATTAATATCTGCTTGGGGAAAGACCGGATCTCAGCTTACAAGCCTTTTTAGCCTATTTTAAACAGATATATCGAAAGACACCACATACCTAGATTACTTAAACATGTATTATTTGCAAAAATAGCTAATACTCAGCGAAAAAGCCAGCGAAAAGTTACATGGGGTTAATCCGGATCTCGTAAATTATCCGAAAAGACGACACTTCCACTATAACTTGCATAACACACAACTGATGCGTCGGAACGACCAACGTGGACTGGGACGCGGGGCAAGACTAAATGGCGTCTCACGCTTTGTTGCCAGATTAGAAAAATAACTACTAATTTGGAATATATTTAATAAATACGATCTTACCCCATTTACGAACTTACCCCAACGCACCTTATAGGTAGCGGTTTTTTGTAAAACTTATGGCGCGTTTACCAGGTTCACCTATGTCATGGCACAGTCATGGATGGGTAGTTTTTTTTATACTTACCTACTTTGCCTAAGAGTAATAATAATGCTGTTTTATTGTAAAGCTATAATACAAGGTAGATTAGGTTACTGGTTCGGCAGGATGTTCACTCCTAAAGTAAATATTCGTAGTTAATTTTTTTAGCCTACCTAGGGAAATTATATCTTACTCAATTTATAATTAACAACATGATGTTATTTGTCAAAGACAAACATTGTGAGAAGATCCTGTACACATCTACGATTTCTGCGAAGCAATTGAATGATACGACCCGCGTCGGTACTGAAGTTAAACTCAAGTAGGTGGGTAGGTAAGTAGTAATAAATTTAAAAATTTACTAACAGCAAGCATTACAATATTTACACTACACGCCTGTTGAGTCACCAATAATACGTGTAAGACTTTCTGGTGTGTATTTGAATAATCGAGTAGGTATGAACGAGCGTAATAATCGACTAACAATTTGATTATTCGCCATATACGGGAGGTTCAACGTTCATCGCTTTAAAAAGCCCTCTCCTATAGTGGCTCAGCAACAGCACCAATAGGTTTACATCAATAAAGCTCAACCATTTAGGTTTTACCTACAAAAAAAAAACCTCCAACCAAGAACCAGGTTCAAGGGTTTTGAGGGTTGAAAATACTGCAACACCAGAAGGTTCATTACCTGACACTCGCAATCGTAATCGTTTTGTTTTTGAGTTTTTGACAGTTTGAAGGCGAGTCTGCAGTCTGCACATAAAACGAAAACAATTATTCCACTTTGAAGCCGATTGCGAATGCGAGTGCGTTAGGCAATAGCGACGAAGGTAAGGTGCGTTGGGGTATGTTCGGACGGATTTTAAGTGTATTTGGAAGATGATGGCTAAAATACTTTTTCTCGAGAATTACGATAGTTAGCAGAATAAATTAAAGTGAAGATTGATCATTATTGTAATACTACAATACAATCGTATCTACAATTCAAAGTTAAAAACTAAACTTTTTTTAATTAAAATAAAGCTAAGCTACTGAAAAATTCAAGATTAAAATAAAAATCACCACTACAAAAAGAATACCCCCTCTAGCAGGTCCGCGCGCGGCATAGTCCCTATAACACTGGCTGCATTACCTCTCTGGATAGCTAGCCCAATCCTTTGGGAGAGGTAAGAACCAGCTCTAGGATCTCCGGAGGCGTCTATGAGCCGGGATGATAGGGCCTTTATAAAACTTTTCATATCGGCTGACCAAGGTCCCATAGTCTCTACTGCAAGCGCCATAAATTCGTAATTATTTAATAAAGATGAATATTTGCGGCGCTTGATGGTTTGGGCCTGATCAGCTGCTGCACCGGCTCGATTACGGGTTGACGGAAAGAAGAAAGAGAAGAAAGAGAAAGAAAGAAAGAAAGAAAAGAAAGCTATAGATAGAAATGTATTTTATTTAAATATAAACGAGACAACTACTATTTATTGGGTGTTAAAAATACGAATAAAAATTTAAAATTCGGGGAAATATCGGACGGACACGGGTAAAGACCGGACTACCTTCTAAAATCGCCATAGTGGCTTAGAACACAAAGTTCATAGAAAGAAAATATCCGTTCTTATACGTCCTTCAAGATGGTCTTTGGAAATTTTTATATTGTTAAATAAATCACCTGGAATAGACATTTTTTTATTTTTTTTGTATCGGACGTCCGATCTTACCCCACTAGACCAAATCTCAAATTGCTGTGGCTCTCAAACTTACGTGTTCGAAATATTCCTGATCCTGATAAGCTTTTCATTCAGTCAAATTATTAATCTATAAGCAGATTGAGGATTGGATAGGTTATGTGTTGGAATATATGTATGCATAAATAAAACCTTTCAATTGATTGCTGATCAAACTTTTATTAAACTGCGTATTTATATTACTAATTAGGCTATTGAGACCAATTATTTGTCTTTAGACATTAAAATAAACATACAATACCCATATTCCTTCGGGAAAGTGGTTTGTTATCACGATGCATATCCTATCCTATCAGCAACTAATTAAAAGTCACTCTTTAAATAATATATTTTTGGCTTTAAAATTGTACTCTTTGGAAAATATATTTTTAAGTAAGTAGACTAAAATAAAGTACCTATATAAAAAAGTTCTTCTTGTTAAGTAACATAAATTTGTACGTTGGTGCCCATAGAGATCTAAATATTTTTAACAAAATTATTCATACTTACTACAAACAACGCATTTTAAATAGCATAATTTAGGTATCAAAATATAAATAAGTTCACGTAATAAATAAACAAAATACATATCACCAACTTCATAAAAAAATTTTGTTTATCAACGAGCTCAGCTGCATTAGATTGCAAGTATTGCAACACCACGAAAAATCGGAGGTTAAAGGTCGGATTAAACTAAAGTTTGACAACCACATGCATTTTCATTCCAGTTTAAGATCGGATATATTTAGTCCGAACTTCACCTATTAATATCTGTTTGGGGAAAGACCGGATCTCAGCTTACAAGCCTTTTTAGCCTATTTTAAACAGATATATCGAAAGACACCACATACCTAGATTACTTAAACATGTATTATTTGCAAAAATAGCTAATACTCAGCGAAAAAGCCAGCGAAAAGTTACATGGGGTTAATCCGGATCTCGTAAATTATCCGAAAAGACGACACTTCCACTATAACTTGCATAACACACAACTGATGCGTCGGAACGACCAACGTGGACTGGGACGCGGGGCAAGACTAAATGGCGTCTCACGCTTTGTTGCCAGATTAGAAAAATAACTACTAATTTGGAATATATTTAATAAATACGATCTTACCCCATTTACGAACTTACCCCAACGCACCTTAACATTTATTATTGAATTAATTAGGTAAGTATTCAATTATTTTCAAAACGCGACACAGTGTTTGATAGGAATGGGACGCAAATATCTATCTGTAAAACTGGGTATCTGTAAAACTGGGTATCTGTAAAACTGGGTATCATCTGTAAAACTGGATACCTATCTGTAAATGTTGGGAATCTGTAGGGTTGGGAATATGTAAAGGTGGGAATCCGTAAAATACAATAAAATTAAAACTTTACGTTTTAAAATTTATATAATACCTGTAAAGATTCACGTACCTACCTTTCCCTTGGTTTAAAGATCCTGCCTGTGGCTCTAATAACCTGGAGCCATACCATGGCTGCGTTTATTGCGTGACAATGTACAGAAGTACGAGAATGACGAATGCTTTACCCACATTAGGACACGCGAGATAGACGCAGCCATACTACACCCGCTGGAGCAGTTGCTTTAGATAACCATAACCCAACGTAGGTTAATCCCCGATCTCCTGTAACGAAGGCGTTACCGTCAGTTCCCCACGTAATCTAGCTTAGCTCATCCAGATTTGGACGCCACACCTGTTGCGGATGTCAATATTGGACGCTATTTTTAGAGCATTTGGGTCGCTACTTTACTTGCATATTATAATAAATACCAATGTTTTATTCATATTAACATA
Organism: Acleris laterana; assembly: GCA_963966035.1. Taxonomy (NCBI): domain Eukaryota; kingdom Metazoa; phylum Arthropoda; class Insecta; order Lepidoptera; family Tortricidae; genus Acleris; species Acleris laterana. The sequence continues at coordinate 9,780,817 of OZ014440.1, forward strand.
CATTATTATATATTATATATTATGTTTTATTATCAGCTTCAGGGGTTTACGCAGTAGTTTTGTTTGATTAAGAGTAAGAATTGAAAAAAAGTTTTCGAGCAATGAGGTATGATTAAATTACAAATACCTTATAGACTAACTGCATAATAATAAGGTATATCTGAAACTTAAAATTAACACCGAAGTGAAAGAACAGCGTGGTACTGTTTTGGCAAAACTGACGTGATGGTCGCTGTTAGTTTGAGTTTGGTTGAGCTTTTTAGTTTTAGTTACGTTATGGATGAGGTTAGGTAGCCAAACCTTGCTTTCTGTCAAATTCAAATGTCACAATGACAGATAAGGACAAAGCATGGTTTAGTTACCCCACGGTTATTCCACGTTTATTTTATTAGTAAGGGCATACGTAAGTATAAAGACGCATTCTAAAAAACGTCGCGTATACCAGTAAACCTTATTGTTTGTAAACCAAGTAGGTAGTTTGAAATATCATGATAAAAAAGTTAAAAATCTAGAAGGATAATTTAGGTGCCTACTGCCATGTTTTTCTCTTAAGCCGCACGGCTCTTACTCAACCGACGAAATACTCACCGGCCATTTTAAGTGGATCTTTCAGAGAGCAGTATAGTACATTACTTAACAAGGGCTGTAAAAGAAAGAAAGCCCGAAATCGCAGGTATTTGAGACCCGAGCCGTAGGCGAGGGTTGTAAATATGCGATAGAGGGCTTTCTTTTTTACTGCCCGTGATGAGTAGGTACACAATTTTACGTCTTCACCTGGCCACAATGCGAGTTTTACCGTGCGCGCAGCGTGCGATAAAACTCACATTATGGCCAGGTGTTACGTAAACAACATTTTAGAGAGTCGCACACGGGGGGTTTCGTATCGTAAGCGTAGAAAAGAAGCCGCGCGTGACACTGATTTCGCTGTTTGCTGGTCGATTATGGTTTGATCGACCCAATTAACTTCTCTTAAGACACTTTTTTCTTTTGTCTAAAGTAGTAGAAAGCAATCTAGATTTAAAAAAAAGATTGTTTAGTATAATTTTCTAATAGTTCCTAAGTAAAGTAACTGGTGTTGTTTTGCTTTTAAGTATATCTGTTGTGGATAGGTAGATACCTAGGTACGCTGTTTCCAAGATAGATTTGGACAGGGTGATTTCCTTAACTTTTTATGTGAATTTGCTGTCTCAATAACTCAAAAACAATTGGTTTTTTAAATCTGGTAACGCGATTTCATCCAGTGCTAGAATAAAAAATTCTTAATTTAAAATTTTGGAAATGTGTGGGCCATTGATCGCTACAAAGAATATTTAAATATTACCTACTTATAATTTTTAAGCTTTATACACTTACCTACAAACAAAAAATAATAAAAACATACTTAACTCAAACTAAAATAAACTAACTTATTTTAAGTAGCCAACTGTAAATATTTAAATACCTATTTGCTTTATTAGATATTTCGGAGAGAAAGAATTTTGGACACACACAGACAGATGTAAATTTTAAGTATGAGTAATTGAGTAAGTATAGGTAATGCTTTTGTTAATATCTACGCGACTCTACGTAGTCATAAGGTCATAGTAGCTAATTCTGTACTTTCCAACAGTGACGATATTGATTTACCGTCCGTCACGATGGCGATTCCCCTCTATGTCTCCGAAAACTTTCGTCAACTTCGCCGGAGCATTCGCAAAGCAAACTTTAACATTCCCGGGAAAAGGCGTATTCACACCAGAAGGCTGTTACATAGCTGAGTAATTCTGTGTATTCAATGTATGGGAAAATCAAACAAATTAATAAAGTTTTAAACTTTGTGTGACATGATACATTTAGGTGTGGTGTTTAAAATTCACTACTTTCCCCCAATAAAGCTCAAATTTGTATGAAATAAATGTACTCGTAGTTTTCACCTTTAAAAACTATCGCTGACGCGTTCTAAATATCATAAAGGTGGGTGGGCTAATTGGCCTAATGACCAATAAGGACAAGCGATATGTCCCCGAATGGGTAATTCTAAGTTGAAAAACTATTACTATGTCAAGTCGTTCGAAATCTTTGTGTGAAAAAAGTTATCGCGATGCAAAGACAGCAGTTTTTCGCAGTAATTATTCTAACGTTAACGTCGTCGTCGGCGTCCCGATGTTCCAGATTTTTAAATATTTCACACAGTTATTTGAGGTTTCCCGCTACAAAAAATCGTTATAGAATTAAAAATGATATCCGATGATATAGTGCTTATTACTATTGGGTTTTAGGCCAGTGTTCATACATTTCTGCCCATTCTCCTTTAGTATGAACGCGTCGGCAATGGTTTTTTAAATGCTTCAAAGTCACAAACATAGTTGTATCATAGGATCCCTCTCCTCAATTATCATGTATCATATCATATATAAATGAAATGATGATGCTCAAGATTTTCTCATTATATACTTATTATCAGAAAATCCTGAGTATCATTACCTCGAAGTCGATGCTTTTAGAGAATCTCCACCGGACACTCCCAGTCCAAAGATTATATCTACCATGACTCCTTATAAACTAGAACTTCCTATAAGACAAATCTGGAGAGACCCGCGGACGGATGGCAGCCCTACTCGTAAGGCCCTACAAAACGTGATTAGGTACGTACGGGCTGATCTACGGGGGATATACTCGTAGTTCGCGGCTGTTTTGTTATTCAGGTTCCGCGTCTGGTCGGGCTCTAGAGTCGTGACTGCGCGGTGGACGTGCCCTAGCCGGCACTTCCCGGCGCCGGCCCGGCGGTTCGCTGTTTGCTCATCCAATTCAATCTCCCCCAACAGCCCCTCCGAACAATACGGATCTTATCTCCGGGATCGTAGACGTGTTCCTAATTAGATATGTAATGTTAACAATGTGTGCTGACATTGGAAAGTAGATAAGGGGTTTTGTTTAATATCGAGTTTCCGGCTTCTACAAAAAGCGCAAGGGGAAAAATCGTACAGTCACTATAACCTTTGTGAAACCCATATCAAATAAAGAATGAAGACCTTATTGTTGTTAAAAAAAAGAAGATAAAAGACATTTCTTCAGTAAGTAGGCCGTACGGGCACTTTTACACGTCATGAATCTACCAGCGCTTCCCAAGAGGAGACACTGCTGCTGAGAAGAAACTCAGCAGTCAGTCATTTTAATTAAAGTTTGAAATAAGTTATATACATATAAGACAGGTAATCCAAATAACTTCCAGATTGCCTTTAGGTGGAAGCAGGTTAACATAATGTAGGTACACTGGCTAGAAGAAATTATACTTACTTACTTACTTTTTAAGACGTTTATAAATTAAATTAATTGATCGATAGACAGTAACGTACCTATTGCAAAGTTTTTAAACAAGTATGCTCGCTCATTTCAACTGCGCTTTGGGGTGGTAATGAAAAATTTCGATCGGGCATCCTCTAGTTTATTTGCTAATGGCATGCTGCAGCGTCATTAATCCTGCTCGTCTGATTATTTAAAATGTCATGTTTTAGAAGGCATGTACTTACATGTGTATCGAACTGTCGGATAAATCTTGGGTAGGTAGGTAGTTATCTAGTTGCATTCCACGTTTAACATTATTAAGTGAAATAAGTTTCCCGCAACTCACTATTGACAATCTATTTCTGTGTATGTACTAAGTATTACATCAATAATGGAACCAGTTCCCAGTAGTCGTAAATAATGGCTGCTGATTTTCGTGCTATTTTGTGAAAGCGGAATTTGAGCAAAAACAGATGAGTCAATGGCGGCGCATGCACGCCTGTCGGCCGCCCCCTGCGGACCGAATCAATTCGAGCAATTACCGGGGGATAGGAGATGCGAGCCTCGGCCGACATGCCGCAGGATAATCACTTCCGATTGTTTGCGCCATAGATTTTGTATAAAGGAATGTAGACAGCTGTACTGCCTAAGTATTTACGGTAGTTTGCAAGCGATTAATATCATATGAACACGTAGTAGTAGTAGAGTAGTAGTAGTAGCCATTTATATCATTCACAATAAGATCGTCAATATAACAAAGTAAAAATCAAATAAGTACCTATGTCAATATGTGTAAAAGTAATAATAATAATGAAACAGAATAAAAACAGTAATAAACACAAAATAAAATAAATATACCTAGCTCAAATGCTATAGTCATATCATAAGTCATCATAAGTCATAGAAAATCAAAAATAAGTACTTACTTAGAATTTACAAATTTATTAAGCAGGCGGCTAGCAAGTTACCTATAAGTACAACTTACCTTCTATTGTTTCAAACAAAAACTGCTGTGGCATACTGACACAGACAGACAGACAGACAGACAGACAGACAGACACCGAAGTCAAATCAAAAGGGTTCCTTTTTTTGCCATTTTGGAACGGTCCCCTAAAAAATCACAGCGGGCAAAATGGGTTTTCAAATGCTTATTTTAGTTTTATGAAGAAAACGAGGCTCTTAATAGTAGTTCCCAAATATCATAAACCCTCCATGATGCGTTCAAGAATCGCACATTAAGTATAATATAACCACCATAAAAATAGACTGTTTTGTTAGAACAAATTTCTTATCTGTAAAAATGTTATTACTTATTACTAAATAATAACATCGATTTCGACCCACACTCGTGTTTAATGCCCTTAATTATGTACAGTCTCATAAACATTTTTATTTTTCTAAAGGAAAGCCGTCATTACCTTTACCGACCATGGTTTTGAAAAACTTTCTACATAGACGAAGTCGCCAGTCGGCGGGAAATTTTTCTCAAACGCTCGGAAAGGATGACCTTTCTTTTGAAAAACCGGGCAAGAGCATGTCGGACCATACTCCGTATAGGGTACCGAAGCCGTTACGACTCAAAATTAAGTGCATCATTCAATCATTACTTGACTCTAACAAAATTAAGTGCTTTAAAGCTTAATATTTCATGAATGGATTCCTTAAACAAAAAAATGATTACACAAACACGGATGTTTTTGAAAGACCTATCTATCGACAACCCATACCTACTATGAGGTAGACAAAAGAAAAAAATACATACACGTAACGCGTGTAGGGGAGGTACACTAAAAAATGTTTTTTAAAACTATTTATTTTACCATTTTGTTGGAGTGACTAATATGTATATTCATTCTAAATTACAGCTTTCTAGTACTAAAAGTCTCTGAGCTAGGCTGCGGACGGACGGACGGACGAAACTATAAGGGTACCTAGTTTGACTGCGGAACCCTAAAAACGAAGACGTGAAGTGCCTCATTTTCCTCCTTGGAGTAAAATGAACTTATGAAAACACTTTCCGTCCATGTCCATATGGTTTTTTAAAAGTGCTCTTTATTGCTTATAAAATCGAAAGGACCATGAACAAATCCCGTACACGAAACTCGTGCGTGCAGTGTGGGGCGCTGGCTGGCACCTGCGGTGGCAGCGGCATCTCGTTGTGCGTTAAACTATCTTAACGAATACTCGTTGTTTTCAAACAAAAATTATCTCTGAATTTGTCAAAGGTTTTTAAAAATACTTATAATCATGTATTTAGTATAATTTCCTCGAATTGTTTGAGAAAAGCTTTATATGTATGCCTTGGCAAACAAGGATTTCCTGAATCGTATTTTAGCAGCTTACCACACCACGTCAGGAAATCCCTTACTTTCCGCGCCTAGGCAATAATGTACCTACTGTTATATTATGACTATTATGAGCTCTCATTGCATTAGCTGTATTCGCGCCATCTAGTGTAATAAACTGGCAGTTGATCTGTAGCTTAAAAACCGGGCATCCAAAGACCAATTGCATTGGGCCAAGTGCCTAACTGCAGGGTGAGTGATTTATTCTTATTACGGGTTTGTTAAGGATAGCTGAAATAATTACGATTGTCTTTAGTGTTGTGGTAGACGTACTTACGAGACATACCCTTAAAGGGGTGATAGACGGTCAAGCTAGGTCAAGCAGGGCTACTCGGCGGTTTTTAAGTACGCATACTTTGGATGACACACGGCGGGTAAGATCGCCGAGCCGAAAGTACGCGAACTTTAAGATCGCGATTTTCAAAACACGACCGTCTATCATCCCTTTTATAGCTCGTACGTCTATAAGCCCTTTTATAACATGTGGTCATTATTGTCAATGTCAAAACTTCAAAAGTACGCGTGTCAGCTCAGCTTGTCACTGTCACTTCACTCAGTTGGTGTGCGTGCATGCCTGTGTCAAATTTGTTAACCTTGTAAATTGAGGATTTTGGCTTTTACTCCGGCAATATGGGGAAAATAAGGAAACCGAAACGTACTAAAGTTCGACAAAACTTAGCGGCTGAGAATTCCGACGAAGAGGAACTAGTACCCGTGGATTCCAAAGAAACTGTTATCCAGACTATTTTGGACCAGATACAGGTTAGAAATGCTTATTTTTACTCACTGTAGTAAATAAATGCATTGTATATGTGAATTCACTTGTTTTTATCTTCTTCGATGTTGCTATTTCCATACCCGACTACCCAAGAAGGAACCTATTCATGTTTTTCTCATGCTGCACACCGGTGGGGACGATCCAATGACTAATTATAAACTGTTATCTGTTGTGTTATTCTTCCATGAAGTTATTTTTACAGTAATCTGCATGGTTCTAATTGACTTCAGCCCTGCTTTTTTGTGTATGTTCAATAAGATACAATATCATTCCTGATTTGATGCTAAGGTCAGGCGTTTAGTTAAAATGAATTTTCAAAGGTTGTCTGTGTGTGAAAGGAGGTGTATTTGATAAGACTGGTTCTGCCGTAATAGTAATACCAAGGAAGGTGGCTAAGTGCAATGATGTAGTCAAATAATTCTTAACTCTATAGGTAACCACTTAAAATTTAAAATATTTTTACTAATACTATGCACTTAGCTGCCTTTTTTGGTATTACTCCTGTGTGATAATATGATTGATATGAATGATAAAAATGACCAAGTTGACCTGTCAGTATACATACATCGCTTATGCGAAATAATAATTAAGCACATGCACAAGGACATTAATTTTGTGTTAATTAAATGATTCATTATTTATTTCCTGTTAAACATCTGAAACTGTTTACTGAATTACCTATATTCGTGTCAAAATAATTTTATACACTATTATCAGCATAAATAAGTGATCCTTTCTGTACCTTGTCGCTTTCAATCGTTTCACAATTTTGTATAACATTTCAAACACAACGTTAAAGTAATAAGGTACATAAATGATCACTTATTTATGCTGTTGACTGTACCTACTGATCCAACCTGTATGTGAGCAAAACAAACAGAGTTACTTTCGAAAGTAAATCTGTTTGTTATAATAATATGTGCAGTTAAACCAGTTTAAATGTAATTTGATAAGGAAATAGCTTGAACTGCGGGGAAAGAGAAGTGTAGCTTAGCTTACATACTTTTTATCTCAGAAAATTGTATGGTGCCCGCGGGAATAACATACTAATATGAACTGAACTATATTATTGGTGCTTTCAGGTAGCAAATGTGGAAGAGAAATACTGTGGTCTGCAAACCTTTGCTATGTTGATAGAAAACCCTGAAAACTTAGAACTGGTGATCAACAAAGGCTTGGTTAAGGTGGTAGCTCCATTATTACTTGATACTGCAAGTTCTGTTAGAAATGCAGCAGCAGGGTCATTGAGGAATCTGTCAGCAGCTGGGCTGGAGACGTGCGATGGGCTGCTGGAGCAAGATATTATGACCCCCCTTGTTTGCTATTTCCATGAGGTAATCATTTTATTCATTTAAACTTTTTTCGTTTCTATACAGTTACATTTTATTAAATGTCTTACCACACTACTATAGTTATAAATTTACTATCAATCAAGTAGATTTCCTTTATTGCTATTCTCTTTAAAGTTGAATCTGAACCAAGTGGTGGATATAAAAGATAATAAGTGATCCTATATAATTTTTTTATAAACATATTATCTTCATCAAAAAGCCATATCTGTAATAGTTTAAGACTGCACCAAGCAAACATCCACAGGGGGCACCATTACTAATATTGTGTTTTCTAATTAACTAAAGAATTTCCTTGCAATCAGATGATTATTTTTTGTAGGGCAAGTAAAAACACAATTTATGTGATGTACGTAACAAACTTTGATAACAATTACCCTTCGTGTTGTCAGGTTAGCGAGAAAACGTGGTCACGGTTTTAAATTAGGTTAATTGTTATTAAACTATGTGATATCATCACTACATAGTATAAAACAAAGTCGCTTTCCGTTGTCTGTCCCTATGTATGCTTAGGTCTTTAAAACTACGCAACGGATTTAGATGCGGTTTTTTTTAATAGATAGAGTGATTCAAGAGGAAGGTTTACCTATATATATAATATTTTTTTATTTTATGTACTGGTGTTACAGAAAACTCATAGGGCGGGTCGCTAGTGTCCTATAAGTTGTGTTTTAATTTGTAGTTCAAGTTCAAAAAAGCTCTGTCCTATTTCCAGAGCTGGGCACCGTTAATCAAAAAGTTAACTTTGTTAATCTGTTAAATAAAAAGTTAACTTCGTTAAACGTTAAAACATTACTTTTCAAACGGTAGTTAAACTTAATCGTTAGATCGAAATCGTAAATATACGCAATATGAAATAAAAGTAGTAGAAAGACTCATACATTTTGATTTTTATTAAAGACTAATCTACTAATTAACATGGTAATCATTACTAATCAATAATAGCATAGTCAATAAAAATATGATTCGCTGGCATCTGCCATAAGGTGCATGTTCCCTTTCATGAACATGAGCATATTAAAATTGTCGTCTGATAGCGATATCTTTTCCCGCCGAAAATAGGCGTTCCACAGCAACACTCGAAGGTATACTAGTGTTATATTTGAGGAATAATCTTATTACAATTGGTTCCCCTAAGAAAGCACCATCATCAAATGAATTTTTCGATTTCATTTCTAGCCATAATTATGCCAAATTTTGCTTCTCGTGGATCTACTGTTTATGTTGGGTTTATCTGTAGGCGTTGTTACTGCTTCCATTGGAGCTATCTAGCCTTGGAGTGAGACTGAGTAGGTACTTAGTTTTTAACGTTTAACGGACTTAAGGAAAGTTAACGGAAGTTAACAACTTCATTACAGGTTTTTAAAGTTAACTTAAAAATTAATACGTTACTCGAAAAGGTAACTTGGTTAATTAACGGATTAACGGACTTCTGCCCAGCTATGCCTATTTCAAGAAAATTCTTTAGTTTATTAGAAAACACAATAATAGTAATGAGGGCACCACTGTAAATGCGTCGTACGCTCGGCGCATTCTTAATCATTGTCAGGTCAGTCATTCTGCAATATGTGAGGACATCAACAACGGCATTTTTATTTTTCAGCATGCTGAAACATTTACTCCAGATCCTAGTTCCAAAACGAAAGATGAGGATGAGGACACATTTATTCAGAGTGTTAACCTTTTGTGGAACTTGTGTGAAAGTTCAAGTAAGATGAATAAACTTTACACTCCTGTACTGAAATATAGTCATTATACAGTTAGTTTTAATCTGTGTAATGTAATTAATCGTTATAAAAATAAGATGATGCTATCCTGATTTATTGTATTTATTTTTGTAGATCTTGCTATCAAATACCTAGGACAGTCAAGAATACTAGACATATTGCCCAGATACTTGGATTTGACCACTTTTGGCAGTGACATTGTTACTGCTGTGTTACAATGCTTGATCGTAGTTGTTGAAGATAACCCCCTAGCTATGGAGAAGACAAAACTGAATTCAGAGAAGCAGTTGCAACAGTTGATTTCAATAGAAAGCAGTGAGCCTTCAATGTTGCTAGTAAAAACTCTGTCAGCGGGTGTCATAATAAACACTTGCGGCGGAAACATATCTAGTTTGCCTGGCAATATTATTAATCAGATCATTACAATTCTGGCTAACACATTGTCTGTAGACCATAGATTGGCGTGTAATCAGCTTTCTAGCAGTGTTCCACTGCCCGATGCTGCAGGCAAGGTGACTACTCCCAAAGGCAAGGATGCACAACTTTTAGAAAAGCATATAAAATCTGTTTCACAAATATTAGATGCTCAGCAAAGTTCTGTGGAAATTGTGGCAAATATTTGTTCCTGTGAAGGTAAGCAAGAAAGTGCACATAACACATTACAAACACTAATGGGTCATTCCACTGTTTCGGGTGTTAAACATACATACATACATACATTAAATCACGCCTGTTTCCCAGAGGGGTAGGCAAAGACCACTTGCTACGATCTTGACAAATTTATTTCGCTTCTTCAACAGATGCTGATGACACTATGAATGGTGAAGAATCTTCAGACAGTGAGGAGATGGGCGAAGATGATGTTCCATCTAATGGGGAAGGCACAGTTCTGGCTGAAGATAAACTACCGCCAGAAATCTTAGAAGCTCTTATTTCTCTAGATATTTTTGAAAAAATATGGGCTAAGTCTCAATTACCCGCAGAAAATGTGTTGTTAATATTAAAGGAGTATGAAGGTTCTGCATTACTTTTAAAAAAGCAAGTATATTATTATACAACGTATCATTTTACACGTGGTTAACGTACTCTACTCCTTACCCATTCTAATGTCTTAATGGTCTTTTCAGGCTTCGAAATTTGCAAACCCGTTCATTGTTGTGTGTTAACAATATGTTAGAAAGTTTACCTATTGAAAATCTTGGTGGTGTTAACAGTGTGTACAAGATTTGGGTTGAAGCTGGTAAACTAGTGTTCAAAGGGGATTCTGAGCCAGTCCTTTTGGAGTCGGCCACTGCGGTCATGAGAGCCTCTTTAGACAAAATAAAGTTGAAGGAAAGTGGAAATACAAGTGGCAGTGTCTTATTCAGCGACTTAGCTGTATCAGATTTGGAGGTAATTTATCTTTACGTGATAACCTGGAGAAGAGAATTGAATTTCACTAAAGCTTATAAACAAAATTTAAATTGATTTTCAGATGATGTTTGTTGGTATAAGAGACTGTAGCGTGCCTGAGACGCGATCAAATCTTATTCGCATGATTGGGTTACTAGCTCTTCTCTTAGTTAATAACTTGAATGACATCACAGCAAATGTGATATGCACCATAACAGACTTCATATTAGAGCAAGCGCACAAGGAGAATGAAGTTTGGGTTCTAGCAGAGGCTGTAGATACGATTATTGATTTGTATTCTGAAGATGAAACTGATTTGCTAGCTGCAAAACTAAATCTCGTAGAAAAATTGACGGCCCTGGCACCAATACTCAAGATAAAGGTTTGTATTCATTTTCAACGAAATGAAACCTTAGTTTTAAACTTCAAGACTTTCGTTTACTTACTTTATAAATTGCGGCTGTTTCAGGCGAGACAGCAAAAGCAGCTTCCAAAGGAATTCAAGGTGCTGGTGAGCACAGTAACGTCAAATTTACCGAGATTTATTAAGTATAAAAAAGGTAGAATAAGTAAGTTGTAAATGTATTAGAATAAGTGTAGTGGTTAATTATATATATATTTTATATAATTGTGACTATTTTTTAGTATAATTTTATTAAAGTTATTCTTAGAACTTTTTTTTATGGTTTTAAATGAACTTTTTCACCTCGGAAACAATAATTTATTAAACAACAAAGCCTTTGCAGTTAAACATTTTTGAAGCAGTATTTCATAATGTTGTACATAAAATTTGTGTTTCTACTTGTAGACTAATATAATTAATTAATTAACATAAATAAATCTATCTTAGGAAAATGAATTATCACATTTATAAAACACAACAACGCTGTTATATTACTATAGGTAGTTATTATTTATGGCAATTTTTTCACCAATCGTGTTACAGCCAGTGATATCACTAATCCTACATCAAACCAACACAACTAACGTCCTTATGTATCCTCCGGGTAACGCTAATGAAAAAAAAATGGTTTTATTTTAAAGAGATCCAAAAGTAGCTCTGATTAAAAATAATTTTAATATTCTTCTGTCTCAATATTAGATTACATGCCGCAAACTTAAATAACTCCTTTCGTCAGTAACTTTCGTTGTGGAGAGATCATTATGTTTAAAATGCCGAAATGTAGGTTTACACTGTTCATGACCCAAGACTAAAAAGCAGTGTATATAAAACAAAGCAAATCACGAGATGACAAATTTCCCTTATATTTCAAATTATTAAGAAGTAATATTGTAATAGATCATTATGTTTAAAATGCCGAAATGTAGGTTTACACTGTTCATGACCCAAGACTAAAAAGCAGTGTATATAAAACAAAGCAAATCACGAGATGACAAATTTCCCTTATATTTCAAATTATTAAGAAGTAATATTGTAATTAGGTATTATGATCCGATATCCTTAGACATTGTGATCAGGTGAATTACCCCCGTAGTGACTTCTTCTAGGCTTTGGTATGGGGTTAGGCGATGACGGGGTATTGTTGTCAAATCTGCGCTTTATTTCACTGACAGACAAGCGGGCTCCAGACAATGACTCTTCATCGTCTATTAGAGCCGAATTCAATTTACTGATTTCTCTTTCAAGTTCTCTGGTCGCTCTATCTATCTCAATAAACTCTTTTTCAGTACTTGAAATAGAATTGTCAACGCTTTGTTTCCTTATGCTTTCATTGTACAGCTTGCAAATAACTCTTTGTGGCTCCTCATTCCCATTCTGGTCTTTGTCAGACGTACTTTCATTTAAGTTGATGTCATAGGTCACGTAAACTGGATCCGTTGTATTAATAAGACTCTTGCTTCTTTTATTGGAAAGCGAGTGAAAATCTTCCAGGTTACCTCTCCTTAACCGAATATCATCTTCATTCACACTAGAATTCCGTCTATAGTTGGAAATGTTCACTTTTGGGAACGATACTTTACTGAGTATGTCGTCTTCCGAATCAGCGTTACTAATTTTTGGATCGTTTGGTGTAACGTTCACTTTTCTTATAACTACATCATCAGAGTCCTCGTGTGCCGTAACAGATTCTTCTATACGTTCTTTTGTTGAACTTTTTTCAATCTCAGTTGTAGAATCTAAAACAACATCTGGTGGTTTTTGTGCACCATTATCTTTCACTTCTTCATCTTCAACAATCTTTAGCTCAACATTGTAGTTTAATTCTTCGATTTCTAAATCTTGATCTTTATTTTCTTTACCTGGTTCCGTGACAGCCTTGGTGTCATCGGCTTCACTAATGTTCAGTGTTGAGTTGGTGCTGCTGATCTGTAATAAAAAAACGTAATTAAAATTAAAGCCCTATTTATGAATTATCTTATCTTCTTCAACGCAATTTCAAAACCCCGTTTTATTATGAGCTTCTTTCGCAGTCTATTTTTTAATTAGCTATGTGATCTAAATATAACGCTTACGGAGACGTCAGCTATGCCCTGCGGCGGCATCGGCGCTCGCTTCTTCTTGCGCCTGGAGGCGCGCACCGGCGGCACTGGGCCTTCGTCAAACGGGTTGGTGCTCTCAACGCTCAGCCGGGAGCCTGTGACGTCACTGCGAGCCATGCGCGGCGTTGCACTGGAATATTAAGAACAAACTTAGCCTGGGTTCGACTGAGTGATATTTTTTGATGAGGAAATGTTGCTTGCTTATCTATGTTTAGATTAACGTAGGTAGGAACCCGTAAAAAGAATCCCGCTTAAAATAAAAATCAGACGTATGTATCCTTTAACGTGTAAATATCTACTGGGCAAGGATTCCGTCATAAATATTAGTGGGGTCACATTTTTCATCACTGGAAATTATAAGGTTTTTTAAATACAAAACTTTCAACCTTTAGACGAGGAGATAAAGAGACAGGGTTCATGTAACTTGGAAGTTACGAACTATGATTTTTGGAGTAACGTTACCAGAATTTTGGATTGAACGTTTACCTAAGTGATTCGACGTCGTAATTGCTTGGGCTGCGCAGTCGCTCCTGGAAGCGGGACCGTGGCAGGGGAGTCACGGAGCCCCCGTAGATGTAGCGGTCAGCACGCTCCGGAGAGCTCACCGTGCTGCGCACTCCCGACGACGGCGATGTGGCTGCGGAAGTCGATGACGTCATCAATAGAGCCGGTTTAAAACATTCAGTCAGTGCCCATCGTCATCATTTGTTGGTATCTATAGGTTTATGACGTATCATGTGCGCCATGGGCGGTAAAGTGTCAATCAATAGCTTATTGATTTACTTGTTACATTATAATAATTCACTTAATATATGTATTCTTATAGTAATAGTCCAACGATAGACTACACTGGAATATAATTTGGCACCCCGACAGACCATAATCTGGATTTACCTATTCAATAAATGCATAAGATACTGTTTATCTAGTATCCCGCGGACCAAACGTAGTTTATTTATAAGCGCGAGTCATAGAATAGTTAAATTTAAAACATGATTGTACGTATGATTTTCCTTACGTACCCACTCAACTATTGGGGACACGGATGTGCACTTGTATACCTACCGTCGACAAGATATGCTACTTGTAATGTACTCAGAATGACGGCATTTTTGAGATAACGGATAGTGATATTACCTATATATAATACTTCTTTACAGGATAATGTACAGTTACTGTAGGAAAAAGTTTGACACTTTTGGACCTTAGCAGCATTGAGATAGAGTCGAGAAGTGACGAACAATACTCTGATAAACAATACTCTCGTAAATGAATCACTCAGCGTGTACCTACGTAATTACTATTTTCAGAGTAAGTATATCCATAAAGAAAGGAACATTACTTACTTTGTGTCGTATGTTTTATTTTAAATATTTTAAGAAGGTACACTCACCAGTAATAATATGTTTTTTTTAACTCGCTCTTAGGCCTCCAGTAATTAGGACGTGTCAGATATTTTTGAGTCCAATGTTGGATCATTATATTATCGCTGGTCACTGTACCTTCTTAAAATATTTAAAATAACACAAAGTAATATTTTTTTCGTAAAGGTATATACTCCGAAAAGAGGAATTACCTATGCCTATTATACCTATTTCTTTGGTGACTAACGATAAATAGAGAGATTAATAGTACTCGGCTGTCTATCGCTTTCACACTCCCGGGGCCTCTATTCTACTGCATAAAACTATATTGCCTTTAATATGTTGACCTTTGTCTACGTTACGATAGCTCAGTTTTTTGCAAGTAATGTCGGCCACGTTAAAAGCAATACGATAGCATGTCAAAGGGAATATAGCTTACCCAGTAGAATAGCCTTGCCTATACATATTTGAGGTATGCACATTTGTTCATAAATATAAAAAACAGTTTATCGAGACACAACAGCTGCGTCCTCGTAAAGTTAGGTTGCAATATAAATATAAACTACATAAGCCAGCTGTTAAATTGGCACTGAGTTCCAAAAATGCCTACGCGATGTGTGTTACAATATATAATAAGCTACCTGATATTTTTAAAAGTAAGAATATAACATTATTTAAAAAAATGACGATGGCATGGCTAATTGAGAAATCTTTTTATAGTGTTAATGACTTCCTAGATGAGTTAATTTAACTGTGTGATTTTTGTGAAGTATATTTTTTTAAATTGTCCTAGATGCTATAATTTATATTTACTATTAAAATTTGTACGCCAGTGTATTGGCAAATTGTGGAGAGCCTATGTTATAACTTAAGACCCCACTGTACACCCACTTTTGACAAATAAACTTATTCATTCATTCATTCATAGAGGGCCTGGCATAGCAAATATACTGACAGATATCAAAGAAAGTGTGACAGCGATATAATGCCAAGTGAGTAGGGTAGGGTTTGGTCACTGTCCCTTTTTTGGCCACTTGGTTGAAATGAGTATCAAAAATACTGTAAAATTAAAAATAATACTCATAAATAGTTAGGGATGAATATCAAGATATTTTTGACATTTCACCTGTCGCCTGTACCTTCTCAACAATCCCTATTTATTTTACAAAGCTAATTTAAAGTTAATCATTTAAGTTAGACTACCCAGTTATTCGGTGATAGAATAATTCATGCTTTTTAGGGCATAGTCATTCTATATTCTAGTCAATATGATTATCTATATGAGATTGAGTTATACATATTATAGACGCCCAATCGAGCATCTTCCCATGTTTTAGTAGGTGTAATGTGCTCTTGTAATAACTTACCTACATAATCGCTGACTTTGAGATTGTGAAATGGGCTTTCTTATCTTCTTTAAATAGTGACTTCGCTTTCCTCGTCTGTCTGTCTGTATGTATATCCGCTAACGCATCCGAAACCTCGCAACGGATTTTCATGCGGTTTTCTTCATCAGATAGTTAATTTATCACGGATGGTTTTTGTATGTAATAAATTCTGGTTTATGTACGGGTGTTACATAAAACTCATAAAATTCGGGTCGGTAGCTTATTACCCGAATTCTCAGGGTTATTCGGGATTCTATTGAGGTATTCCTTTGGTCATTTACCGTCTCCGTCATCAGACTAGGTCGGTGCGTGGTGCCCATAATATTGTATTGTCATTGAAATCGCATAATTATGAATTATGCAAGATTTCCTACGTTTACATTTGTTTACATTCTTGGTTACACAGTGAATTGAATAGCTAATAAAAGTGTTAAAAAAATTAGTGATGTCATTGTAAGCGATGCGTCAGGGTTAGAAAAAAAATGAAAATTATGAATTGCTAGTCTACACTTTATTCATGGTTGCCTATTGTTTGTGCACTTTTTCCATCTTACGTTGCAAAGCGCGCCGGTACACGATGGGGCTGGTGTCCCCGTTCACCCGCTGGTTGAGCTTGCTGTCCTGAGAACTCGACGTCGATTGCTTCTTCTTGTCCTTCCTCATAAACGAACGGAGAGACCTGAAATAATGAGGACAAGGGCATTAGCGTGATTGATCCCTTTGTTTATTAGTTTACGCATGACACGAGCGTCACGTCATAAAACAGTTGATGTAGATAATCTCGATAGTCTATTGTGACCTATGGTAGATCAATTGGTTATACTCAGTCTCTGAATGAGACAAGCTGAATGTGTTCGCTAGAACTTAATCTAGATGGAAATATAGCGACATGTTGAGCTAGCTGCATTCTCGTTCGCTTTTACACAAACCCAACGTCTGTTTTAAGATTTCTCGCTAGAAGATTCCGTTTTGCTATAATTAGGTCATCGTATTTTTTGAATGTTGAATAGACAGGTTACAATATAAGTAACTTAATTATTGTAACCGGGTTATTCTGGTCATCGTCATTTGTTTCATTTAATGTGCCTCGAAAGAACCTGACATTGAGTGACACCATTAGTCCGAATGTCCCAATCGTTCAGCGGATGTCTGTAGGCGCTGAGGAAGGTAATGGAGTTTAGTGCACTTGATCCACTTGAGCGCACATTGTGCCGACACGGACACCCGCACCGCGGGGCCGTTGCACTGTGCGCACGAACCACCAGGCCTGTGCGGGTAGTTGGGATGATACAAGCAAATAACTTGGGGGGGGGGGGGGGGACAAATGCCTTGGCACACTTTATTCTACATTATTATATTGAATACAAATAACTACCTATACTAAATCTGATTGGACAGTATGGAAGGCGTGTTATTATTACTACGTACATAATGTCAAGTGTAAAACCGCATCCAAATCGGCTCATCCGTTTAAGAGCTACAGTGTCACAGACAGACACGCACACAGACTTACACGTCAAAATTATAACACCCCTCTTTTTTGCGTTGGGTGTTAAAAATATGGGAGAACGCAACATCTCAAAAATGTGTCCCAATGCACCTTACCTATATTACTTATTCCAGTGTAGTGATGGGTCGTTACCGGGAATATTCCCAAGGCGGGAATATTCCCAGTAACGTTATCAGTAATATTTCCAAGTATCAGAAATTTAAGGCAATGTACAAAAATTGAAATATAAAGTAATTTTTTTATGTGTTTTATGTTTATTTAGTAAACATTACAACCATATAGAATTAAAAAAAATGCAGGGCGCCCCCAAAAAAAGTAAATTCCCAATGTTATCCAAATATCTTTTGGGAATATTCCCAAAATTACCAGGCATATTTCCAATGTTACTGGGAATATTCCCACCGTGTAATTATGACCAAATACACTTTAAGTCACAGTAAGTAAATGTCATCTTAGCTTCGTTCGAAACGTGAGAAGTTTGTATGAAAGAAAAATAAGGTGATATGTGTAAAAGAGAAAGAAATATATATTTTCATATTGCTTATTAAACAAACCATTAAATCATTCAATCTCGTAAAAATCACCGGTTTAGTATCTTCCCCCCTTTTTGGAATATTACTGGTAACATTGGAAAGTTTCTGGGAATATTCCCAAACGGAAAGTTACTGATAACGGGAATATTACCGCGGAACATCACTATTCCAGTGTAAATAATAAGAACATAATTTTTGCACTGGACTGTATCTACTTACCTATAATATATTTGTAGGTATGTGTAAGGAGTTACCTATCTTAAGTTCGGAAAACTTTTGTCCGCTGTTACGTTTGTCCCAAATTTTTATTGGTCCGAAAATAAATTTTCTTTGAAACCGTTTAACTTCCCTTGTTATAAAACTAATCTAACATTAACATTTTGTAGGTATTATCTCTTTAAACGTTTTGGTAAGTTAATGGGTTCAGAGAAAAATGATTTTAAGACACATGAAAATTTCGGCCAAACAGAACGTACCGTGTAACATGTGATAGTAGAATTCGCTTAATGGTTAATTCGGATCGTGTTACTATGTCATATCTCGATAAATATACTTATCGTAAGGAAACGACGATAAATGAATGAATTCTATGTTTGTGAGTGAAATCTATGTATGTGAATATAGTGACTGTAATAAGTATTCCTCTACGTATTTCAAAACTGATAAAATATGACACAAGTAAGTAGGTAATAATTATTTGCTAATCTTGCCTACTACCCAGCGTAGTATTTGTGCTGTGTTGGTTATTATTCTCACCTGAAATTCTTTGCCCTTCTGCAAATAAATCTTAATGTTCTAAGTTTGCATTATCCAGTTGTACCTACTATGTGTGGTATAAACGATGTTGTTGACAAGGATTGCAGATTTAATCTTGCCAGTGCAGCGGGTGTTGTAAACAAACGACAGCATCAACGTGACATTATTAAATCAGCTAGGTCGAGTAGATAAAGCAGATTTGACCCGGTCTTGATCCGCCGGTCCACTTGTTGCTGTGACTAATTACTGATTAATGTGGATAAACATAGAACCTAGGTATATTGTCGGAGACTAAATAAACTCTTCATTCGTTTTTAAATTAACAATAATAATGGCATATAAATTCCGATAGCCTTTCTTTCAGATTACCTAAGTAAACAGACTTAAAATAAAAAGTAGGCGTTTTATAATCAGCATGCGTATGAAACATAGATATGTACCTACGTAATATGTCTTAATGGAAATGCTTTTTGTGACGTGATTTATTTAAGCTAAAATAAGAATATAAAGAGCGCTTTATACATAACCTACCTACCAAACCATATCAAACATCCATTGAAAACTGATAAGCAATGAGCATTCAAGACTTTAACTATATCGATTAACTTTATACTAGTTAAAGTATACTCGATACTGTTAAAAAAGCTAAATCACAGCATTTATTTCTTATGGTTACTGTGTCGTTTATTTGTGATATTAACTTAAAATTTCAACGGTTTAACTACCTAATAATTCCCTGGTTTGAAAAATCCATAACAATAATTTTAATGTAATCTTGGAATCGAATTGCGTGGTGATCTCTAAGTTGCCTGTATTAATTTCTACGTAATTCTTGCACTTGTTCTCAGTCCCTATCATCAGCAAATGGCGGCAAATGCCTACAATAGAAAATATCATTTATTATTACTCATACCTGATTCTATTTAAATGAATGATATTGCGGAACCTGGCACTAACACCCGTATTTATAGTCAAGAAAAGTAATTACTTGAGTAAAAGTAATGAAATGACTTAAGCAACGATTTTTATATGACTTTTAACACTACTAACACTCAAGTAATTACTTTTCTTGACTATAAATACGGGTGTGAATCTCGAGTGCTGTTAACTCCAGTGCAATATAACGTACGAAGTATTTCACAACTGTGTGTACTTGGTAAGCACGTAACCTTCACGGGAATGGTGATAATAAACCCGGTACGCTCGAACTAGTGGCCATGGCACTTACATAAACTGTAAATTTTATCAGAAAGTTCTATACAAATGACGCATTTTATCCTCCTTTATCTTCCTTGCCGATGTCATTCTTAGTATAACAATCTATGCATTGTTTGCAGAGTAGGTACATATTTACAAGGCATGTAATGTACATCACAAACTTAGCTGTTATCGGGTTGAGTAACTGCACGGATGATGAAACCCAGTACTCTCATTTGTTAAGGGACTAGCTCCGTCCTTTTTAGGATTTCAAAGTCAAACTAGGAACCCTTAGGTATATACCTACATATTTCCGTCTGTAGGTATATATGTAGGTACTATGTCACAATTAATTTTCTCTGCGGTCCCTTGACCACAGCATTATGCTGAGTTGGTACCTTTTTGGCACCACAACTCGAGTATTATGTTTCTTGGTGCGTTGTTTTTTTTTTTTTTGGTGTAAATAAATTTATATTCTATTCTACAAGTGTTTAATATCTCAAGTACTTATAGAAGATTTGTCCCTAACATAACGTTCGAGATAGTTTTTATCCGTTTAACCCGAAACTGAGCATGGTCCGACATGATCTTGTCCTGTTCTTTACCCTTTCTGCCAAAAAGGAGAGTAGGCCCTAATTTTTGTATTAGCTTATACTTAAATACTTTACATCAACTATCCGGATTTGTATTAATTTAAACCTTACAAGTTATACCCAAAAAAACGCGATGTTGAATAGAGTTAAAAGTTTGCCAACGTATTAAAATCTCAGTCTAAGCTGATCTTATAGGAATAGTGTTAAGAACTCTACCACCAGTACTTACAAGGAACCCTAGTACTACTCGTTTGATTGGACTTAACAAGCGGTTTATAAAATATGCAAGAAGTTAATACAGTCTGCAAGTCCGAAAAATTAGTTATTGTCAAAAAACCTTGGGCTTTAGGAGGCTAGTCGGTAGCAACCCTGCTTGAGAAACTAATAGCGGTCCTGAGGCCCAGGCCAATTAAAATAAAAACGCTACTAACCTTTACATTTTCTATCATTCAAAATGTATGGGAGGTATACAAACTATACTCGTATGGGTACCTTATTGACTACTACGGAACTATTAAAACGTCCAGGACGCCTTTTACCAATTTCCAAGGGGTTTAATAATGACGGGTTAAACATCTAACGGCTGCACTAGGTAGAGGTAATACTTTAATTAATGTAATCAGAATAAAAATAATAATGAGATTGATTAATGAGTTTACTATTATATCGACGACAATATCAAGAAGTGCAGTCGGGTATTTTTAAAGCTAGCTTTCTTTTAACAAGTCCTTTTTATATATGCCTTGCTTGCAAGTACAGCAGGTAAGGTATATAAAAAGATGTTCAAAAATACGAAAAACGGTTGTCATATAGTACCTTAAGACTTGAGACTTACTTCGAGCCAGCAGCGGGCCTATGGTCGCGTTTATCGTGTGACAATATGTGGATAAAGCATCCGTCAAGCTCGTACTCATATATGTGTCAGGAAGTGACGGATGTTTTATCCAAATTTTGTCACGCGATAAACGCTGCCATATTAGGCCCCCAGGTATAAAAAGATGCCCTTACCTAAAGCCAAATGGTCAACCTTTTAATATGGGCAGAACAAATAGATGTAGGTATTGAAGAGGCATCAGTATCCCCATTGTTTCGCAACAATAACGTAAGAATACATACGTTTGTTAATTTATGCAAATGCATGAAATGTCTGCCCGTAGCTGCGAATTGATGCACGTTCATATTGTTTGTAAATAGGTACCATCCTGGCCATGGCAACTAAATGACTTCTGATCTTTACCAACCCCGATGTTTTTCATCATAGGTTTCGTAATTTTTACTAAAGAAATGTGTACGGTGACTTCATTTGACTGGATACCGAAAGTAAAACCAATCATTGGTACATTAGGCAACGCGTAAGTTGGTACAGTACTAGAGATATCGTCAAATCCTAAACTGAACGCCCACCTCCAATGAGTTTACGCTTACATGTGGATGCATAGTGATAGGTCGATTAGTGAAGGGCATTCAGTTTTAAATGAGACTACTTATAATCTAAATATTGTTTTAATGTTTTAAAATAAATCTTTACATTTTGCATGGTGTTCTTGACTTATTTGTTCTTGAATAATTAATTCTTGATTCTAAGAATCGGCGTCTCTTTGAATGGGATAACCGGACAAAGCAATCTGGTTTAATTAAATTGCAATTAAATAACAAATGAAGTCACCAACGAATTAATAACCTAGTTCATTGGTACAAATGGTGTCCGCATCCGAGTAAGTATTTATTTATTTATTTAATTTTGCACAAAATACAACGGACTTAATGCCCAATGGAATGGCATTCTCTACCAGTCAACCAGTAGGCGAAACAGAAAAAAAACGAAGGTTGGTGCGAAGCAAAAGCGTTGAAAAAAAAACTGTTCTATTAAAATATATACAAGATACGGGTATATAAAATATAAATATACGTAAATACAGATGACTAATAAGCATATACTCATACAAAATACAATAAAAAATTCCGCGGTCACTTCAGCTCATACATGAGTTGTACGCTGTGTAGAGGTCAGAAACACTAACTCTCACACAAAATCTTCTGCGTTAATAGTAGTAGTGTAAGGTAGGTAATATTATTGTGGAATATGATCGATTATCTATTGACGGTTGTTATTTAAGTTTTTTTTTGCTTACAAACTAGAAGATTCGTCTTTGATCATCGAATAAAAATCAGAGATTGTAATTTCATCATGTTTCTACTGTCACTTCATCACTTTTACTTTCCACAATGACTATCAAAGTCACAAATCTGGGCCAAGATTCTAGGCATGTTTTAAAAACCATATCGTCTTTGACCTCGAATTGTCAACGTTTTGATAGCTGTTATTTACCTACTTGACAGTAATGGCAGCAGAGTTAAAAACAATTGTATAAAAGGTCAAATACGATATGGGTTTCTAGGGTTCCGTAGTCAAACTAGGAACCCTAATAGTTTCGCTATGTCATCCGTCCGCTGCTTATCTCGCGACCCTTAGCTCTAGAAAGCTGTTATTTGGCATGAATACGTACATTTTAGCCACGCCGGCAAGTGGATCTCGGAAAAAGTTTTTTTAGGGCACCGTAACGTAACGTAACGTGGGGATGTTTCTCGTCTACCCCATGGGTCAGTCAGACAGTCGTCAAAAATGGTTTTTCAAAAATATTGCGGATTTGTACAAACATTTTTTCGATTAATGGTTCCGTTTGTGATATATTAACCCCCCCCCCCCCTCCCCACAGCCAAAACTACAAGTACTAAAACATTATTATTCATCTGAAAGTATTTGTTTTATTATAAACTCGTGGATTATTAAACCGTAATGCGCTTGGCCCTGCGCCAGCGCACGTCTGGTGCACTAAAACATTATTACTTTGTTTGATGTTCCGCTTCAACAATTTATGGAATTAGATACTATGTTATTGATATTAATTAAAAATCCCGCTATTCCCCCTATTTCTTTCCGTTGGGGGTCGATTTTCGGAACATCTCTTCTTGGTGCACCCCTAGACATAAGGATCCCAGCGGTTAGGGCTGTGCTTTGATATGTCACTTAGTTTCTTGTTTTATATATTTTTATTAAGATTATACATTTAGATAAATAAATATCATCAGAGGACAATCTCACACCATTCACCTAGCCTGAAACCACAGCCCAAACTAACCTAAGCTCTGGGCTTGTACTATAATTACTACTTAAATGGAAGGTAGGACGGGTGCTTGTTTGGGATGCCACCTGCATGGATCGTTAGCCCCGGCACATCTTCCAGGGACGACAAAAAGCTCTGGCGCGGCAGCAGAGAGGCCCGTGAATGTGAAGAGAATAAAATACTTATAAGTAGGTAGGTACTTCAAAACCGAATGTTCCTTTCGGTGTCGAGACTACGCAGACGCTTGTTTGATGAGACGGGTGACCAAAGAGCTGGCAGCTTCCTCGCTTAACCTATTAGCATTGCTATGTAGCGATCCTGATAGCAACTTTGGCACTTGCCACTTGGATTTGATATAAGTAGTTTTATTTATTTAAAACTAGCTTCTGCCCGCGACTCCGCCCGCGTGGAACTCGTTTTTATCGTAGCTCCATACAATTTTGCTTCCTTCATTTCACCCCCTTGGGGGATGAATTTCGGGAAAAAAACCATCCCATGTCCTTTCCCAGGATTCAAACTATCTCTGCACCAAATTTCACCTAAATCGGTTCAGCAGTTTAAGCGTGAAGAGGTAATACAGACAGTAAGACAGACAGACAGACACACTTTCGAATTTATACTATTAGTATGGATTGTATTATATAGTTCCTAATCAATCAGGTTTTTCACTCATTTACAGTGTATTATTCGGTTATTGTAGTTATTTTCACATAAATAATTACTTAAGTAGATAAATAGGTATTTACATAAAAAACATTCAACACTCTGAAATAAATTTCTTTGCATGCTCCCTCATCCTACTGGGGGGATCCAACCATGGACCGTTAAACTCACACACCCCTCCTATTTGTTAGGGGTTTAAAATAGCGTCGATTTTGTCGTTGTTATTAATAGTGTGATTTTTATCAGGTGATTGTTAGTGGTTTTCACCAAACTTGCCAAGACTCCTAAAGTTACTCAATACACCACGTCCAACCAAAGATAGGGCACATTAATGAAGTTTGCAGCGGTTTCTTAAGCAGCTTACAAAAGCTATAGGCCTAACACCAACTCTTACGACTTAAGGTACATTTGTTCTAAAAGGACATTTATTTTGTCCGCACTTCTCCCCAGGTTAATCCATCCGATCGGTAGTAAAATAATTATTGCTCACTCACTCACGTTTTTATTATAGTCTGAATCACATTTAGCCTAAATTTCAGGTGGGGCAGTGACATAGATTGCACGCAACCGAATTCCCGCTACAGCTTTTTATTACCTTCCAGAATTAACCAAGTAATTAACACTAAATATCTAAGTGTAAGTTTGGCAAAATAGAGTTTGGAAATAGTGAGGGCCTGTGTTCGGAGTAAAAATCGCAACATTATCTACCCAATTCTTACCCGACACGAAACTGCTGCGCTAAATTTTACAGCCAGCGTTAGCGTCACACGTGACGTGTTTTAATTGCATACGAATGGATCTCTGGATGGCAATGGCGGCTGCGAACGTATTAAAAATTTAAATGTGATTGTTTGGTCACATCCAATACCAACAATGTTTGTCACTTTAGGAAAGTAAATCGAAAATCTCGAGGGAATTATTGACAAGTGTTTATGTGACTTTATTTTTAGTGTTAACGTTGTATTTACTGTCAAGTAAACAAGAGCGATCATAACAGACATGAACAATTATATAACAACATAGTTTAAGACAACGTTCAATACAGGCCCTGAACATTTTAAAGATACCTTGCTCTAGCAAAGATTGGCCTAAGGCTACTGCGGACATACGACATAATACGTAATTAGGTATCAGAAGTTCAAACCGTTTGTTCGGCGTTCTATTTTCAGCGCCGTAATCGACTTTGTCGAAGTACCAACCACTAGTTACTCACATAACTTCTTAAGGTTTCCAAAATATATTGAAATTAATCTTAAAATGAATATTTCAGAAAAATCAATAAAACACAATACCTATATGATGAGTGTAAGGGCTGTGGTAAGGGACTCTAGGCTTACCCACCGCGTTTTTTCTCTCACCGTAAACTGAATTTTTTAGCAATGTCGAGGTAACCCGCCTGTTGTCGACCACTGACCCAAATACCAACCTACCTACTAGTCATAGCGTAATAAAATAAATATTTAATAATTTGTGCTTTTGTTAGTTTTTTGTTGGTAAGCATTTAAAAACACACCTACCTACCAATAATAATATAATATGACAATTTATTGCAAGTAGCGATGGAATGACTTCAGACCTATAAATACTACAATCGCACTGCATTATTCAAACCCTATATAGGTACCAAGTGCACGTATGTAATACTTAATTAATTTAGGTTAATATATGACGGTTAGGTATTTGAGATTATTTCTGGTGGTTTGTACCTACAAACGGACTTAATAACATTCCGAACGCGATCATTTTTGAATGAATAGTACCAAAATAGTACCTACATTTCTAAGTACACTTTTTTCTCTGAATTCAGAGAATTCAAAAAGGTATGTTTAACACTTTTTCGTTTTATCTATTTTAGTCTCTTGACTGCCAATTTGTGTGGGTTGTTGCATAAAAACTAGGTTCTTATTTTGTAAGTAGTAAGTAATAATAGTAGGTACATTGTGCATCAAAGGTAGTAAGAAGGGAATTACTAACGATAGTGTGCCCGACGCCGAAGGCGGAGGGCTTTTAATGACTCGAGTTAGTAATCCCCTTACTGCCTGTGATACACACAATGGTTTTCATCACATTTGCGAGGAAAAAACACTTTAACTCTGCAAAATATAAAGAAATAACTTTTGACGAACGGGTACGTAAATGGAAACGATATTTTTTTTTGTGGTCTCTACCACAGATAATAACTGCGTTTAGTTTCGACCTGGATTCGAGCCAGATTAATAGCCAATTTGATAAAAATGTATAATTACTAATAATTAATGATAAATGTTGATATAAACTTGAAATAGGTATAAAAATACTAAATAGGTATAATAATATTTGCGGGTGGTAGGACCTTGTGCAGGGTCCGTCCGGATCGCTACCACCGTCTTATCCATTAACCTACCGCCAAACAGCAGTGTTCGCATTGTTGTGTTCCGGTTTGGGGATAAGACAGCCGGTGAAATGACTAGCATAGAGGCATTCCTTCTTAGTCCTCAGGGTTGGCAACGCATTTGCAGTCTTAGGATTGCATGGCAGTCTTGTGAATGCAAATGTCTATGGGTCACAGTTTCCACTTACCATCAGGTGGCCTGTGTGCCCGTTTGTCTTCTCTATGCCATAAAAAAAAAAATAAAAAAAAAAAAAAAAAAAATGAAGTTTAATGAAGCGTATAGGTTTTGTGTAATGTAAGTTAGTCTATAGCAAATTTTTAAAGATAAAATTAGAAACCGATTTAATTTTTGGCTGAAAATTAAACCTCCTTAGTCAGAAATAATGTACGAAAGAGTTGCAAATTTTAAAAAGAAAGTCATTACTCCTTAGGGATGACAAACTCGCTATAATTCCCGCGGGAACAATTTAGGCCATTGTCCTTCTGTATACAGGCATGGAATAACACCATTTACGAGCAAGTGTGATGAAAAATAAATTAAACGCTCTTTATAGATACACGTTACCAGACGGTAGGCCATCATTTGACTTTTGAAGTTCTTCGAGAGTTTCATTTCTCGAACTTTTCCTTATTTACATGCTAGAACCATCGACAACCAAGGGTGACTCACGTGACAAAGAAAACTCTACAACGCAATATTTGCCTGCGGTCAGACGAAGATATCAACTGCTATCAGACGTTTTGTTTGGGTGGTTTAGGTGGTACAGTCTTTAACGTCAAAGGACAAGGGAGTATATGTGACAAGGCACTATGTGTACAGCTATTTTGGACGTTGGTGTAAGTCGTAGACCTTATCAACAAACTAATGCGCGGTGTTTCCGTAGGGTGGATGAGAAAACAGTGCTATGCCTCAGAATAAATAGGTACTATATGTAGGTATAGTATACGTTAAGCTGTGCACGAAATGGTACCTTGGATTAGACACCGAGTTTGGTTTTGCGTCACAGATTGTTGCCGTAATCATTTCATTTTATTGTTCGATTGCTAATGAATCACGGCAAAGGTTAACCGACTGTAATAGTACATTACTTAACAAGGGCTGTAAAAGAAAGAAAGCCCGAAATCGCAGGTATTTGAGACCCGAGCCGTAGGCGAGGGTTGTAAATATGCGATAGAGGGCTTTCTTTTTTACTGCCCGTGATGAGTACACAATTTTACGTCTTCACCTGGCCACAATGCGAGTTTTACCGTGCGCGCAGCGTGCGATAAAACTCACATTATGGCCAGGTGTTACGTAAAGTATTTTTAGTTTTGTCTTTTCGTATATCAGCTAAAGTATGTAAGTAAACACTTTATTGTACAAAAAACAGAAAATCAAATACAATATTTACAGAATTAGAATGTAAAAGGCGAACTTATCCCTATAAGGGATCTCTTCCAGGTAACCTTTCTTCTTTCTTTTTTATTTTTCTTTTGTTAGTCTTTGTGGGACTCCTAAATCTATTCAAATTAAGGATTAATTTGGATTAAAGTTGGTTAATAAGTAGATAGGTAAGTATATCTTTACTTTGCGTAATCCTAACCAAACATTAGAAGATATAGGTAAACGGTGCCTGCCTACATAGATAGTATAAATGGTTGGTTTAGGACTTTACATACCAAGTGCATTGCGATTACCGTTTCTCCTTGAATAGAGGACAAGACGTGCATTAAGAATTACTTGGAATACCTAGGTGAATAAGGATAGTAAAAAAATAACTAAGTGTGACGTTAACTTAATTCTAGAAATAAGTTACCACTAGGTACCAAGATTTATTTGATTGTGTGCCACGGACAGATGTATAAGATTAGGTAGGTATCTAATTTTAATAGCTTTTACGTGTTTTTAAAGTATGTAACACGGTAACTGCACCGTCTATACAGGCGAATAAGTACTTACATTGCATAACATTGTTATCCGCTGTCCATACCTACTCGTATTATGATTTATGATTATTAATGGACATCTTGTTTTATTTCAAATCAATAGTGACGAACGAAAACACTAATCAATTATGATAACAATTCCCACAACCTTTTCCCGTCCTTATCTAAGAAGGTAGGTACTCGAGAGGAAATTAAAGCTTGCTTCAGCAGTAAGTATTCCTTATTTATCTAATCATTAAATTGATCAAGTAATTATTAACGTAGGTAACACATCTATTTAACCACCTGCTTTGTAAAACTATTTAATAGAAACAGTAAAATTTTCGTCGATTCATAGGCATAAGGCATGTCGTAGCCTGAACTTTCGGTCTTTGTATTGCATTTGCAGTTCATTGTAAAGTCAATAGGTCAAGGACAACAGTAGTAGGTAACCGCTTAAGTTAAGCTATTGAAAATCAGGATGCAGCGTGCTAGCCGGGGAACTATCTACCTATCTTGGATGTATTTATATATATACGATCAATAGGTACAAATAAAAAGAAATATCAAGACTACAACCGGTTTGGAGTCTCTTAACCATAATTGTCAAAAATATCATTCTTTGCATAGGTATAATGGATCTTGACACACTTTAGCCGTCGATAGATTGTATGTAATGTAATGACATCACCTCTACGTGACCGTAAAACAGGTGTTTCTGGCAATTTACTATCCTTCTTGCATAGGTTCTAGGTATTAGAACTTACCATGAATTTTTCAAGTCCTTAATCCCAGAAAATGTAATGCTATTCGTTCTATTGAGTTTCTTGCCGATCGTCCAGAACCGGATTTTATTGTGGTGGTCCTCTTCGTGGAAGGGGTTGAGGTGCTCCGGGTAGTCGTGGATCGAGAAACTCTTGCGCGCACCCGTCGTCGCAGCCATGATTGATGCACGAAATCCGTCTTTTTTACATAATACACAAAACTATGCAGCGTTCGAGCACTCTGGTCTTTATCTGTTATCACACTGGAGAATTATCAGGTTTTGATAGCGCGTTGTATCGCTTTATCGCGGCGAGATAATTGCGGTTGGCGCGTTTGTTTACGCGGCGCAAGCGAGCGCGGGACGGACGACGTCGCGGCGCTCGGCGTCGCGGGCGGAGGCACACTACACTACCTCGAGTACCACGCGCCAGCACCGGCCTGCCGCGGCCGCTATCACTTGCCTCGTCATGCCGCCGGCCGCATGTTCCACAGTCCACAGCTAGCGCGGTATTCTCTATCAACCAAACAAAACAAAGGGTAGGTGACTGCGGTAGCTTCATCGTGAACCTAGCCCACTTCCCACTCAGATAAAAGGTCCCTTAGTTATTTATTTTTGTATTCATCAAATGGATCTGAGTATCAAATTCCTAACAACACTGCAATATCAAATTGCGCTGATAATTATAAAGTCATTGATGTAGTTGCATCGCATATTGCCTAATTGCCAACTGAGGTCGTTATTTGAGAGCTTGCTTGCTGGTATCACCACTAGGAGGAAACTTAGTATCACATAACTAATCTATTTCCAACGTTGACGCGACACGAACACGGTAAACAAACATTAGAACGTTACTCTTAACTAGCTGCTTATATCGGCATGCTGATGTGAAATGACGTCATGCTGCATGACTCGGTCGCGTCACTGCAGGGAGTCGAAGGTCGTGTAATCTTCGGAAAATTTGCCTTAAAGGTGACGTTATTGGTTGACAAATTTAACATTTTAGGTGGGTGTATATTTGTAAGATACCTAACAGTTATGAGTAATAAGTTTCTGTCATGGTTAAAGTTTCTGAATATCTGACAATAACTATGTATAGTGAAAGGAAACGAGCTAGCCTGCCCCGAAACGATTTATCTTTCATGAAACTGCGGCACGCAAGCCCAACCTACGGTCAGAAAATACACGCTACGTTTCTATCGATTATTTACGTAACCAAGGTGTTCATTAAGGCCAGTCAAGCTGTCATGAATACTGAACTCTCCTTCACATACAGAGCGAGCTGTTGGGTACAAGTACGATAGGGAAAAAAGCTAGGCTGCTAAATTACTTGACTTTAATTTCCTTTCATTAAAAAAGCAGTAGGTACAAGTAGGTAGTAGGGTAGACGGACATTGTGCATCTGATATAGGTACCTTTATTATGTACATAAAGCAATTTTCAGATAATCTTTTTCTCTCCCTTTGTATTGGCTAGCTGCCGGATAATAAAGACAGAATTAGTCATCCTCTTCTTTTGTTCTTTCAAAGTAGCACACGCGCTAATTAATTAAATAATTCTCGTTACTGAGAGAAACAACGTTGAATTAAGTAGGTAGGTAAATAAGAGTCTAAGAAAATTAGGTCTCACAGTTCCAATGAACTGGCAGGATATTGAGCAGCCGGCCGTTCCCGCGGCAGGCGCTTCTTTATTGCGCCACCGCCGCGCCGGCCACTTGCGCTCGTATCGCCAATTCATTGACTGGGTCACTCGGTGATGGACTTTATCTCGTTATTTGATGGACGTCGAACAACACTCTAATAAAAGGCTATTGATAAAAGACCGAGTTCAAAACAAAACAGCAACTGTTCAATCGAGAATGGTAATAACACTTTCTTTCAAGACAAATAAAAAGTAAGCCGTATCCAAAACTGGAGCAAAAAATTATTAGCATTGCCGAAAGCGTGTCAGTAACCCAGGTGACCTGGCTTGCGGGCGCTCGGCGTGATTCGCACAGAAATTCCGCACTAGAGTACCTAAGCCGAGTTGGTCAGCGACGTCAGCGTGGGCTGCCGGAGGAAGCTGCGACTCGTCTCGGAAATTGCAGAGGATGCGCCACTACAGACGGCATTGAGCACCAATCAGGTAGATCCCGCTTAAATGGCAAACGGTCTATTATGATGAACGTATACAATACGTATGTTTATTATCATGACATTATTAACATGACCAATATAAAGAGGAATTATTAGAGGTCTGTGCCTAGCATCAGTTAGGACACTCATGTGGGCTATTTTTTTTTTAAATATGCAAGTACATTGTTCTATATGCTATGTATGTTTAACAAAAGCTTGAGTTAGGTACTTTTGTCAATATTGATTTATATTAACATCCTGAATCTCGTCTTGCTGATTGATTCTAGACGGTATCTCCAGGGTAGTCGAGACTCTTTGTTACCTACGTGGTACTTAACTTCGTGCTGGTAACTGTAAGTTTTATCTATATTTAATTTCAGCCTAGTTTCCGTTTCTATGACAACCTAACTGTATATAGGGTGTGGGACGGTCAATTCTGTATCCCTAGCGGAGTATATTGCAGTTTTGTAATCTAGTTTTGTGGTGTACGTATTATTATTTTAGGAGTGTTTATCTTAGACTATGCAGCCGGAAATTATAGTGCCTACTCCGCCGAATATTTCGGCACGCTTTTTCTACGGCCTGAGAACAGACATCCAGTAAGTGGCACAGTTTACTGCATACCTATAAACAATACGTTTTTGCAAATTAATACTTACTTAAACAGAACAGTTAGCATAACACTAAATTCACTAATTTGAAATACATTTTTGGGAAGAATATAGAACTAAAGCATCGATGTTTTCACGTGCCGCCGTGCCAGATGATAATCTAAGCTATTTTGCAACTACTTGAGGACGTTTTACCCCTTTCCTTATTTCTTAGGCTAGTGGTAGCCACGTATAACCTGTACGGCTTTACAGATACAATGCGCATTACCTGTCGGAGTCAGAAATTATATACCCAGCCGGCGGAGTCATAGTCATATACAACCATCTCCAGAAAAAGCAGAAGTTTATTAGACTTCAGGATAAACACAAGCCAATTAAGTCTCTAATTTTAGCTCCAAACAGGTAAGCTCCGTATTACTTGCAATATTTGTTTAAAAAGAAATGGGTCTTCGTAGGGGATGTAAAATAATACAATGACAATTAATCATAAAGTGTTTACAAACAGACATACATAATTCAATTAGGACCTCTTACGTTTTGGCCATTTGAGTTGGATAATA
The DNA here is from genome assembly GCA_963966035.1 of Acleris laterana. Classification (NCBI taxonomy): domain Eukaryota; kingdom Metazoa; phylum Arthropoda; class Insecta; order Lepidoptera; family Tortricidae; genus Acleris; species Acleris laterana. The sequence goes on from OZ014440.1 coordinate 9,813,627, forward strand.
TTTATTTTTCTACTCGACTTCCTCCGTCTGTTCCAGACGTTGGCTGGCCCTTAGCGAGATCGCGGAAGAGGGGCAGAAACCTATTATAACCATTTACGATCTGACGACGTACAAGCGGCGCAAGATATTGACGGTTCCTTTCGAAAACTCTACAGCGCGGGAGTTCGCCTGCGTGCAGTTTACTTACGACTCCAAATATCTTCTTGCTGTAACAGGCGATCCCGATTGGTATTTGTACTATTACAATTGGGACAAGGGCAAGGTGGAGAGCCATGCTAAAGCTCAGAACCCAAGTGGCCAAGGAACTGTGGAAAGTGTAAGTACATGATTTGAAATAGTGTAGCCACTAATTCACTTTTCCTAACTCAATTAATGGCTTCCAACCAAATGTATAAATTATAACTAACCTAACTGTGTCAGCAGTAGCTGAATACGCAATAAACGGCAATAATAAATTCGATGCACCATGCACTTAATTTCTTTATAGGTTCAATGCAATCCTTCGGACGCAACTCTTGTAGTTATCACTGGACCGTATACTTTCCGCATTTTAAATGTGGCTGAAACCGTGTGGAGGCAATGGGGCTGGTGCAAAGCTGAGAACGTAAGTAACGCACGCTGCCTTTCCTTTTGCGTGACCTGGCACACGGCAGCGTGTCAAGCCAAATCCGGTAAAATTTTACTACTTGCTAATTCAACTTAACTTCCCGTTATTGAATTTACCTGAAATTCCAGTTTAATTTAACGTGTCTGTAAGTAATATGACAATTAATTATTATATCATTTAGTACCTACCTACGATAAATAAGAATCTTCATCAAATATTTTTTGTTTGTTGTAATTTTTTTGACTAAGCTTTGAATAGGAAATAAACTCATTATTGTTTTAGCTTTTAGTTTTATTTAATTTACCGCGATGAGAGTTGAAGAGACAGGCACGCGGCTGCGGTAACTTTCGGCTCTTTGTTAATTTTTGGCCTACCAGTGTGTTTTTACGCCCAGATCAACATAACCAGTAGCATGTGGCTGACGCCGGACCGCATCATGATAGGGACGGACCGCGGGGTCATCATGATGATAGAGAACGGAGAGCTGCGCCAGAACTGCGTATTCCAGGCCTTCGATGTAATGGAGATGTCATTGAAGAAAGTCGAAACTGCTGAGTAAGTATACAGTATTTTTTGAAGTTGCTTTTAATTTCTGTTTAGTAGCCAGAGTTATACTGAATTATGTGACGCAATAATTCTTAGATCGATGGATCTAAGGGCGATCGAATGTCCGATAGGAAATAAGATTACCTACCTACTTTTTAAAAACAGAAAGCGCAAGGCCGGGAAAAAAAAGTCTGCATAAACATAAATGCAGATGAAAATGTTGTTAGGTAAGTAGGTACCTACTTCAAAACCTTAAAAATAACGATTACTTATGTGAAATTTATCACACAAATACGCACGACGTTGTTGACTGCGGCGGCGGCGGCGGTGCAAGGGTGGCATTAACAAATGCATAAGTATAAATCGTAAATATACTAATATTAATTGTAGTGTTTTGATATTTATTCATTATTGGCATTATTTGAGCTTTTTATTAATGAAACACACCTGCCAGTCATATTTCAGCCAAATTATCATTAAGTAGGTATCTCGTTAATGACTGGTGCCATATGAACTTCAGTGACCGGTAGACAGACCGACATAACGGAATAGGTTCTGTTTTTTGCTATTTGATAAAGGAATGGAACCCAAAAAATTAAAACTATCTACAAAGTTTAAAAAACAACGATGACAAGACTTGGTCCATTTCACTGGAATTCAAATACCTACCAGCTTTTCTTCTCTTCCATATGCCTTCACAGTAGGTACTAAAATCTAATTCATTACAACATAATAATTGTTTATGATCATTTGAGCTGCATTTAGATTAATTTTTGATTACAGTTCTAGAAAGCGAATGCTTTATCTCCGATAGTTTTAGTTCAGCAATTTTAAATGAATAGGTAATAAACTACAAATTATTATTAATAAAATTAAATAATAAATTCTTACCCATTGTGACTGATCGATCATATTATCATATCACTACTTCACGTTCATTGATTCAACCTTCGCGGTGTACATGCTAGGTCAATGTAACATGAATTAGCATCAGATAATGTACCTGTACAGATCGCGGCCCACTTTATTAGACTAGCCAATTAATTAGAACTATTAAAGTTCAAACCTCGATGCCAGTGGACTTACCGCGAACCTGTAAAAAGAACACGACACGCTTATTGGGTACTATACGTGTAAAATACTTGTTAGGAAACCGCGTATAAAGCGTAAAGTATTCAACAGCGCAGGTGATGAGTCTGGAGACAAGACGAGCACTTCGAGCAAACAAGATTCCACCAGCGAACAGGGGTCTGTGTCCAGCGGCGATACATATCCCGTCACTAGTTTCGTCAATTTTCCCAAAGGTTAGTTTGCAATGAAGACATGGCTCAGTAGTCATAAGTAAAAAAAAAACTGGATTTACGGTTTCAAGAAAGATGGTCAAAAGCATGATTAGATTCGACGCTATGTCGGACAGAAAATGACTTCAAACTATGTACATATCAATTAAATTCATCGGGTTTAACTTTATGAACAATTTGAAAACAACTTGTAACAAGCTGCCGACCAACATCAAGATACTCGTATCTACTTGTACGAGTAGGTAGAGGATATATAAATGCTCACGTACTCTTGCTCTTAACCTAAAGGGTAAAAATAGTACTTACCACGAAGTCTCCAAAAGATGCAGGTTACTTATACAACTTATTGCTATGGTAATAAAATAATATTTATGTAGGTAATTTTTTTTGCAAATTGGCGAGTGTAATTATATGTTTATTTTTTTTTACTGTACCAATACTTAGAAGAGAGAGTTAAGTCCATCGTTTGCATTTAAGTTACAAGTTAGTAAACGCTGTCTTAGTCGTCGAACCGTAGGAAAACCACTGGACGAGAACAAAACAGTGCGATTAATTAGTACTTTTTGTAGTCAGTAACTGTATAGCGACTGTTAGGAAGTCTAGAAGTATGGAAATGTGCACCGAAGCCTCACGTAAGTACTAGTCGTCTATTCTGTGTGCAATAGGAATGCTCCTCCTTTATTGGAATACGTACCTACCATTAATTTGTTTTTGTTTGTTTCTAGGATTTGTTTTTGCCTGTGGACCCGGATATGTGCATATGTTTGAGAAAGAAACTCCTCATCACTGGAGAAAGCGGAATCTCTATAGAATTTCTAGGAAATGCTATAAGTATATACATTTTTCTCTTTTAAAATGATTTTTAGTTATGTTTTTAAACAGCCATTTAGAGATCTTGTTTGTACTTGACCAGGCATACCCGTGATTACCCCGTTTGGTCTCATCTCGATGCCATCCAGCACATTGCGATTGATCCCATGCAAGAAACATTGCTCATTTCAACTCTTCGTACGCAGCTTTACTATGTTAAGTTATTTGGACAGCACATGTTACAGGTAAATTAAATTCTTCATAATGTTTAGCTAATTTCGCCATAGCTATTATTCAGCGATTCCAATTTAAAAAAAAACAAGCGGTTTGACACGGTCGGGTGACAACCAAAACTCACTAAGTACACTTTAATAAAAAAAAACTCTGTAAAGAAAAACTTCTAAAATAGTTATTTTCACCTCAGCAGCTCAAACAAGCAGGTTTTGCTGCTTAAAAACAGTGAGCAAAATTCAATTTTGCTGCGAGCGAGAGGCAAAGTAGCTTTTTAATTATTTTTTTTAAATGCCGTGAGCAGTGATGGGGCTACTCACAATATTCGAAAAAAATATTTCACTTTGTTCTGTCACTTTCACTTCGATAGGAAAAAAGCGAGAGATAGAAACAACTTGATTCGAAGTTCGATTTTCAAATTCCACACATAGTAGGCCCAAAAAGAAACGCACGTTCGGATGCACACATAACCGTAAAAGTGCGAATAAAACTATCTGTTAAAGTTTGAAATGTGTTTATTATAACTATTTTATACACTAGTTAACTAACTTTTTTTTCAAAATTACATTTTGATACCATTTTATTACTAATTTCTGAATGCTTCCAATGGCAAAACTGCTAAATCCTTTAAAAAAGCAGTTTCAGTTTAAAATGTGAAACAGAAATCCACGTACCTAACTCCGGGCCGCCATGTTTGGTGGTGAAGTTTTTTGTGTCTCCTGTAAAATTTGGTCTGAAGGAGTTACGAGGTTTGACACTTTAGCCGACGATATCGGCTTGTTATAAATACTGAAATATAAAAACGTCTCATTTAATTTTACTTACTTACTTACAAATAGATTTATTTATAAAATCAAAAAAAATATCAAAACAGATTTATCTCCGTTGTGTCAACTTAGTTGTGTTTTGGTTTTGGATGTCACCCGACGATATGCAAAACTTGCAGCGGACCTAATATGGTTGCGTTTATCTCGTGACAAATTGTGGATAGAGCACCCGTCACTCTTGTACTTGTATACTTACTACGTGTCGGAAAGTAACGGATGTTGTATCCACATTTTCTCACGTGATAAACGCAGGCGCCATAATTAGGCTCCCAGGTGTACTTAATTTACCTTAAGATTGGTATTCCAATTGGTACTTGATAAACTAATATTATTTCTTAGAACCCTGAAATCGCGTTTACGGAACTTGGTCCAGCAATGCATATCGGCCGCATTAACTCGATCTCCATGTGCGCTTGGAAACCCATATTCATGACTTCAGGGGAGCAAGACAAGAGCATTCGGATTTGGAACTATATGACCGATGATATCGAGTTGATCAAATTGTATCAAGAAGAGATTCAGTGCGTGTCTTTACATCCCACTGGTAAGTTTAAACGTCCGCGTAATCCGTGTTTATTGTCAATAACTTAGTTATAGCCTTGCACAGGACAGCTTCGAACAGGTGACGTGACGCATGTGTGATTTATTTACAGATTTTTAATTAGTTACTTTTTATTGCAGGCCTTTTTGCCATCGTTGGTTTCTCCGATAAGTTACGCTTTATGACGGTATTGATCGACGATTTTGAGGTAATGAGGGAATTTCCGATTCGGAATTGTAAGAGAGCTAAGTTTAGTACCAACGGACATCTGTTCGCCGCAGTCAACGGTCAAGTGATACAAGTGTTCTCATCGGTTTCTTTCTTGAATATGTTCAACCTGAAGGGGCACAACGGAACTGTAAGATTAATGTTGATAAATTAAACTTATTTTTATATCATGTACATAGGTGCGAGTATATCTGGGAAAAATCTCACATAAATTGAACAAGTCACAAATTAATCTCCAGGCGTGTGTACCTACTATGGGTACTTACTATAAAACGATAAACTAACTTACATAAATACATACATAGAAAACATCATAGACATAGATAGTACAAAATACTAGCGCTCATTCAATACCTACACAAATATTTGCAAATACCGGGAATCGAACCGTCAATATACTTAATAATGACAGATGAAGATATTTATTCATCGAAAGATTTGTCGAAAATTTTTACATTTAATTTATGTGTTTCCTCAGTTAACTCTAGTACGGATGAGCAAACCGAGAAGGCAATATGAAAACCAACGTATCCGACCAAATTCTTTGTCGTTTGATAATTCACTCAAAATTATTCGGCATTGGTTTTACTTATTAATTTATGTTTTTTAATAATTGACACACCAACAAGTTTTGAAATAAATAGGTTATTTCTGACACATTAATTCTGATTTCTCGGTAAACGAACAATTTTTCGAACAGGTAACTTCACTTGCTTGGTCTGCTAATGATTTGATCTTAGTCTCATGTGGCACGGAAGGGTCTGTATATGAATGGAGCATGTCTACGGGGCAACGTGTTGGAGAAGTTATATTAAAGACTAATCAGTTCTCTGCTTGTGCTGTTAACGGGTAAGTTTGTGTCCGGCAGTGTAGCTCGGGTACCTATACGAGGACCTATGGTAACTTGGTTGACCCTTAAAATTCAACTTACATTTTGAATTGAACAATTGCTTAAAGTAATAAGTTACTATCATGATCAAATTGATCAATTATCAAACATATATTTTTTTAGTTAGATCTGAGCACACCTTGGCATATAATAAAAAATCTTTTTTAGTACTGGTAAACTCACATATGCAGTTGGTACTGATGGAGAAATAAAGGAAATTTGCACTAATTCAATCCGAAAAAATCTCCCCTTGATTGGTTGTCCACTCGACACAATTCTATTGTCCCGTTCGGATATGATGCTATTCATAACTGGCGGTTTAGGAGGGGTGTGTGCAGCGCACCTTCCAATATTAGAAAAAGTGATATTCAATGAGTTCCACATGCATAATAAGAACGTGATCGACACCGCTTTATCATACGATGATCAGACTTTAGTAACAGTGGCCGAAGATGCTTCAATCTGTGTCTGGAGATTAACAAACGGTGACGGTAGAGCTATCGCCTTAGACAAAGATTTCGCCTACTCTAAAGAAATTTTAATAAGCAAGAAAGATTTGCAGGAAAAAATAAATAGTATCAACGTAAGTATACAAACATAAAACTATGCTATCTTGAGGGTTAACATCAGTACTCACCTAAAATGTCACAAGGGAGTAAAATGATTTATTTCCGTTGGAGTTGGAGGTTCTATTTATATTAAATACAATTCTTGAGTAAAATCCGGACCGTAAAATTCGGAGCGTAGCAGGTATAAAGTAAGACGAAAAATAATTGCTTCCGAATAAAAAAGCCCTTTCACTCCTCCTATGACAAAATAAATACATTAATAACAATCATAAGGTAAATTTTATACATATACGTTATTTATTCGTAATTATTGCAGCTGCTTAGTACAAGGATGAGCGAGTTAGAAACTGAACATACATACCAACTTCGACAAGCCGAAGCCACCCAAGCTGAAAAGTTGAAAGAAGTACACGAAGGATACTGCGCTGCCATCGAGGAACTTAAGGAAAAGAACGAGGTAATCATTAACACTTAAATTACAATTATAAAACATACTATAGTATACTTACCTACGTTTAATCTATTACTACTCCTTATAGACAATGGAGAACGAGCACACCCATGAAATAGGCATGATCCAACAAGACATCGCTAAATTGCGCTCGGGACATGAAAGAACTTTGCAAGGATTGGAAGCAGATTTCAATATTAGACTAATAAGTGAATACGACAGATACCAGGTAAGTCACGTCACGTACCTACGTATTTACTGCTCTGCTCTCCTAATCTAAAAGACGCATCTGCTATACTACAGTAAATACCATGAGAGTGTAAGGCACTTGTCCCACCAAGAGCGAGTAAGCGATTAGCTATAGGCGATTTTCTCGCCCAAGAAACGAACGAAAGATAAGGATCCTGTGTTAGTAAAAGAGACACGTATACTAATCGTTCATCGCTGGCTGTTCACACTGCCGGCGAGAACTCTTTCCACTAGTTTGTCGGAACAAAAAATATAGATCCCGTGTTAATAAATGAGACAAAAATATTACTAGTTGATCGCTGACTGTACTCGCTTCCCGCTCATCGTCGGCGGTGGGACGAGTGCCAAAAGAACTATAATTTAAGGACCGTAAGAAAAAAATAGTAGCAAGTGGTAGGAAGGAGGTATTGCACATGGGCTCTTATCTAGCAGTCAGACTTTTATAAAATATACACAATATAAGCGCTATTAGTTATGATCTCGTTTACGTTTTCAGAGTCTAGAAGATAAAACGGCTAGAATGCGTAAAGATTACGAGCAGCGGCTTGAAGACCTCGCCGAAAGCAAACGACAAGCGCTAAGAGAAATGAACCACATGTTTGAACACAAGTTAGAAGAGAAGGAAATACAGTTACAAGAGGTTATATTCAATACAATAATTAATGTGAGAAAATACTTGCAAATTATGTATTTTGTGGTAAAAGTTGTATCTGTATTATAGTTACAAGAACAAGCTGAAAATGAAAAACGCGAACACGAATCAATAAAATCATCTATAGAAGAGGACGCTGATCGGGAAATTATAGAAATAAGGACCGCTTACGAAGTTCAGCTAAAAGAAGAAAAAGATGCTAATGTCAGATTAAAGGGAGAGACTGGGCTCATGAAGAAGAAATTGATTTCTGCCAATAAGGAAATCGATGAGTTCAAGCATCAAGTAGCTCAACTAAAATGTTAATATCAAAATAGTATTTACCACAACCATTGACCGTAACGTAAACCTAATATATGTTACAAGCGCAATGTCACGGTGAAACATTTTTAACTGGCTACATGTTTTTAAAAGCGGGCTTTTACACTTTTGTACCTTGTCGCTACAAAGCGACAGATTGGTGAAGTAGTTCCACCGTGACATTAAAGTGACAAAGCGCTAGTGTGCAGCTACTTATACGGTCGATCGTACCTTGTTAACTTACCTATAATTATAACATTTATAACGTTGTTGATTTCAATGTTTGTTTTCTAGCTGAGCACAAGCAGTTTCAAAAGGTTATTTCTACCTTGGAGCGTGACGTTGCCGATTTGAAAAAAGAAATACAAGAAAGGGATGGTACAATTCAGAATAAAGAAAAAAGGATTTATGAATTGAAGCGTAAGAAGCAAGAATTGGAAAAATACAAGTTTGTTTTGAATTTCAAGATCACCGAATTGAAAAATCAGGTCTGTACCATACCTATATATCTATATCTGTGCAAATAAGTACTCATTTTGATAGTTCATAATATCATATAATATCTAATGAAGCTCGCAATAGTAAAGAAAGAGTTAATGCATATTTTACATTTAGATTGAACCAAAAGAATCATTTATACGCGAGTTGAGGGTCCAAATAGACGATATGGAAAATGAGGAGCTGAAACTGCTAAATGTTAAACATGATCTCGGTATGAGTGCTCGGCTGCTATCCAGGGCATTTAAGTACACTGGGTAGCAAACCTTGAAAAGAAAATGAAAAAAGTTACAGCTGCTAATGCATTTGCTTACTTCACAACAGATCGAGCCGTTAGATCGCGAAATTAAAGAGAAAAAGTTGCGTATACTCGAGCTGGAAGTGTCGTTAGAAAATCTACTCCATCAAAAATCAATCCGGGGTATAATTATTTGCTACCAACACTCAGTTGTAATTTTTTTCAATTATCACCTAGTATGATATTAGTCATTATGTTTTAACACACCATTATTAATTATTGCACCAGTATCCTAACATTTACGTAGGTACCTAACCCGTTATCTTAGTTTCATGAGTAGGTAAGACCTACAGTAAGTATATCTATTATAACTATATCGTGGTAGGTTCGAGATTAAAACAGGAATGGAAGGTAAAGCTCGAAATTTATCAATTTATTAAACAGTGATAAAAAAAATACCACAACTTAAAATTAGGTATTAATGAGTTCTACGCCTAACCAATTTTTTTTTCTAGTTATTGCTGCAGTTTAGGACCATAGTTACTCCCCAAGTATAATTGGGTACATGGTCATCAAAGTATATTGCTTCTCGATTTATGGGCTTGATTGAATTCAGTTTCTTAGCTAATTTTGGTAGATATTAATTTTCTTACGCATGAACTTTGGGGTGACATTTAATTAGCACTTATATTACAAACGTGTAAATCGTCACCAATTAATAGAGTAGTTTGTAGTTAATTTGTTTACCGATATGCAAACTTAACGATGAGATACTAGGGGGATTATTATGACATAGCTATGCAGTTCCGTTTACACAGAGAAAATAACTGAGCTATATAGCTCTGTTCGTTGCGTTCGCCGTAAAATGAACTGCATAACCGGACTGCTACTACTACTAATATGTGAATGTTTTAGAGCTTAAAATCACGCAGCTGAACGAAAAGTTAAGTTCGGCTAAGAAGGATTTCGTGACTGAGGCCGAAAGGAACTTAACTATGAAGAGTACCTTAAAGAAAATCAAAATTGATCTTCACAACATGACCGCCAATTTCCAAGATCCAACTAAACTGAAGTTAAACGTAAAAGTAAGCGTCGGAAATAAACCTTATTATCATTATAATTTAATGCTAAGTTTATTGTAGTATACGCTTTAACAAATAAATAATTTAATTTGTTAATCAATAATGATGCCACACCACAAATTTCGACTTTTTAATCATAAATAATTTGAAAGTTAAATATGTGGCGATTTCGGAAGGTTTTTAAACTATGAGTATGCATCGCTAGGCGCTGTTCCACAAATATGTGGAAGATATTGAGTTCGTGAGGAGTCGCATAGCGGACGACGAAGCTATCCGCGAGTTCAACCGCCAGCGGGACCACCTGGAGAAGCAGGTGGCCGGGCTCAAGGCCCAGCTCGCCCGGTCGCTCGGAGGCTCCAAGAACGATATCAACAAGATTATGGACGTGAGTGATATGTATGCCTTGTATTGTATGTAGGTGTTTAAACCGGGAGACGAGTTTACAGTGCAGATTGCTATAATAGGTAATACAATGAGATTGTAGATCACTTATGCACCTCTTATTAATCAACTAAGTAGGTGCGTTACGGTCAGTGGCATTTATAATGTTGTAATTTGTTGGTGTTGTTGTTATTCAAACATGGTCATCATTTTATAGAAGATTGTAGGTACATAGACCCAATATGTCTGTATCTGAATGTATATTCAGTACACACATAATTATTAGCAACTTTAGCCCATATATTTAGGTAGGTACAGTCAAGTATAAAAATACAGGAGGACGCAACATCATATGTCCCAATGCACCTTGTTGCAGCGTAATAAGAACTTCGTAACATACTTGACTGTACCTACTATTCTTCCCCTTATTTTGAGTAGCGTTCTAATTTTCGATGGAGCATGAGACGATTGAGAGAGAAGTGACTGCAAACGATTATGTTACGTGGTAAAAATAATAATAATATCTTATGCAACCCAAAATCCCGTACTTAGGGTAAACAATAACACTATAGGTAATTAAGTGATAATTGTACAATCGTGGAGGTCAATAAGTGACAGTGGTATTGAATCCGGTACAACCATGAATTTTACCGTCTTAAATTGACGAAAATGGTAAATTTTACTTAAACAGGAGAATTGCACTCTACTCACCGAGATCAACAATCTAAGGACGGAGCTGAAATCGACGCGCACGCGCTGCTTCCAAATGGAGTCTATCCTGGGGCTGTCCGCGCGGTACATCCCGCCGGCCACGGCGCGGGCCAAGCTGAAACACGTGACCGAAGACCGGGAGAAACTTGATGAAAAGTTCAAGCAGAAAATCGATGTGAGTTTTAAAGTATTCAAAGTTCACCTCTTTCAATATTCACGCGCCCTTCGTAACGCCGTCAGAAAATTAATAATCACTTGGTGAATCGTAAAAGGCATAGGCATTTTAATAATTTATGGCCGAATTAATAATATTCTTATTATTGTTGCCAGGAAAGAGAAGAAATAATAGTTGCCTTGAAAGATGAAAACGATCGTTTGCTCGGCAAAATGAGATGTATTGAAAAGCAGCCGCCCGGTGCAGAAGCCTCTGCATCACATGAGTATTGAATCAAAATATCTTATATTATTATTTTCTGTCTTTAACACAGTTTTAAAGATATTATATTAATTAAAGTGTATGAGATTTAATATCATTATGTTGTTATTAAGTCTCCGTGACGCTATATCAGTTTATTTCCATTCAAGCGCACTACCAATGTTCCTCGCCCATTCACTACACGAACGTACTCAATCGGTTGGAGAATTGTGTCCGTCGCTGCTATTAGAACCGTATCGTCAGTATACCTGCGGCTGTCTATTTTGCGTCCATTGAACTTAACACAGCTTAGCCTAGCCCAGCTAGGGCGTCCGATGTTTTTAGCTTCTGAGTAGGTACAATAGATCGAACCAGAATAGATTAGTTAAGTACGTAATGAAACTAATGAATAATAAAAAATAATAAAAAAAACATTTTTTCATATATGTAACGAAAATTAATCATACTGATTACTCTGATTAGTTTGTTCATAAGTCTTATATTATGCTCAACCTGTACTTACTTAAATATCTTACCGTGCGAGCAAAATAGCGGAGAAGGTAGAGGTACATATCGCAGCTGTTAAAAACTGCCAGGTAATAAATCTCACTCTAGTTCAGCTATTGTCAGCACATTGCTCTAGTGTTAATAGCCCGCTAGACTCTATTGCCGAGCACTGAAGTCAGCACTAAACCACTGGATCGAGCTGTATAATATTTTCAACTGAACGCCAATTTTGCGTTAAGCCATTTCGCAATTTGGCCCGGAAGGACAGGTTCATAGACTTCGTGGAATCCAGTCATGAGTAAATACAAGCTCGAAAACATGTCTTGGGATAAATCGTCGAATATTGTAGGCGACGCGTCTGTATAATGACAATTCGAAAGAACAAAATACAAAGACCCAAGTGCCGGAAGTACGCAGACAAGGGAGGTACGGAGACAAGCAGAGGCACACGCTCCACTTCAGTTTACTCGTGACCACCCACGGCTGTTATAAGAGTCGAAACGTCGAGGTAAGCGCAACGAAGGGTTATTCCGCGATGAAGTCCCATTTTATAGTACTAGTCATTTGACAGAATCATATTAATTCAAAACTGCCTATAAATGAAAAAAAACAAATACAGCATTTTATTTTTATTGTTATATTTTCGCGAGAAATATTTTTCGTCTTTCTATTTTCTATAAGTATAAATATAAATCCTGAACTTAAAAAAACATAACCAACAACAACATATTTATGTATTGCAAAATTTTCTTTAGCAACAACATTCAATCAAGTGCATACAATAAATAAAAATCCGTCACCTATCAATATCCAACACCTGGAGAAACTTAATACACAGTTTGTATACTAACATAACACGTAAAAAGGTTGAATATTTTCAAATCGCACATTGACTACACTATCTGTTATGGAATAGCAATTGATGCAGTGTGAAGGTAGCCGCCGCTATAAATGCATTTTGACTATAGAGAGACATTTATAGGATGAATGGAATGATAGCTTTACGGCCTTTAGGGTAGTCAGGGAACTCCTTCTTGTAGTTGCGGTGTTTGCCGAGCGCCCACACAGCCATCTGGTAGAACCCAACCGCAGCAAAGATACCAGCTGGAAACATTTAAAAATAACATTTTAGTTTAATTCAGTTTAAATACTCAAGCAGGTGGATCATGTTGGTCAAGGATGCAATGTGTGCTTAATATTCTACCAACAAAATCATGTGCTCCGTACTTGTTATCATTCTTAGAAAATGCAAACCTGTAAGTTAATAATTAAGTGAGTGAAATTATTATAACAGTATTTGATTTACATTTGATTCGTTGCATAATGATCATGTAATTCATTGATCAGGTTCAGGTTCAGGTTTCTACAATGATTCATAATTTAAAACATTTTGTGTTTTGATTAAAAATGCCTTATTTAGTCTACGATGTTTGTTCCCTTCTTCAAATTGTATGTAAATTAAACTCTACAATTACTTATGTAGATACGTATGTAAATATTATTCCAAAGCGAGCAAAGGTCACGGTGAAGTAAGCTGCTTGCTACTGACACAAACAAAAATCCAATTCAGGGGACATTACTATGGGTTTAATCAGAGGCGGCGTAGGGCGTGGACGACGTGGGCCACCGCCTACGGCCTCGCGGTCCGAGGGATAATTACTCAAAAGCCGTAAACGCGACATTTTTCTTGTATTACTAAGTACTTATTTATGCGCTACTAGCCCTCTAGTGGCGCAAAAATAAATATTTAATAGCACAAAAAAATTGTCGCGTTCACGGCAGTCCCCTGATGTACCTTGCCCACATAAAATTTAGGTCTTACCCCGTCGCTTTAAGTTAAGGACAAAAGAAAAAATATTGTAGATACGTGGTCACATAATTGACTTGACTCCGGCTACGCAGTGACTTGCGTACGCAAACGGTTTGTGTAAAAATTGGCACAAAGACTGTGTGGCGTCCACACGACAGCGTCTTGCATGCGCAAACTGTTTGTGCAAAGTTTGAGCGGTATACCGTCTTGCCGTCTTAACGCACATGCACTTGCTTATTTGTACAAATCTAGTTTCTGCCAAGGAGCGTTTTGTGCGGAATACCATTTTGCCATCTTAACGCACATGCTTATTTGCACAAAACTTTTGTGCCAAACAGCTTTTTGAGCAAGCGATTTGTGCTGTATACCGTTTTGCCGTCTTAACGCATATTCTTGCTTGTGAAAATTGGAATTTGCGCAAGTATGATTAAGCGTGTAGACGGTGGTATTTAAGTTTTTTTTTGAAACGGTGTTCTGAAAAAAATCATGCTTATAGGGGTTTGTCTCAAAAGCATACTTTTTTTCATTTTTACAATTATTATTTGCTGAGAAAAAAAAAAGAATATCAGCTATTCCCAGTTGCTCGTACACCTTTGTCCACACTGCGGACAACTGTCTTTTTTTTCCTAGTTGTCCGCAGGGTGGATAACTGAGAATAAAAACAAATTTAATTTAAGACTGGAAATAAAAAATTCCCTGTTAGATGCGGACAACAGTGTTAGCGACGCATGCTTTTGAGTTTAGTAATTTTGTTTGTGACCGCGTTTTGCTAGCACTAGGTATGACATATAAAACACCATGTCTGTGGCGTTTAAGCTCTTTAGCTATTGGCAGAAATTTGGTTATTTATTTTCTAAGTAATAATAAAATTAAAGAAAGCAAAACTTAAAAAAAACGTTTTTGCTTTTTAACACAAACCTCTATTAAGAATGCATTTTTTAGAACACCACTGATTTAAAAATTGAATTATTACCAGTTCTACATAATATACTAAAGGAATATATTTACAATCAACTGGACAATATTTAACTTAGATTACTGTAAAATTGACACCAGACACAATTTGTAAGCAAGAATGGATGTGATTTGACAAACATACATACATGTATACATAAGAGCACAGTTTAATTCCCAGAGTGGGGTAAGCAGAGCTACAAAATTACTAACAACTCTAAAAACTTGTTAATAATTCTGCAACCTCATTTTGCACAATTAGGCAAACAATCAAAAGTTATTTATTTATTATGGTTTAATAACTTACCAGGTAAGCACTGTGTCATCACTGTGAAGCAGACCCAAGAGCCCACTTCGTAAGTATAGTTGGGACAGGAGACATAGTTGAATAGTCCAGAGAAGGGATTTCCATCAGGAATAGGGATCTTCCGTACTTTAGTGCCAGGTGGACGCAGATTCTTCAGCAACAAGTGGATGCTAAAATTGCCCAGCTCACACAACTGTTCAAGATAAATTTAAATTTGAATATCTGTTCATACTTATATTATTTAGCAGAACCCTTAATTTGGCAGTATTTGTTACAGTGAACATTCCATCTTTGCTTTTTATGTTTAAATTTTTGCAATTTTTTGTGATGACCCAAAATTAAAAAGGTGTTGAATTCTCAACACACAAACATAAAATAAGTTTACATAAGTGGCACATAAACATAAAATAATTCTCTTGGAAATGATAAGATTCCATACAAAATAATACAGTTATTTAATATACTTACAGCAAATCCAGCAAGTCCAATGTAGAAGCAATTAGTGCAGGGTGGGGTGTACAGAGGATGGTTGATGTGGTACGCCACATAGAGGGTGAACAGCCAGTAGTAGGCACAGTTCTTGAACAAGTTCCGCATGGGCATAGTACCATGAGAAAAACGGTGAACAAACATAGTCTCCAATAATCTCTTGGCATAATGAATGGACCAACATAAAGCAGCAACGCTAAAAATTCAATTTCAGTTATTAACCTAATACTGTTTATGAATAATTATATTGTTTTATCATTATTATTCACTTAAAAGCTATGCTCTTGTTGGTGGAGTAGGTTCCATTCTTTCCTATTCTTATTATTATAAAGATAGTTTAAAAAATTACACATACCTGGCTACCAATGTTGGACTTTCAGTAGGCGTTCCATAGAGAATCCACGGCCTCTGGTACACCCAAAGATACACAAAAAAGGGACCAGCATATTCTGCCATAAAGACTGTCTTCCATGATATTTGAGGACCAAGATCCCTGACATATAATTTAGATCCATTCTGGATATTTAAGTCTTTGAGAGACTGTTCATCCTTTAATGCTTTACCTTTGGACTCGAGAGTTATCGCTTGCCGGCTGGGATGTAATGTCTTTTTAACAGATTGATAGATTTTATCTTTTACTACTTTTATATTAGCTTCATAGGGTAACTGTATTTTTCCCAGAGGTTTAGAGCCAACGTTGCTAAGAATCTCGATCTAAAATGATTTAAATTTCTCTTGTTAAAAGTGTCGGCGATCGCAATAACCGTACGACACGAAACCGGTTTTAGATTAGTACAACTCACCTCCATTGTAGAAAAGTACCGAATAGAATACTTTTAAGGTATAGAGACTAATGATTGAGTTATGGTTAATATCGAGCACTAAATTATCAAGCAGTCATTAAACAATTTTATGACAAATCATAAAATGAAATCCGTCATTCAATAACCACAAGTGAACGACGAACTAAACGAACGACTACTCACACAGTGTTGTCACATCTAATTTTGTCAAATTGGTAGAACAGGATCCAAAAATTAGTAGAAATTGGTAGAATTTGAAATGAAAATTAGGTAGATCTACCACCCTGTTTTTAATGATTAAAAATGCGTATAAAATGTTCAAAATGAACACCAAACTTACTTAAAATGCCGCGAAATACTTTGCTATCTGTCAGTGTCAGCTGTCACTCACCGACAGCTACTAATTTTTTTTTACACTTAACGTTACGCGCTCCGTTTTAATTGCTGAAACTACAAGACAGGCTAAATTAGATAGCAAGTAACTTTTCGTTACACTACACGTATGGAAAAATGTTTACAATCATCACATTTTGGAAAAATATCAAAATTAGGTAGCTTTGAGGCCGAGGGTGGTAGATAGGTAGACAGGAGGCAAATTAGGTAGATCTACCAATAAGTTGGTAGATGTGACAACACTGTACTCACAGATTATAGGATATGTCTATGCGATTACTAACCTAACCATAGATTAGATTAAAAGGGTACGTGTTATGATATGAATTATGATGTTTGTACAGTTTTGCCAACTCTTTCATTTGAATTTTACAGTGGCGTAGTTAATCCTAATGCCGCACTACATGGTTGCTGTCTGCCACAAACACTGCGGTACGCAACTTTATGTTAAAGTGAGCACGATGTATTTCTATCTCACTCTAACATATAGTTGCGTCCTGCAGTGTTTGGTAAACACCGCAAGCGTGTGGAGCCGGCATTAAGGGTTGTTCCGAACTAACGACAAGTGCGAATAAGTTCGCGTCGTGAGCAAAAGGGATAGCAATAGACGAAGTTCTAATTACGGATTACAAATAAGAGCACATATATAGCTTGGCATTTAGCATAAAAGTCGAGCCAGTGGTGACAGCTGAAACTACAATAATTACTCTCAAATGGCAACAGCATCACCTTGGATCATGTAGCCAATTTCTATCACACCTTTTAAGTTTTTTTTGTACAGCAAATCATCGATTCCATAATCGATTACTACATTCAGCGCAAGCAACTCGATAGTCGTAGGCAGTTTTCGCTACAAAATTGAATGGAAAGCTCTGGGATTGTACAATAACAGTTACAGATGTAGCTAAAGCTTATTACAGTTTGGCCGTTCTAAGAGGGCCAATTTGACAGCTGTCATCTGAGTACAAAATATGAGTTTGAGGTTCTATTTTGTACTAAGATGACAGCTGTCAAATTGGCCCTCTTAGAACGGCCAAACTGTAAATGAAATGAAAAATAATTTATTTGGCACATAAATAAAACAGTTTGCAATCATAAAAAAAAAGTCTTAACCTAAATACATTTTTTTTTCTCTACGGCCAAAATGGTCTCCGCTCAGCTTTATGCCTCTGAATGTGATAAACACATTCAGAGACGCTGGTTTTCAGTGAGACCAGGGAGAGAATGGCGATCGAAGGTGTCAAAAATAAAAAAATAAAAAATGAAATAGCTACAAAAATATCAATATCATTTTGAGATCATACAGAGATCAATTATACATACACAATACACAATAAAAAAGGAACATATCTTATACTAACTTATTTCTACACGTGTGTGTGTGTGTGTGTGTGTATGTGAATGTGTGTGTGTATGTGAATGTGTGTGTATATGTGTTTGTGTGTGTGTGTGTGTGTGTGTGTGTGCGTGTGTGTACAACTGCTTAGGATCCAGATATTTGGGAAGTTAATAAATAATTCTTGAAATGATTTTTAAAGTTAGCTACTGATTTATTTACTTATTTATTACTGTAGGTATTATATAACTTTTATTATCTTACTTGGAAAAAAACCCCTACATGAAAATTACGGTACGTATGAAATTACATTGACCCCCAAGTTTTAAAGTGTGTGTTAGCCAGTTCTGTATGTGTTTCCTCTTTCTCTCCCAAAATACATCTTGTTCATGAGTCCTCCTTAGGATTAATATCTACTTAGAAGCTTAAAAGCTTAAAAAATAAAATCCGTTACCACTAGAGCGCAATTTTAACTACAAAAATTATTTGCCTATAGGATAGGTGAACGATAGCACATACTGAACGCATCTTATCATTCCAAGATGTTGGTACCAATCCAATTGAATGTATGTGTGAATTAGTCAGATACCAAGCAGTCATTCATTCAACATATCCTATAATCTGTGCATTCATTCATTATGTGTGTGCAGACTGTGCAGTGTCATGGCGATTCGTGAACAGTAGTTCTTGTTAAAAAATATCATATTTAATAGCAAAAAATTGCCAAAGGAAACGTTGTACATTCATTTAAACTGTACTAAAATGCGTTCTGTTGTAGAAATAGGGGCTAGCGTCCCAGCCTTTTTAGGAAAATTATGGAAATTGGTTAACGATACGGAGACCAATCAGTTGATTTCCTGGAGTCCTGTAAGTTTATTTTGCATTTGCAGATGTTTTGATTGTGTTACTTTATCATTGGAAGATCTTTTTTTGCATTATATCCAAGTAAGCCGGTATTTAGACGCTACAATAACAACCTACAAGAGGCGCAGGTTGACATTCCAAACATAAATAAATATAAAGTTTGAAGTCACGTTTTCTACCATGCTATCAACTCCTGACACCAATTTGTACCGCTCTTTGTAAGAAAATACGGATATGGATATTTGTTTACATTTGGGATATTACTCAGTTAACCTAAATACACATTTAGATTTCAAAGATATGTGTAATATTTTTACTTTAGGTCCTATACGTGATTGTTATAGATTCTGAGTAAAAGGAATTTCAACTTGTATTAAATTAACATTTATTGTATAGCCTGACAAGTTCTATACAGACCCTAGGAGAATGTTGCTAAAACCAGCCTACTTATGGCTATTAATATGTATAGTTAACTCACTGAAGTCACTGAGTATTGATTATTTGAATATTGTTTTGTATGTATATAATCTAATCACATAACCACACAATGTTTCTAAAGTTAATAAAAGAATCTAATAAACGTCAACACCAACATAATATTCATAAAAAATGTACTAGGTATATCTAATTACTATTTTTATTTTACAATATGCTCTACAAGTCTAGTGATTCAGATAACTCAAGATTTTGATCAGATGATTTGTTGCTTGCAGTGGTTTTTTTTTTCAATATAAAACAAAGTCGCTTTCCGCTGTCTGTCCCTATGTATGCTTAGATCTTTAAAACTACGCAACGGATTTTAATGCGGTTTTTATTAATAGATAGTGTTTCAAGAGGAAGGTTTATATGTATAATAAATTCTGTTTCATGTACGGGTGTTACAGAAAACTCACATAAACCGAAGCGAAGCGAGGGCGGGTCGCTAGTTGGGTATAAATCCTTACTCTGTGATTCAAAATTGCTTTCTTTTCTGTGATTCTATTTGAACAATATCCTGTATGTACCTATATATGTATCTTTGTTTTTTGGCTTATATCATTTGTGTTGCAACTATAATTTTGCCTATGGAAGAATATCCTAAAATTTGTGTCAATTATTAGCCAATTTTACACAACTGATGTCAAAACCTGACATAAAACTAATTTTTTTAACTTTGTTGCACTTTTTCTTCCATTGTTGTAAATCAGTTTTGCATTTGTAGGTTTTATTGAAAGTTTGTTATATCAATTAACATTCAGGGTGGTTTGCTCTCATTGACAAAGGTACAATAGCTTTTGATGTGTGAGATTGAAGTGTAATTGGTACCACTGCAATAGGGTATGAATGGCTACTCTTAAAAGGCTCTCGTGGTTTACGAAAATAAATTGAGAATTTGTGTAAATTTGATTCTTATCAAGAATTTAAATTGCCTAAGCCAGCTACTATCAAAGAGTGTTACGCGAGCCCTGGGGATCAGGAAGGCCTTAGCAAGGGCTCTGTTGAAAAAAATCGTAATGTAATTCAAATAACTTTTTTATTTTCATGATTAAAACAGGTTTTGCCTAAATTAGGCAAATTGGGGCTCTGTAAAAATTAAGTTGTTATAAAGGGTTCCATCACTACAAAAGTTAGAAAACCACTGGCTCAATCCATCACATCAGCCAAGATGATTGAAATCTTATTTTACTATCCACATTTTGTTACTCTATAAATCTATCATTCTTTTCAGGGAGGAAAAACTTTTATAATAAAGAACCAGGCTGACTTTGCCAGGGAATTGCTTCCACTATATTATAAACATAACAATATGGCTAGCTTTATCAGACAATTAAACATGTATGGCTTCCATAAAATCACATCAGTTGAAAATGGAGGTCTAAGATACGAAAAGGATGAAATTGAATTCTCTCATCCATGCTTCATGAGAGGTCATGCATATTTGCTTGAACATATCAAGAGAAAGATAGCAAATCCAAAGACCATAGTGACAAGCTCAGAGAGTGGTGAAAAAATACTTCTGAAACCTGAATTAATGAACAAAGTGCTGACTGATGTTAAACAAATGAAAGGGAAACAAGAGAACCTTGACGCCAAGTTCAGTGCGATGAAACAGGAGAATGAAGCTCTTTGGAGGGAGGTGGCTATTTTGAGGCAGAAACACATAAAGCAGCAGCAGATAGTGAATAATGTAAGTTTTTGATTTATTCTGTTCTATTCAATAGATTTTTACTCATTTTTTAATGTATCCTTTCAGCTGATTCAGTTCTTGATGTCACTAGTGCAACCAGCTCGACCAACTAATCCAAATAGCAACAATGTTGGTGTGAAGAGGCCCTACCAGCTTATGATCAATAGTGCAGCACACAACTCAGCAGTAGATGGGTCATGCCCAGGCAGGCCTAAGAACATGAAAGTAGACAAAGAAACACTTTTAGAAGATATTAATGAGGATAATATGGTAAGCTACCTTATTTTATATTAATTTCATAAATGTGAAGATGAGTTACTGTACATACATTCATACATAAACTCACGCCTTCATTCCCAGAGCCGGGTAGGCAGAGGTACCGAATTACGCACATCTTTAAAAGTTGATGATAATAGAGAATGACAACCAGTTTATATTTTCGGTTTACCGTATTCGTCAAGAAAAAATAAAAATACCAGTAAAAAACCACTCCGATACATCAAATAGTTTCCGAAATATTGAATTTTAAGCGGTTGCTGGCGCTCACGGATGATGACGTCACAGATTAGCACCCGTGAGCGCCATAGTATGATTGCGTTATTTTACAGGGCTATATAATATTTTAAACCGCAATAAGTAACCAGTTGAAATTTTGACAAATGAAGTCTTGATTTATTGTTCGTTTTATAACTTTAAACGATAGAATTTATAATAACACGTATTCTGTTAAAACTGCAACTGGTTATGTCTAATCTGTGATGAAATTTTAAACATTTGCAGAATCAAAACCACTGGTATATTTGTTTATTTTTAAACTTAACTGTTACAAAGTTTCAAGCGATTTGGCATACCTACTTACATTCTTCATCCTGTAACCACGTTTTGCACAATTTTGGCTAAGATGTTTACCAGCGTATTAGTGAAAGTTTGCAAGCCCATCGCATAACAATACTACAAGCCTTTATTCCTTTAATCGCTTCTTACGACGTCCACGGGAAGACATGGAGTGGCACTATTGTAACCCGGTACTTACTGTACTCTCAAGGAACCACTGGACTTTAACTGAAGTATATGTCATCCAACACAAAAAATAACCAAAATAGACAAGACACAAGTTGGCTACATAAATGTAAAATAGGCAGCTGTTCTACCCCAAACTAAAATACCATAAAAAAATGCTTATTGTAATTAGGATATAGATCAAAAGGATATAAAATTTGTTCTTTTTTGCTGATAAAAAAATGCTTATTGTAATTATTTTTGTGGTCATAGGACTCATAGGTAAAGTTATTAGAAATTCAGTCCCATCTTATTCTCTGTATATTTAAACTACAATTTTCATAGCATTGTAGGTATTTCGGGCCTTAGGAGTAGTGATGCCAGGTCTAGTCTAACAGTAACAGTTGTGCTCTAAAAATTGGGAGTCCCGATCTAGGGTAAATCGGGACACGTCCATAAACCCCTGAAAATCGGGATGTCTGGAAACACTACTTCTGATTTGATCGTTTTATTGGTTTAAGACTGCGCCGAGCGTACGCCTGATGTACAGTGGTGCCCTCATTACACTATTATTGTGTTTTCTAATAACCCAAAGTATTTTCTTGAAATTGGTCGGTAGGCTTTTGTACTACAAATGAAAACACAACTGATAGTTTAATAACAATTCACCTTCGAGTTATCAACTTAACGGAAAAAAGTGGCCACCTTGTCCCGTTAAGCTGACTACTCAAAGGGTAATTGTTAAAGTTTCTTACATATCCCATAAATTGTGTTTTTACTTGCGCTACAAAAACGTATCATCTGATTGCAAGGAAATTCTTTACTTAATTAGAAAACACAATAATAGTAATGAGGGCGCCACTGGACGCTTGACGTTTGCTCGGTGCAGTCTTAACATCTATTGTTTTTATTATCTGTTTTACGGGTATTTCTCCACTAATTGGAAAATCAATGTCTGTTGGTTTTTTTTAATAATTTCTTAAGATAAATGTCAAATATAAAGCTCTTCGTGTCAAATAATTGCCATATTTTTAAGTGTTTCTGATGTTATTACAAAAATATGTTTTCCTATTTAGTTACAATTTTTGAACCTGTCAAAAAACAGTACCTGGCTTGTCCCATACCCAGAATTTGATAAATATGACATAATATTAGCATTGTGTTACAAGGTAACAATATTTCTCTATTAAACTTAACAAGGTGAATACACAATCCATTACCTACAATAAAGAAGTATTTCAATTAATATGCAAGTCATTTTATTAGAACTTTTACTCAAACTTTGTCCCAAGACTACAAAAACAGTCCCCTGTCGATTGATTGTGATTAAAATTAAAATAATTAATGAGATTGACTTTGGTAAAAGCAATGATTTTGGTATGCACAACACTGGAGTTGTGATGCAAAACCATTTTTGCTGTTTAATTCACTATTATTTGAAGGAAAAGTTGTCAGGGGACTGTTAAAATTTTTCAATTTGTGGAGAAATGCCCTTACACATGATTTTTCTTTACAGGATGATGGTCCAACAATTCATGAACTTGCACATGATGACATTTTACATTCTGAAGTTTCTCAAGATTCACTAGATCCTACTAATTTCATAACAATAGACACATCTTCAAATATGAACATGCCTTCTGACTATAGCCCTAATAACCCATCAAGTTCAATACAATATCAAGTGACCATGGAAGATGGAGATGACCTAGACACAGGTAAACTTAAATAAGTTTGCATTCATATTAGAGTAAACGAGATTGTGTGAACTTAATCCCTATATTTAAAATGATTTTACAGGTGGTGTTAGACAAGTATATCATAAAGGCAATGGTTTCTTAACTGTAGAGGTTCCACCTGTAGTAACATCACCTTCTCCTACAATGGCAAATCCTACATCACCATTAGATCAACCTATACAGCAAATTTTTATAGATCCATCAGCAACAGTATCCATAGAAAAATTAAGAAAGGGGCAAAGAAATACCGTAAAGGCTGGTAAACAAATATCATCAGGTAGCAGTTTCAATAACTTGAATCCTTCTGCTGATTTGAAATTACCAGCCGAAATATTTGCCGATGATGATTCTGTTGAAAATGGCATAGGAGGAGATGATATATTGCAAAGTGCTCTACGCGCGGCAGACTCGCATCCAATGATGAGCACATCACAGGACAAAATGGTTGGTGGAATTAATATAAAACTAGAAAAAGCAGAGAATGCTAAATCAAAGAAGTCAAAAAAATCAAGTAAGGAGAGTACTGTCAGCCAGTTAAATCTGGCTGACATCAAGACTGAGCTGCAGGACGACCTGGACTGGAACAACATGACACTCGCCACGGTCAACAATAGTAGTGATGTCAATAGTAGGTTTAATTCCATGTGAGTATTAAATTCTCTATTTGTTTGGGCCCTCTCCGCTTGTAGAATACTGTGTACCTTTGTTGCTATATAATTTTTGTCTTCGTTATATAGGAATAGAAGAGATAACATCAGCAAAAATCTGGAGGAATATTCTTCTCTCTTTGGAACAAATACAAACAAGTATGTGTAAATATGATAATTATTCTGAATAACGATTGCCATTCCCAGGGGTGCTTATGGTCGATTATTAAAATACTAATTTAAGTTTGCCATAGTACTGCAAAAAAATAATTCTTAATTTTTTGTTAGACTTGTGCTAAATTATACTTCTATTAAAAGTTCATTTAAGTAATTCTATTGATTAGGACCTCGCCATTTTGTATTATTGTTCTACCCATCACTGAAACACGATATGGTACCTATGATATTGGGTTTTCATAGGTTACTAGAAATAAATGCATAGAGCTTAGTTTTTTTTTTTATATTTATTGTAAATATGTTTATTTTCACATAGCTACTATCTTGTATTTCAACTTGTTCAGCTCTAGTTTAACCAGGGATTCAACAGAATATTAAACAGTATTTTATTATAATTGCATAAAACTGTTGCGGCTTCATGCTCAAAGAGCAGTGGAAAACTAACGCTGATAAGATAATATTTAGACAGAAGGACTAATTGCGGTTTTTCATTGTTGTACATATTTGCTGTTTCAGGACTGACATTGACGATCATCTAGACTCCATGCAAACTGACATTGAGTCTCTCAGAGAGTTATTGAGGAATGATAGCTATTCTTTGGATACAAACACTTTGATGGGGGTAAGATTTGTTTAACACTACACTGACCTATGACATTATTTTATGATGCAGAATCATTATTATTTTTGTAGGTAAAGCTAATTTTCAAGGTAAAATACTGTTTACCGTTTAGCGGCACTTTTTTAAATGGTAAACTGTATACAATACTGCTCCATCTATAAACACGGCGTCGATGTGTGCGTTACTTAACAAGATGTAAACAATGACGTTTAGCGTCGCGCGGTTGGTAGTATTGGGGCGGGTCACGTTGCAGGCAACGTGTAGCGACTGCGTGGTGGGCAGTGTGCTGCCGCTCACGCACACTTACATGTAAATTCTATGGCTATGTCGATATTTCGACATCCCGTTCACTTCGCTATTACGACACCGCAAAACGTGCTGCGTCACTATGTGGCGGGGTTTTTGAAATAGTTGAATGAAAATGAGAAAATGTATTTACAGGATTCATATTTATTATACGAACTATATAATGTTGTTGTCCATAGATTGCGGATGCAAAAATAGGACCTACGATGTCGTTCGCCATTCCCTCCGGTCAGCTGCCCGGACATGATTACGTAATAATTATGAATAAATAGCATTAAACACTTTCTTGTAAATACTAGTTACTCGTACTTACTTAAGGTACACTTACTCGGGTAATTTTTGGGGCTATGATTCGCCGTCAACAGTACGGACCTCTATTCTATTACACAAAATTAGAGCAAGACAGCTATTGTTGCCGGTTATAAATTGCCGATAAAAATTGCCCGTGTAAGTGCATCTTTTGTTTATTATTCAGTATCGGATCACTATAAAAGGAATCAGATTAAGTAGGTGGTGATTGACTAGTAGAGAATGGCTTGTGACATTATCCTGATGACAAAAATTGTAGATTAATGATGTCTGTACTCGTTGAAAACATCGACGAATTTAGCACCATTAATATATGTATTTTAGTTCTCATCTCGTTTGTAACTATGTCAATAAAGGAGGTTATTTTTGTTTCAGCTATTTGGATCTGATGATCCGTTTTATGGTTTGTCTTATAACCCTGTCGATGAGCGAGCTAAAGCCTCAAATAGTGGTAAGCTGATTCAATTTGATTTATCTGCATGAAAGATTTGTTCCCTGACTTAGTAGCGTTTGGGTGATGGTATGGAAGTTCTAGTAAAAACCTGCAATTATTGATTCTCCTAATATATTTTCCTATTCATAATAGTGTGTCAAAATGACACATCCACCACCTGAATAACTTCTCTGTTTCACGATCAATCTCATAGGCGGGTCATACACAGATTTAGGTTCCCGTCTTTCCTGTGGACATACCCGAAGTTAACGTGTTTAAGGCCTAATTTTCTCACTGAACCCACATCCGCATAAACGGCGTCACGTCTACTTTAGTCCTATCAAATAAAAACATAACTTATAGGCACACGAGCCCTTAACTATTGACCACAGGAGAGACAACTTTTGTTTTTGTGATTGTGTATGACCCAGGCAAGATAATTTTTTGAGTTTCATGTTACATTTATGTTAATTGTAGATACAACAAAACAGTATCCGATGCTTGATTTTGATTGGCTGGTCCGTAACAGCGATGCATCGCCCGCCAAATAGCCTGTACCTACCTCATCTTTGCAAGATTTTTAAAGCTGAACCCTGATGGGTCGGAAGTTTTGGTAAAGGGTTAATTTAATCGTGGTGGTTGCGGTTTTGTGATACTGTCGAAAATGGAACGCGGCGCGGCAAATTGTGACGCAGTGTTGATAAACCCTTGTCGATGTTTTATTTTTAATAATCACGTATCACATTTTCGGTTTTAGGACTCTGTAGAGGTTCGATTTTATGTGTACTGATCCAATGAGTCGATTATTATGTATTAAGGTTTAAATGACGAATGTTGTGTTTTAAAGCAAAGAAGCTGAAAGGTGAGATATCGAATGTAAACGGTGACGAGAGTCGCGTCCAGGACCTGTATACTGAAAACGATGGTACTAATAATCTTATAATTATAATAAACAAATAGATTTCACATATTAATAAAGTTAGTCGCACATTCGAAACATTGCTTAATTATTTTTTGTAAGAGTATAAAGATAAAAAGAGAGAGATCAGTATCAGGTGCTAGAAAGCAGATCGCATCTTATCGTGGTCTGATGTATTAACTTTTTAGAATATGTGATTGAATGATTTTAGTTTATTTACCATTTATACTATACATAATATTAGCGTTTATATCTCGGTGCCGGCTTCTGTTATGCCTTAATTCAGTAATAAGTGAATGACCCTAGCATGTTTTTTTTATAATATGACTGGTAAGAATGAGGATTTTCCTTTTGATTGATTTAATTGGTCAATATTGTTTTATTTTAAGTAATTGAAATCGGCTATCGGTCTTTTGTTTTATTTTGCATTCTGATGTAATTTTAGCAGAGTTTTCTAAACAGAAAGCTGTAAATTTATTAAATGATTTATTAATTTTTTGCTTTTGTTAATTGCATTTATAAATATGTAGGTTGAGTTTATGAATTAATAAAACTTTAGTAGATTAATTTAAGTAGAAACATAATTAGCATAATGCATGAACTTTCGTAGGATAATATAAGGCAGCTGCAACTGGTTCCTATTTTAATAATTAAACTAAGTATGCATGCGTTAAGAAAAAAAACACACTTTTATCCGGTCGTATCGTTTAAATGTGGTGTCGGATATGGTTTGCATTGTTAATTTAAGGCCCATTTGCAGTTAGTTATCTGAAGCGTAGTAGCGAATGTGACATCATCACATCTCATCACCTTTGATTTGTAGTAATTTCGCTCACCCACTCATTTCGGCTTAATAGTACCTACTTTTACTTTTATTTGTTATATATACGTCCGTCCGTTGGAAAAGATCTACTGCGAGAGATTTAATATTGTTTTTCTTGGAAATATTTCAGCTGAGGAGAATCAGCTTATGTCGTATACAGGGAATATTCCGTACTTTGAGGAGCTGGACCTAGGGGGCGCAACCGCGGCCGAGGCGACGCCGCCCAGCCCGTCCAGCTACACGCTCAACACGCCGCAGGTGCAAATGCCCTCTCCCTTTCCGCAGAAGCCCTGAGCGCGCCGCCGCGAGCCGCGATATGCTCTGTTAGAGCTTCCCTCACAGCCGCTTGCGGCCCGAGCAGAGCTCGTAGGTGCTTGGGTGGTTACGACTCGTTGCACGAATGGAAACGGTCTGTCGCACTCGGGACTACGCAGTGAAATGGTCGAACACTAGTGAGCTCTAGGCCACGCGCCGCAATGCCATTTTTTGTTATCTCCCCAAATAAATGCATTGGCCGTATACCGTACCTGTTTATTTTGTTATAACTAACAAGTTAGTAAATTTTGTACAAAATTTAATATTTTTAAAACTAACCAAATGTTTGTTATTTATTTAAGCAAAAGAAAGATATTAATGTTTTGTACAGGAATTTGGTTTTACAATTGGTATTACAGGCGGTTAACCGAATTAGTAGTTTCGTCTTGCGCTTTGGAATATGGGTCAGTCGTGGCGTGAACCATAATTTAAGTCTACTTGTAATTTTTAAACACAATACCTAAGTAATTAATCTCAATTATTATGTTTATTGTAGTTTTAAGGGTGTCAAAATCAACGTTACATAATACCCATGTCTGCTTTTAAATCTATTTCTATGATTTCAGAAATTATGGTTTAGTTAATTTGCGTTGCTGTTCGATAAGCAGGCTTTTATATTGAACTATAAATATTTCCTGCATATGATTTTGAGCGAAAACGGAAAATTGCTTGTAAGGTTTCTTTATATCATCAGCCATCTACTTACTGCCAAACATTTTATATATATGATATACATATGAGCAAAAAAAAAGGATTATCATTCAGTATTCAGTTCAGACTTATATTTAAAGAATAAAGTCCGCTCAGCGTAAAGTAAGTTAAAATAAAATCTTTTGCAAAAGCCGTACCGAACAGCCGTACCAGACACGAGAAAGCAAGTAAAACGTGATAACTGTCAGCTCCTCACTCGCTGTAACCTCTGGCTTACAATTATAGTTATTTACTTTTCATAACACGGTACTAGTATGGAATGAGACTAGTCTTCTCGTTAGGATTCCCAGTGCTGTGAAGACTAGTTCTTCCCGATTGCAATAAAATTTAAACGAGTTGAAAAGTAAGTTGACATCTTGTACGTACTCCCCATGAGCACAAACAAGATACAGTGAAATAGCTCATAAAAGGTCCTTTGGGTTTGTTCTTCTCTGTCACTCTCCCTACTTTACACTAACCCGAAATACTTTTTAAGACCTCTACAGGGTGGGGCCTGTAACTAAAGCAAAAAATTAAAACGTAGATTCTACTCCTCAAACTAGACAACTTTTGTTTAGCAACTTTTTAAAATCATAAAGTTTTTAAATTGTAATTTTTTCAAACAAAGTAAATAGTATTTTTAATGTAAGTACATAAAACTCCGTCTAATTGACATCGCCTGTCAGTCTAGTCACTCTACAGACATGATCAATTTCATAGTACATTGCGTGTTCGAATTAACTTTAAAATGTAATAAAATTCAACACGCAAGTTTTTTTTCCAAAGTCGTCAAACAAACGTTGCGTAGTTTGAGGAGAAGAATGTACATTTTTAATTTTTGCTCTAGTTACAGGCCCCACCGTGTATACGAGGGGTGATCCATAAGTTTTGAGAATCATCGATTTATCTACGCTAAGAGCCATAGTGATAAAACATTACGCATGATGCACTCATGTTATTTCTTGCCGTTTTCTTAAATTGAATTCAAGGCAATATGGTTTTACCGAGTAGAATGGAGGCCCTGGGGAAGTAAATAAAAGCTATCGTAACATTACTAACTAACTTGTGCTGGTCCGCCGAGTCATAGTCCTAGTGTGTTATTGATTGAACTTGGTACCTAATAATTATATCTTGTGTAAAGAACGCCGTTAGTTCAGTTAACTTCTGTTGTCAGTTGTATTAATGGATTTTTTACATGTAAATATATCCCTACTTAGTTTAGAACTATTTAAATCAAGTAGGAAAACAAGAGATTAATTTCTTTTTACCAATACAGTTGGCAAGGAGGAAACCATCAACCTTTTGAACGCCCTACGTTGATTACAAAAGACGTCACTCACACGCCAAAAATTTTTGCTATGCTATGCAAATTACAACTTAATTCAAACGAAACAAAGTCTCTTTACCGCCGTTGAGGCAAAATATTTTTCGCCAAATTTCCCCTTCCCAAAAAACTTATCGCAGTAGTTTCATTTCCCCTAACGAATCTTTAGCACATTTACACTTCGCATTTTAATTATTTGGTATCATTTTACTTTGTTAAGTTTTATTAAGACAAACGTTTATTAAGCAAATGTTTTCCTTTGGCAAATATTATATTCCGAATAATTGTTTGTTCAAATTGTTACTTTACATACACAATTTATACCACAGAAACGAACTGCTACCAGAAAAGTAGGTTAGATTAGGTTAGAACTGCGACCTCCACAGAAATGAACTCTTAACAGAAATTAGGTTACCTACGTTAGGTTAGAACTGTGACCCCACAGAAATTTAACTGCTACCAGAAAAGAAGGTTAGGTAAGGTTAGAACTGCGACCCTAAAAATCATACACTAAATTTTATCTAATGCACTACAGGATATAAATCGTATGCCAAACAATATTTTGGAAAAAGTATGTGAGGCTAATCGATGCATTTGAAATTATGCTATATGAAATTTGATAAAATGAAACATTACCAAGTAGTTAAGGGTGCAGACTCGTGGTCACCCCAGTTTGTCACCCCAGTGCCTTTCGACGGAGCCCTGCCATGGCAGGGCTCCTATTTCTGAGCGATTTGCCATTCGGGCATCTTAAGATACCTAACGAACCTAACCTACCTACTTTTGCGGAATAAAAATTATTTCTGACGAATAACCGACTAAAGCGAATAGCACTGGGGTGACAAACTGGTGTGACCACGAGTCATCCGCTGTAGTTAAGTATATGTTGAACAATAAATTGCCAAAAAATAATTGCTAACTGTTAATTTGCTAAAAGTTGTTTTGCCTTATGATTTTATAGGAAATGAAAATTTAAGGAAAATAGTTTGGGAAGTGATACTTTGGGAAATGATTTTTGACCAAAAATTAGTAAACAGTCTCTTTGACTTGTGACGGCTGCAGCCGTCGTGGAGTCAGTGGCACGCCTTTCAGATGTCGGCCACAGCCGTCTGTGGCGTTCAAAGGGTTGTAAAATTATATATTTGTCGGGCTCAAGTCATCGAAATATAATAAGTATGGAAGAGTAATCGACGCTCAAAATCTGCCCCACTGACTTAGTGCCGGCGGGGGTGGAGCTATTAATGAGTGCCGAACTGTCTATCAGTCGACTTTGTGACGTAGTGTCAAACAGTTGTTTACAATCACAAAAGAAAAAAATCGATAGTAATGATTACCGGATTTAAATGACGCTGCAACCATGCCAAGATGCATTGTAAATTGGTGCAGGACCCACACAGATGCAAAACAAGGCGATATTTATTTTCATTAATAAGTTATTGAATTTTTAATATTTTCATACCAAAATGTCATGGCCGATGTTATGCAATATATCTTTGAAAAATGTGAATTACAAGCAACTACTTCGAATGAATAGGAAATTAAATTTTATGTCATCTTTATTATCGTTAGTTTAAGTACATAATAAAAAAAAACAAAATATATGACCTTTTTAAGTTTTCAAAAAAATTAAGAACGCCGTCTGGCTTGGGTGCGAATTGCGAAACGAGAATTGGATGTCTAGCAAACATTCCTGGATTTGCAGCATCCATTTTGATGAATCGGATTATGTCATCTCAAAAACTGGAAAACATTTTTTAAAAGTCACAGCGGTCCCAAATTGTACAGTACGTTTTACAACTTTATAATAGTGTAACATAAGTATGTTAAATTATCCAAGGGGAGCAATCATTCAATTATATAAAAAAATATTAATAAAATTCATTATTCAATTACTGTGTTGTTTTTGTATTAAACCATCCACGTCAAATGTTGAAAGACATGGCCGCGTTCAAATGACCCCTACGAAAAAAAATATAGACAAATGGAAATCTTGTGTCACAGAGCTTGTAACCAATTGCAGATTTTTGTCTTTCAAACGGTATAAAACCTTACTGAAATTACTGTCTACTCAAACGTTATACCAGCATCTGCCATAAATGACTTCATACCTTAACTCAATTAATATTTAGTTGATTATTGAAACTACTCGATACATAAGATCTTTTCATTTCAAAAAGTGGGCGTTTTGGAGCGGATTTGTCAGTCGTTTTTGTTAGACGTTACTCTTCCATACTTATTATATTTCGATGGCTCAAGTATGAACTTATTATATTCTATGCCATTTTATAATAATATTTTCGCTATTTAGTATATTTTGGTAGCAAAACCTGTGAAGAGTTTTCAGCTCACTTGTCATATGCACCAACAAGAAAAAGAAGCAACAATTGCTGTCTTACTTCTAACCTCATATTAAAGAATACACGTTCATAGAGGAGCGACTTTAAATTGCAAAAAAACGTTTCTCATAGGTATAACTTTAACATATAAAACGCAGAGGTTTAAACTAGGACTGAGAATCATTGCCTAATAAATAATTGATATCAGTATCAATAATGTATTTTTACCTAGATTTTGTATTGTATGGAACAGGGTGAAATAGTTATCTCAGTGACGTCGTCTTTCACGAGCATGGTTATCAATTCAAAATGTGAGTTTACGTCAAAAAAACAATTTTTGAAATAAAATTAGATCCTTTTTCGCACTTTTACTCTTGAAAGTAAAATCAGTCTCGTCGTCATTTTCTTGACATGTAACGCGACGTTAATTAAGAGTGCGGGTCGAGCTTTCGTGGATTGAAATACAGTAGGTATATCTATACCGTAGTAACGTACAGTCGACTACAAAGATATGTATCCACTTCTTCACTATTGCATTGTAAAAAGGTCCAAAAGTGGTCCCTATCCACTAGTGAAGAAGTACAACTACAATAATGAAGAAGTGGATACATAGATATCCGTAGTGCATACATATAGTGAACAAGTGCATACATTTCACACAGGGATCGCCATGTAGAAAAAGATATAGTTTTGTTTTCTACCGGTTCCGCATTTCTGATCCACATACGGGATACTTGTGTATCCTAAATTTAGGACGTTGGGCCTTACGAGGCTATAGCGAAATGTCTCGCAAGTCTGGCTTCCTATTCTGAAGAGCATCTGAACGAACGCTCGTTTTTAAACTTTATACTGTGGATTGCGACCATTGTTTGACGGGTGATAATAATAAGATTACAGGCGTCGTAATTAATATCTTTGGCAGTTTAGGGTTCCGTAGTCAACTAGGAACCCTTATAGATTCGCCATAACTTACGCCGAGAAAGATGTAAGAACAATGTTGAAAAAAAACCTGCATGAAAATAGGTTGGTTTTTATTTTACTGAAAAAAAACATCATGCAACGTGAAACATGGTGTCACTGATGTTGAATTTGTGCGGCTTGTACAGTCGATTACAAAAAGATGTAGGTACCTTTACATTTTCACCTTATTGGAATAAGGTGCAATATTTTATACATATTTTTGTACTGGACTTTGAAGAAGCGTGATAAGAGTAATTAAGTTTGCTGTTTTATAATGTATAGCGAAGAGTTGACCATTGTAAATAAGTACAATTCGTTATGAACAAAGTTTCGTGAAAATAAGAAAGTATGTTAGGATATAATATATTATATATTTCGTTAAATTTATGTAAGTTATTTTTTAAAATAAATGTAATAAAAGGTTGAAATAAACATCTTCGTTTAATTTCGTTCGTCAAAATTTCCTATGCGCAACGCGACGTTCACACGTACTAATCTAAAATAGGACTTAATGGCTGATTTACATTGGTCCAGCAAAAGCATGTACCTAAATCTACCATAATCGCGTAAAACCATTATACATAGGTACTTCGACGTTTCGATCGTGTTTCAATTTCGATTTATGTAAGTACCTAGGTATAATGTTTTTACGCAAATTTCATCGAAATCGTTAGAGCCGTTTTTAAGAGTGTTATCTATACATATAATAAAGTTGTTGTAGGGAAAAAATCGTCAAGGGCAGCCTCAAAATGGGCAGTAGGTACGAGTATACAGGACGTTTCTACAATTTTTAGAGTTGGTGTCTGTTGAAAATGTTGAAATTGTCTATTAATGGGTCATGGAATCGGTTTTTATGTATGGCAGGCATAACGAAAGATAATTTATCAGAAAGAAAACGGAACTCGATCGGATGAAAAATGTTTTAGTTACCTACGCCGTTATTAGTAGGTAAGGCACCCCACTATAGACCACACGGGTGCCCGGGTGTAGGGTGTTGTGTGAGTTTCAACGAGTATTAAAATGGATATAAATAAAAATAAAGAATGTCAAAAATCGATTGGAAGAACAGAAAATAACAGCTAGATAATAACCACCAATAACAAGCGCTTATATTTGACATTTATAATTTAAACTTTGCTTTGGATGCAATGTCAATTCGTCAATATATTATGGTGTTTAGGACCTGCAGTCGAGTTTATTAATATGTGTACACTTTAGACGAGGTACATACTAAGGTGAAGATTATATTTATGAACGCGACTGTACGTACTTTTTCATCTCCCCATTCTAGACCCTTTTTCAAATATTTTGAAAAATAAATTCATATTGTTTTTACCAAAATAAATGCGGGCAAGCAGTTATACAACTACTTATGCCAAATTTCTAGTTTAGGTAGTTTCAGAGAAAAACTGCCGTCACATACAGACAGACAGACACCGAAGTCTCACCATAAGGGTTTCTTTTTTGCCATTTTGGTATGGAATCCTAGAAATAAATGATGCAAAAGTAGAAGATAATAAGTGTTTTCAGTCCATGAAGTCGCGCCCTGTTGGAGTGCAAATTGATACCTATTGCACGTTTCCGTCAATGTCCTTACGTAAGATTAAGTAGGTGTAGGGGCGGGGCTTTATGTAAATGAAAATACCTATTATAGCATCAGCAAACGAGATCTAAAGCCGCGTTTTCACTTGGTGTTCTGAACAGTTCTGAGCGAGCAATCGTTCGTTCGTGCGTAAATGAAAACACTTGAGCGAGCGAACGTGCTTGTTCAGCGATGATCGGCTGGACGCGACGGACGATTGCTCGCTCACTCATTCATTCAGTGAAAACGACGTCTGTGGCGAGCGAGCTGCTGCTCTGAGCATTCGCTCGGCGTTGTACGTGCTCGGTGGGTGTCTGATCTTTGTTTTAAATTCACGATGATCGTGTACGGAGGACTAGTGAAAACGGAACTTCGCCAACGAACTTCGTTCGTTCGTTCGGTACAATATTGTTCTAAACAATTGTTCATTTCCTCATTGAATGAAAACAGATATTTTCTACTTTGAGCGAACATCGGCAGAACCGCAATCATTTGCTCTAAACAAATGTTTATTCAGAACACTAAGTGAAAACGCGGCTTAACAATTATCTTTTGAACAGGCAGCGTGAACATTGCAATAAAAGATATATTTTTTAAGTCAATTTATTTAATTAAAATAGATGCACAATTTGTACTATTAAGTTAATGTTATCACAGCTATTTCTACAATTCCCTTATAAGGATTAAAGTAGATGTTAATCTTATAAGGTATATAACGAACTATTGTTATACTTTGTGACTATGTATGTTGACTCTGACAAAAATAAAACTTTTATTAACTTTTATAATTTAGAGTAAATAAGCATTATTAAGGCATATTTGAGTAAGAAAAGTAATTCCTAATTGTTCCTACCAAAATGAAAGGGTAAAAGTTTGTTACAGATGTAGTGAATAATCTTTTCCCATCGTTTTTGGTCGGATAACTTCGTATTTATCTTGCTTTCTCAGTTGGCTTATTGATGGGTACTGAAGCTAATTGAGAAAGCTAGATAAATACGAACTAATCCGACAAAAACGATGGGAAATTCACTACATCTTTACTAAGTTAAATCTTAGTAACAAATGACTGTGTACAACTGAGAATAACTAGTTTCACTAGTCTCTTGCGTTATGTAGACGGGATGCAGTCCGCAGTTTTGCAGTACCTACCTACGTGCAGCATAAGCGGTTACAAAACAACTCTATCGCAATTATGGTTTGGAAACGGGATATTATCAGTCACACCAATGAAAACATCACTTAAGTAAGGTGACGACACCAATGATGGACACTTTTATCTGACAGGCACCAGTAATGGACACTTCACTCTTAATTCAAATGTCATACGGTCCTAAATTGATTGTTGCAAAACAAATGAATAATCCTTATCTTCTGTAAAATAAGAATCAGTGTCCATTATTGGTGCCTTGTCCATTACTGGTTCCATCACCTAGCTATTTCTAGATTTGATCTCGGGATAAATATCTGAATGGCCCGTTTGTTCCTAATAGGTACTCTGGATACATACAAGGACTCAAGGAGTCACCGCAAAGGAGTTTTCTGCAATGTTAGGTACTATGCATACGTTACGATAGTAAATATAAGGACATTTTTGATGTGTGTACAGTTCGTTCGCTTAAATGGTGTGCATTACAACCATTTGAAGTCGCCGACTCCGCTTTGTGCACGCCGCAGCGGCTTCTTTGTAGCAATTGTAGCGGCAGATCAAAGCATGCAAACTATTTAAACGAACGATCTGTAAGTGTAAGGTTTACAGTTTCACAGTACTTATGCATTCCCTCTTTCTCTAAATACATTTCGAGGATTTTGGTTCCTAATTTACCCATTAGGTACTAACAATCCATACAAATATAAATAAGTAATAAAAATAATTAAGATTACGCATTTGTGATGATTAAATATAGAAACTTTTAAAAATGTCATAAGTAGATAAAACTTAACAATGATGAAAGATGTGGTCAGTATTTTTTGTTAAAATTATTGTAGATAATTTTAATGTAAACGAAATTTTCTCATAAGTGCAGGCAGAAATGTAGGTGCTGCAGATCTGTTCTTAACCCCATCCTCGATATAAGGTCCTGGCTTAGACATAAGCACAGTGTGTAACGTAGCTAAACCTCCAATGGAACAAGCAAGCTCAGGAGAAATGCTACGACATCCTTGGATATCCAAAACCTTAAGTTTTTTACAGTGTGATTTCACTGAGTCCAATGTCTTATCCGTCAGTTGATTGCAACCCTGCAAGATATTAAAACAAAAAAATTATTTCAATATAAGATAATTTGCAAAATAACCAGAGAGAATTAAATGTTTTATTTACCCTTAATTCTAGTGTTTCCAATCGATGCAATCCTTTTACGATTTCTTCTACTGCCTCATCCTTCAAATTATAACAATCTATCAAATTTAGGTGCTCAATACTAGGACAGGTTCCTACTAGATGCTCTATACCTTCATGAGTTATTTGCTGGCATCTACTCAAATTTAAAATAACCAACTCCTTGAAGTTAAATGCATATGTGAGGCTTACATCAGTAATTCTGTTACAGCCACTAATATCTAATGTTTTTAGACTTTTCAAACGCGCAAGAGAATAACCTGTATAGGAGTCCATTGAGAGTTTTTCACACATTCTCATAACATCTTGTTTTCTCTTAGCATCACGAACAATTTCCTCTTCAGCCCTAGACCCAAGATGGATCCTTTGGGATGAGCTGCTTTCATCATAACTAGACATGATGGGACCATCACATTCTCCTTCTGGTTCGATTTTCCCCATGCCTGTAAGTCCGGCATCAGTAACTTTATCACAATGACTTATTTTCAATGTCCGTAAAAAAACTTGACTTTTAAATATTACTTGAATAGATATGTCAGTGACTGCATTAAAGCAGTAGCTAACATCTAAGGAATGCAGTTTAGGTAGTTTTTCTAATATCATTATAAGTCCTGTCTGATCCAAGTTCAAAGAATGTATGTCTAATACCTCTAATGAGTTATTTTCCTCTGCACAAATTCCTGCACTTAAACCAATCTTGGTTATTGATTCACATTGGGATACATTTAATGACTTTAGTTTTTCCAGCCTGCATAGCTCTTTTATTCCCAAATCAGTCACAGCTCTACATCTCTGGATATTAAGGTACTCCAAGTTGGATAAGTTTTTGCATATGTGAACTAGTGATAGATCTGTAACCCTACTACATAAGCTTATGTCAAGTTCCTTTAAAGAAGTCTGATATGTTGTCAGGGCTAGAATACCTGTATTTGTCAGTTGTTCACAAGAGAATACTTCAAGAGAATCTAAGCTCAGATCAGTAGTCTCAGAAAGAGTCTTGAGGGCTGCACCATCAATAAGAGTATTTGAGAAAGAAAGTTTTTTTATATTTCTTGCTTTAGAAGTAATAAATTGGTGTATAAAATAAAAGGTCAATACACTTTCAGACGGATTCTGTGTAATATCAGTACCTGGTGGATAAAACTTCTTCACCAATCCCAAGTGAAACTGCAGAGAACATCCAGACAAATTAAGCTCCTCCAAGGCTGGAGCTGATGATACAAATCTGTTCAATAGTGCATCGGTGAGATATTGGTTTCCAGACAAGCTTAAAACTTTCAAGTTTTCAAGACTTTGTGTCAAAAGACCTTCTGTTTTTCCTTCTAACAGTCTTCCTGACATGAATAGCTCTCGGCAGCTGTTGATAGATAATGTTTGAAGGTTGATACATTTTTGTAAAATATGTACAAATACTTTTTCACAAATATCACAGTTTCTTAAAGTGAGACTTAGAATATTGTCACCCATTCTATCCCAAAATCCTAGTAGCTTACTTGATATTTCCAAATCATAAAATAAATAATTACAATAAAAAATTGATGATCTTTCAAAGATGTCTAGTAAAGATGTATCACCAGTGAATGCAGATTTGTAAAACACAACAATTTTGTTTTTTGAAAAACTATAATCATTTGCTGCTTGGTACCATGCCCTGCAGGTTTCACTAGCTGATTTTCTATCAGATTTTGGTAAATATTTGAAAAGGTACACCAATACCTGCAAAAAGAAGTAAGTATTATTAACGTTTCATATAAAAAGTAAAAAAGGGGGTGTTAATTGCCTAAATTTATTAAAAATATTATAATAATTATAATCTTGATACATATAAATGAGCTTTTACTTTTATTAGCTCAATATATACATGATAGAGTACTAAAGTGAACTTTTTTTAAAACGTTATCAAGAGTGACAAGTTTTTAACAACGAGTTATAGAATGAGAGTTACGTTAAGGCAATCGAATCACGTGAAAAAAATTATAATGTTTCGGTAACAAAGACATCGAGAAAAGGAGCTGTGAAAATGGTTGCTATCGGTCCAATAACAAACGAAATTATAACTTACTTCATAAGGTAATTCCATGGTCAATAGTTCACTGGTTTTTTTTAATAGATTTTTACTAATAGTGTGCAATATTGTGCTGGACATATGATCATTGATTTACTTCCGTCATTATTTTCGAACTTGTTTTGACATTTCTGACATTGACGTCGTTGACGTACTTGGGACGTATTTTTATGCTAACTTCACAGATCGACATATTTCAAAATGGGTTGAGTTTCATAAATTTATCTTTGTAGGTAATAAAAATAAACCACTTTTTGATTTTTGGTGGTCATACCCACAATATTAATTTTATTGTCGTTGTCATATGATTTGCCAGTATGGGTTCAATTCCCTTCGTCTCAAGAAGACACAAAAGCAGACACCAAAGCGTTGCTTTTTTAACAGACTTAAAAACCGGGCAAGAGCATGTCGGACCATGCTCAGTGTAGGTTTCCGTTCCGAAGCCGTAACGACAAACACAAAAAACTATCTCAAAAATCAACATGTATGAAACAATTTTCTATTTAAAGTTATTTGGCGCTGTCTTAGATGATTTTTAGTAGGTATAAACCCGTTAATCGCCTGTATCTCAGGAACTAATCATGTCTACTTAGCCATGATAGTTTTCCTTTAAAATTCGTTATATGCGCTTTCGTTGAAGATTTTTTTCAGATTTTTAGTACTTGTAGTTTTGGCTGTAGGGGGGGGGGGGGGACACTTGACTCTAACAAAAAATAGCGCTTTAAAGCTTAATATTTCATAAACGGATCCCTTAATCGAAAAATTGTTTTCATAAACCCGCAATACTTTTGAAAGACCTATCCAACGACACCCCACACTATGGGGTAGGCAAGAAAAAAAAAAGACATCCCCACGTTACGTGTAGGGGAGGTGCATTAAAAAAAAATATTTTTCAAAATTTTATTTTACCACTTTGTTGGCGTGACTAATATGTACATTCATGCCAAATTACAGCTTTCTAGTACTATGAGTCTCTGAGCTAGACTGGGGACGGACGGACGGACGGACGGACGGACGGACGGACGGACATGGCGAAACTATAAGGGTTCCTAGTTTGACTACGGAACCCTAAAAAAGGAGGTGATTCTCAACTCGTGAGTATTTTAAGCCCCGACAAAGAGGGGCGCATGGGGGCGAGAGGCGACTGTGTATCCGTGTGTCTGTCTGTGGAATTGTAGGTTCCAAACCGATATACGAGTAGATCGATATAGATGCGTTTTGAAAAAAAACCTGGGTAGTTCACTCGAGAAGGTTCTGAGATACAGTCTATACTTTTAGGTAAGTATTAAAAAAAAAACAACAAACCACACCACGTGACGTTTTATCGAACTTTGACGTATCAGTGTTCTGCTTCTATTGGCTGATGTAGGTACGTTTCCGCAGGTTTCATGAAAATCGGTTGGGCCGTTAGGTAATTGTTAGAGATATCAGCTCTCAAAGAAGGGATCGTCATATTATATCGGGAGTTTTTATGTTTTCAATTGTTATTTTATTATTTTAATATAGAACCAAACCTTTAATATAGAACCAAACTTTTGTTTCTGTACCATTCATCCGTTTGCGACTAGGTTTGCGATTTGGCAAGCACGCCTGCAATTGCGAAGGTTTTGCAAAATAGCACGCGGGGTAGCGCGGTTCACGCAAACGATGGTTTATTAAAGTTACTGTAAACGTTAGTCTATTTCTAATTTTAATTAATGGCTTTCTATGCTGTGAAGGTGTATTTTATTGAAACACATAATTTTTTTATTAATATTTTTTGTTTACCTACCGATTTGTATTCATAATAATCACTAAGTACCTATTTATGATTTTTTTCTTCATACTTTTTAAGTAATTTTTTTTTAACAACTGTTACTTTTTGAGATTTTTTATAAATCTAACCCAACCTAACCTAACCTTATTACACGTAAGATATTTAAGAAATTGTGAAAAGTGTACGGCTTCATTAATATTGGCGTTATGAATTCAGATGATTATAAGTTCCGATCGTTAGTACTATTTTTTTTATCAAGAGTATGAAGAGTTATCGTAATGATGTACAATGGTATGAGAAACATTTTCGGACTTCCGATAATAGGACTTAAAAAGTTATGTGAGTAGACACGCACCCGTATTTTACCAGTGTCAAGTTATTTATAAGCACACACACATGAACTTTTTGTATTTTTTTCAAAACTGTAAAATTTGACAACTTCATTTTATGTTTCACCATAAATGTAAATAACTATCTTCAAATCAGATTTTAAGCAGTTTTAGTCCATAACGTAAGGAGAGGAGGGGAGACCATGGGGGAGACGGACGTTTTTGTAAATTTTTGGGTATAAACGTGCAGATTAAGCCCTTTCATATGAGATTTTTTAAACCCTCCTATTCAAATGTTTAGAAATACATTTTCAAATTGTTCTTACTAAAAATAGATGCGGGAAAGTTATACAAATATGCCAAATTTCAAGGTCATAGCTTCTATAGTTTCAGAGAAAATCTGCTACCTACGTGACATACTGACAGACAGACTCATTATTTAGCATTTTGGTACGAAACCCTAAAATAAACTTCAAGATATTACATAGAACATTAGTAGGCTTATAAAATGGCTCATTGGGAATGGTACCTGAATTAAAGTGATATTAATTTTAACATGGAAGTATATTACGAGTATATGCATTTCAGTAAGAATTAACACCATTATTTTTAGATGAGAAGACCTAAACTTAGTCTTAATCGTCAGCAGTGTGCCGAGTGTAAGCATAATTAATTGTTGTGTTTCCGTATGGGAAGGGCATATTGGCAACGAATTTGTAGTCCTAGGGTTGCAGTCTGTCTGCTCGTTGGCCTTCGAATCACCATGCAATAAAAAACTTATAATTAAATAAGCAGATCAAAAAACTTTAATTTAAATATGAAAATAGTACTACTTAAAAAAATACGTGTTATCTAATTTTCAATGTAGATTATATTTTAGGGTTTAAAAACAAATGTAAAAAATCGTACAAGTTGTCAATTTTAATTTAAATCCTTTTCATTGGAC
This sequence comes from Acleris laterana, assembly GCA_963966035.1. NCBI lineage: Eukaryota > Metazoa > Arthropoda > Insecta > Lepidoptera > Tortricidae > Acleris > Acleris laterana. The sequence continues at coordinate 9,856,398 of OZ014440.1, forward strand.
CAGTTACTTTTAAGTAAAATTGCTTTGATAAACTTAGCAGGCGTTGGCACCATCTACTCTCAAAATAAGTCTCATTTTCACACAATATGCACCTTGTCAAGTATTAATATTTTATTATTACTCATCATTGTACCAAAAATATATCTAAGTAATAAAAAGTACCCTAAAATTTTAGCACTATGCTTATTAAAATCCAATAGCAGCTACACGGTTAAGGAACAAGTACGTCATAGTATCAATCCTACTGTTTAATAAGAAAATGCGTATAAGAAACACCCGGCACTTATGAGTTTGCGCGGAGGTTACAAATGTTATTGCCACTTGTTGGGCGCCAGTAAGCTCAGTAAGCGTGGGACCGCCGCGCCGGCCTCGCCCCGACCGCGCGCCCGCCGCTCCCGGCAACTTCTCACGACGCGGGTAAACACGGCATATGCGAGTGAAGTGCTGCCAGAGTGCCGGGGCCCGGTGCCGACACCCGTGCGCGTGCAGCCACCATGTCCCGACGGAAACAAGCGAAACCGAGGTCTCTTAAACGTAAGTTGCGTTTAACTGAAGTTACATGAATTTTACGAGGCTTTTCTCTTCACATGTTTTTTGTTTACGTTTTAATTTGAAAAACAATATCGTAAAACTTTGTTATTTAAAGCGTTCGGGACATTTTCAATTTGGCTTTTAACTTATGAAAAAGGGTAGAACTTCTTTCCTTCCTACCTTCCTCATTATGAGCTGAAGAAGTCTCACTAGCCTAAAGCCACTGTCGAATCATAGTTAAGTACAAGTTTCATATTAACTGTTTTTTATTGATAAGTTATTAATAACTCATAACGCTAAGCTTACCTAATAGCACCGACTAGCCAACCTATTCACTGGTAAGTTATGCAGTTATAGTGTCGAGCGAGATCGGGTGAGACGCAGCAAAAATTAATAGTGTGCTGTCAAACCTTCGGGCCGTGGAGCCGTGATGGACGCGCTGCGCCGCGCCGCGCCGCGACCGCGCGTAATATCAGCGTTTTATCAGCGACCGCGGCTGCGGTTTGGCGCTCACTGCCCTTACCTAGCCAGCGAGCCTAACTAATGGACCGTCAGCCACCGTAATGAGCATTAGACTGATTTCACGCCACTGCATAAGTGTCAGTTCGCGGCACCATAAGGTTAAAGTTAATACCCAAAGTAGGGTAAAGTTCATCTAAACGTCAAATTATGTGAAATATGTGAATGGCTAATTGACGTAGCGTCTTTATAGCAGCGTGCGTATCTCGTTATCAATTGGTCCGGAAGTATAAGAAAAAGATGTCTTTCATGTTTTTAAAATGTTTGCTAAACTAAGACTGTGAAGAAGAAATGATATATCCTCATGCTCATGCTCGTTCATTAGAATGCAAGCTTTACTTTTAAAACCGGACAAAAGCATGTCGGACCATGCTCAGTGTAGGGTTCCGAAGCCGTTATGATAAATACAAAAAACTATCTCAAAAACAACAATTATGACCTAATTTTCTATTTCAATTTATTTGGTGCTGTACATACATACCTTCACGCCTTCATTAAACTTTAAAATTTTGTTGTTAATTCTGTAACCACATTTTGCACAAACAGGCTAAGCTATTAGGTGCTGTCTTTGATGATTTTTAGTAGGTATACGCCGGGTCGCCTGTATCTCAGTAACTAATTAAGTGTACTTAGTCGTGATAGTTTTCGCACACCCACACTATGGGATAGACAAGAAAAAACATCATACCCACGTTACGAGCAGGGGAGGTACACTAAAAAATGTGTTGATTATTCTGTATCAATATTTTGCACAATTGGGCAAAGATGTTTATTACCAGTGTAATATAATATGTATACATATAAACATATATGTATATCCCTAACATATACCTACATATACGTACCTCTCTACATTTGTGTGTGTTTGTCTTTGCTTTACGATATAACAACGACTTAGAACGACTTCTAATTTATGAAATATTTATTCTTCTATTTCATGAAGAAGGTACATCTAATTATTATCGAGTCTCTCACCTTAAACCTAGTACGAATTTTGAATATGTTGTAGATATCATGAAAAACTATGTCTGTACGTTTTCCTTTCCAAGAAAATATTTCTTAAATTAAAACAAATAAAACCGAGACCGAGACCGAGTGATAATGACTACAACATATTCAAAAATCGTGTTAATAGGACCTGATTTCGGGGGTGGGCAACGTTATCGCCCGGAGCTAAATTTGGATCCTTTTTTTTGACAACTACGCGATATTAGCGGCGCTTCACAATCCTCTTAATCCTTAAACCTGACATTGGCGAAATCATAGTGGCAACACAAATGACATTATGCCACTAAACAAAGATCTATCTATCTACAATCCGCAAACGATTTACCAATGTGCAAAGCGTACAGACCGCACGCCAGGACAGGACAGGATAGAAACCTATCCATCCTATCCTGTCCTGTCAGAACATGTATAGAGACGCGTGAGATAGGTGAGATACCTACATTATTTAATTTTAACTTCATATTCGGTGTCCACTTATGAGAGAAAAAACGACTTGCCATATTACACTGTAGTTCGCTGGCGTAGCTTTGGAAAAAATCCGAGATCACATTAAATAACTTTTAAACGAAAAATGTACGTACTAGAGTAATAAATACTCATGGTACATGAGAACTGCTGGGCAGTGCTGGGGTTTGAACTCGGTACGTTACGATCATGAGTCGACACCAAGCCACTAACGCTCTTTGTCAAATAAGTAAGTATACATCCGATGCCACCTGCTAATGCTTCAATTTATACAGAGTTCTGATTTTAAAAGGTAGTGCTTTCGATTCTCATCTCTTCGGTGTTGAGAGCAGTTGTTTGTAACCGAACAGGGTGTAATGTTTTAACTGAGTGTATCGATCTGCGTTGTCTGGTACTCTCGTAATGCCTCCCTCGGGGCCGCGAGGATGCTGCGACTCCAGCCTTGGGATACCTAATGCAATAAGCTCCACTTCAAGCACTAACGTATATTTACACACTGCTTTATTTATTACTACGGGGATTTGGTATATCTGAAGCGTTAATTACGGAAAATTGTAAGGAAGAGGATTTGGTTTCTTTGTTAAGTTAGGGTGGTGTATGCTATTTTCTAAACAGCGAGATATTTTTAGGATTTCGTACCCAACGGGTAAAAACGGGACCCTATGACTAAGCCTCCACTGTCCATCCGTCCATCTGTCTGTCTGTCACCAGGCTGTCATCTCATGAACTGAGATAGCTAGACATTTGGTGGTATAAAAAGTAAACATGCTTTCAAAACGTGGGTTCTCAATCAATCGATTGTGTTCAAACACGTCACACAACGTTGGTGTATTTTGGGTAGAGCTAATACATGAATACATACATATTCTGTAGCAGCGGCTATCTATTTTGTTTTATGATTTGGTCCGGGCCCTGGCGTGCGATCGCTGGGGTCCAATAACACGTCAATTCCAGCCCGCCATCCCTCAAGCGTAGGAATTAAAATTTTACATTCAGCGGAAATGTTAATCCTTCCCTCTCCCGGACAGACTGTAAAAACGGATTGCCGTTATCTTGAATTGTATACACTAATGCCGGTTTCTACATGAGATTAGCTGAGTTTTACGCATGTGTCTTTAAATCTTTGTGGTTTTCCACTCTATTGCTCTCAAAATGAAGTCTTAGGTTACTATTAGTGACGTAATGTATCTAGTTATGATCATTGTATTTTGCCGTGTTGGAAGTAGGTAAGTTTAACTCGCCGTGATACCTACACCTTTATACATGACACTTTCCTCTTTGTCTACATAAAAGAGATATAAACCAAGCTATTAACCAATTAGTTATATTAGCATTAGCAGCAGCACCAACATCGAACAGTATCAAATCAAACATCAAACCTTTTTATTACAAACAGTCAAAAAGAGCATGGTGAACCAGTTGTTTCTCTTTATAGCAAAATAATCTAATTTACATATACTCAATCGTGATCGTTTTCTTTTCACTTGCTTGCTCGCAGGCAAACGTGAATGGATGTCAAACGGAATACGGTATAGGTACAAGATTTTCTGCCCATCCCCAAAAATCTTGGCTGGCCCGGAGTCCCCACTGCATAGCCCGGAGTGCATTTGACGAGGGAGGTGTGAAGATCACAATAAAATGTATGAATGTTTAATGCGAGGTAAAAGCTTTGGGTGGACGTATTTGTAAGCCCTTTGAAGAGGGTTAAGTCAATTTAGCTTTGTGCGTCAACTTTTTTATCTTGTTACTCGCGCCGCTCAGCTGGGCCGTATGAGGTTGGTACTTATTATATGTAGTGCCAAGAACTTAAAAACCAGGCTTTTTCGGATATAAATGATTGAGCTGATCACTGAACGGGCTAGCGTCACCGATCCTCCAAGTTGTAGCAACTTACTCTGCCTGAAAGAATACTGAATGCGATTTCAGATAGTTTTCGTTTAAGGCTTTAATAATATTTTTTTAGATGTTGGAGGAAGTTAACTAATTATAATGTAATAAAATAATACATGCGATTTAGTATTATTCGATCCCTTTAATGTTACATCTGATAACCGCTAAACCTCCTGTTTCATTCTTAAACGCCTCATCATGAACAAGGAATGAGTTAACTGTATCTAAAATATCTCTGACTGCCGCACTCAGAGACGTCGATTAAATTTAATGCTTCTTTAGTGACGTGTTGTCTTATTGTAGGTGGTTAAAGAATGTGATAACAGCAACTTTAATCAAGCATTAAATTTAATTCACGTCTCTGAGTACGGTGGTAAGTCTTACTTAATTATTAATTTTGTTTAAATATTCACAAAAACATTAACCTTATTAAAATGCATATAGCATATTTTTTGTCCTATTTATATTAGTATTTTTGATTAACGTACAATGTCAAATTATAAGATAAAAAAAACCTTTTTTGCACGATCGACAAATGTTTAATTTCTTACTGGTACATTTTATGTCTGCCCAGCACCTCTCTTTACAAATATGCCTGTTTTTGTTGTTTTTTTTCTACCAATTTAAATTGAGAAACGTAATTTCTTAAAAACAGTATGCGCGTGGTGAACTTTTCGCGGGTTTTTGATAGACTCTCCTGTCTACTCAACACATTTAATAAAAAATGCTGTTTTTAGTTCGTGCATGGTTGGCCTAATTTTTGGTTCATTTTCCCCAGGCTATAATCTCTGTGATGATTTTAATTGGAACCATTTCTTGGTCAAACAACGTTCAAATATGAAATACCTAGGACCAACAGCTGGTAAAAAAATAAATACATTCTACTCGTATTATTCTGCAAAACTCGAGGGCACCCAGACCTGCGTGTGCAATAGTACGGTTCCATGACAGTCACATAAGTCACATAGGTGTGCACCGGTTGGCACAGGCTGATTATATCCATTGTTGTCTATTAACGTAAAGACTGGCGATGTTAAACCTCCAGCGATAAGAAGTTGATGGCCGGGGGAGTGAAAGGGCGGGCGGGGGTTGCCCATAAAACTTGTAGAGGCCCGCAGAGAGTAGCGGGAACGCTGGGAAATTTCCCCTGGGCAGCGCACCTCCGCCCTGCGATCATCTGGGAAATACGCTAAAGCCATATCATAACTGTTTTATGTTGATGTTGACCTCTTGCGCCACCTATTGTTTACGCTGACTACGTTATCTCGTAATTAATTTTATCATTACGTTCTAATTACCTACTTACTCATATTTAACAGACGTATCTACACTACACCATAGAAATGTAGAAACCTTCATTTATCTTTGAAATCTAGTTCAGTCATTCGATAATCTTACAACTAAAGTTTTCCGGGAGTTTTTAAAATCGATAGTTTTATAGATTTCGATATGGTGGACTATTACAGATATGTTAAAAGATCCAACTACAGCGCCTCTGGCTTTGGTTTAGTGAAAAGTTAGAAAATGTTGAATAAAAGGGCTGTACACACCCAACCTTCGGCGAGTTGTCAACTTGTATACCAGCCTCATACTAATAAGGCCGTCGACTCACCAAACGGCCGAGATGTTACAATTTAAAAATTAAAAACATTAAACGACAGTTAATCTCTACAGCGTCTTAGACAACTCAGTTGTATTAAAACTAAAGACTATAAGTTTCCTTTTTTCCTATCAACAGGATGCTTAATTGCTTACCTATTAACAATTGCACATTTTGAAATATCTCTCAGGAGTGTCTAAAGATATCGTTAAAAATATCAGTGTGCGCGACCTTGCTCTGCGGCACGGGCGTAGGAGGTGGGTAGTGGGGTCGGTCCCGGCGGAGCCGCGGCCCCGCCGCCCACGCGCGTCCCTCGGGAGCTGGCCCGGCCGCCTGCTCCCGCGGGACGGCCCGTCTGCCCCGGGCTCCAGGAGCCCGCCGAGCCCGTCTCACACGATCATAACGACTACGTAACTTTTAACTCCCGTCGATTCTGTTTGATGAGAACCAGGACAAATATCTGATATTTCCAAAATCTGCATTGGAACACAACATCATCCTGTAATCTTATTAAAATTTTGCACAGCGATTGTATCTGTGTCAATTGTGTACATACCACATAATTAAATTAAGCCTAACGCAGAAGTGTTTTTCTCCTTACCTACGCTGGGAAGTAACAGCAGATTTTTAACCGACTTCAAAAAAACACGTTTTGTTTTTGTATATTTGTTATACTTACGTAGGAACCTTCTCCTTCTCTATACTTAGGAACCTTCTAAACCAATATTATAATGACATTTAGGTATACTATATTTCACATGAGTTCACATGACATAATGTTTTGTAGTTAGGTCCCGAAAGATATTTAGTTAACGATAGCCGAGTCAGCCGGGGAGGCCGGGCCGCTGCTCGGACCGCAAGCCACCTCCGGGGCCAAGGCTCCATATTCCCACACGGTATCCTAGTAACGTCTCCGAACACATTAAAATTACAGTTTCCAAGTTCGCATTGGTGGGCAACAACACACAAGCGGTGTCGGAATCGTGTTTATTATTGCTTGGTATAAGTTTAGTGTCCCGGGTACCTACATATTATTACTACGCAAATCAACGTTTTGTCCGCCACACACATTATGTACCTATGTTAAATAATGAATTTGCCTATTAAGTTGAATAATGAATTTATTTATTTTTTATCCTTACAAAACAATGCGCCAGCGGTTTTAAACGGCGGACAGATATATTTTCACCAACACATAAGTCAAAAATAGGATAGATTCGTTATTTATTTCGTTACAAATGGTTACAATGCATTTGTATTACTTTAATTTGTACTGAAGCTGCCTAACTTTCGATCCCATTCATATACACATACAAAAAGGTTACATTATTTTGTAAGTAGTATTGCATTTATGCCATAGTTGTACTATTACTTATTCTGTGGCCATAGCCAGGAGAGACCGGTAGATGTCTTACGTCCGACTCAATAACACAATATTGATTAAATAAACCCATAATTATGTTTAATACTACCGCGTCATGTACCTAGAAAATGCTTGCTGAGTTAGGCCTCTTGTCCATTACACGGTTTCTCGCCGTGAAAATCTACGGTTAATTCGCCGCGTGTAGGCACGGTCGTCAGTGTTGTATGGATCACTATACGCGCCGTGATTTTGCCGGGTGAATATTCCGGCGTTTCAACCGCCGTCATTATTCTCTTCAACGTATTGACGAAAATAATGATAGCTACCAGCAACTTTTGATGTCTAAATCAGCGGACCCGGGGGTAGTATCCATGCCATTTAAAATAACAAGGAAGTTATTAAGTTTATATTGAATAATATGCGAAAATAATAATGACGGCGGTTGAAACGCCAAATATTCACCCTGCCGTGTCATGTACACGCTCGCACGTTTTTCCAACCGTACGGCTACCACGCCGTACGGTTGAAAAACCGTGTCGTGGACAAGAGGCCTTACTCTTCTTTATCTTAAGAGGATTGTGCAGCTAGAAATGTCCATATAAAATGCGATAAAGTTTCTCTCCCCTTAAACCTTGTCCGATTTTTATGATTTTTGAATATGTTGTAGATATGAAAAACTGTCTGTATGCTTTCCTTTCAAAAATATATTTCATTGAATGAAACAAATTTAAAAAACAAAAAACAGAAACTTACATACCTAGTTCTTTATAAATATAAGTAGTAACTACAACATATTCAAAAATCGTGGAAATCGGACTTGATTTAGAGGGTGAGAAACGTTATCGCCCGAAGCTAAATTGGTACTCGTATCGATTTTTTTGACAGCTACGCGATGTTAGTGGCGCTTCACAAGTCACAACCCTCTTAATTTACCTACGTAAAGGTATGATGAATATGATTCTCATAGATACCCTCTACCCAAAATGCAAACTAACTTGCGTCCCAAAAATTGATGATGATTTCCCAAATACTGTGTAATAAATTGGTGCTTTTTGTAAAAGTCTAAAAATTATAATCGAAAAACAATCAAGCGTTGTATCGATACCCGCTAATGTCTCCCCACCGACTCTTTCGCGGTACCAGATAAGGGATGAATTACGATACCCCTAATACCGATATGGTCAGTAAGAAAATTGAATTGCCAGCACTGCAGTATAGTGCGGCGCTTTGGTGCCGAATGCGTCCCGCGCGACACATTCTGCGAGCGGAGTTATGATGGGCTGCGGGGCTGAGATGCGCTTGCTCTTCCGAACAATGTTTACTTGTCAGCCATTTTGTGCATGGAACGCTCATTCTCGCGAGACAAAGGGCACTGGACAGGAACTTACAGGGCTTAAACCCGGGAGATTCAAACGTGAATATTAGCTAGTACTCATTGTGGATTGTGTTTTATTTAGCGTACTTGTGCAGTGTACACAAGGCGTTGAACTTACTCAAGGAACTACTACGGTGAATCTTTAAAAAACATATAACTTTGGTATAGTTTCATCTAAATTGTATTGTTTTGTACATGTGTTTGATTTTAATATTATGTGTTACTTGCTAATATGTGTTTTCTTAATTATGCTCACATTTTCGTATAAAAAACAAATAAATAACATTTGTCTTTAAAATTATCATTTCAATTATTTATTAATAAGTATAATTATAATTCTGACTGAATGGCTAAACGAATTAATCACGCACAAAACCATATCCTTCTCACAAAACATACATGCTTAAACCCCGACAAAAAAGGAAGGGTGTTACAAGTTTAACGTGTGTGCGTGTGTCTGTGTATCGGTTTTAAATAAAGCTTGGTTAATCAGCTTTTTAGCTAGTTTCAATTTAAGTGATGATGAAATGAGATGATGTTTGAGCTCTGTAAAGACCCCTCCTTACATCGTCAATATATCGGGGGCTTTTATATCTATTTAAAAGTTATCTTTAGCCAAATTATGAGAAAGATAACTGATGAAATATTGGCAAATCAGTAACGTAGTCGAAGTCTCGGGAGTAACCAAGGGAAACAAACCTTAAATGAGGAGAATTCGTTGCACTTAGCCCGCTTCAGGGCCAGTAGTTGTACCAAGGACAGCCGTGGCTTCTGGTTATATTCTCTAATACTACCACTAACAGTTTATTGATGAGCTCTACGTCGTCCTAGGCTAACTTGGTCGCTGGAAAAGAAAGCTACTGATTTGTATTAACCACACTGTCCCGTTTATGCGTTTGTGAGAATTAGGTTATCGGTTATGAGTACTGCCCCATGCGTTGCTTGCTGGCGACAAGCTGGTTCATCGTAGAGCTCGTCTACGAGATTCCTTTATTAGAGAATAACAGCACAGGGCCAGTGCAGCCGGACAGCCGTGGCCTGTAGTAATGAATCGATGGACGCTCCCCAGGGCGCGCCGTGTGGGCCAGCTCTCGGCGGACCGAGGGACTACCATTTAAATAGATTTACTCTAAGTATATTAATATTACAATTACTCTATAAATATGGTTTCCCTATACTGTTTGTATATTTTCCATTTACTTACAGGGTTAAGGGTTAACAACCTAGTACGATGATACTATATTCGCCCATTGTTGGGACTAATATTGGAAAAGATTTGTTTGTTCGGTGACGAGAGGGACTGGTACTAGTGGTAGCCTCGACCACGAAAAGACGGGAATTTTAAAACACTCAGCTGTGTTAGTTAGTAAGATTTGACTCATGGCGAGGCTCGTCCTTTGTACCTACGGGTTAATTCTGGGGTCATCGGTTTTTTTATTTATTTACTTTTCGACATTAGTCCCCAAAACATCTTAGAGCGTCATACACAGATTTAGGTTCCCGTCTTTCCTGAACATACCCGAAGTTAACGTGCTTAAGGCCTAATTTTCTGGCTGAACCCACATCCGCATAAACGGCGTCACGTCTACTTTAGTCTAATCAAATAAAAACATAACTTATACGCACAGCACACAAGCCCTTAACTATTGACCACAGGAGAGACAACTTTGTTTTTGTGATTGTGTATGACCCTAGACAGGATTGGGGATTACACACTCCTAATACTACATAATTCATTTTTTACCGAAATCTCATGTTATACATTAAACGGGGGGACGTTCGAAAAACAAAGAAGTGCTAGCGCGATTTGAATCCACATTTTTTCGACACAAGACGCACGGATCCGTTTTTCAATATTTGATACAGAACTACAAGGAACATTAAAGGCACCAATAAGTGACACAAATGTTGCCCATAATGTAGTTACTCGTAAGTTAGTTTTTACAAAAAAACAAAGCGTGAGACTTCGTATAATCAAATTAAGATATTATAGTATTTATGGCAACATTAGAATCAGGTTTAATTATAATTGTTTGAGTGTGTAGGGCAGGGAGCCGAGCCGTGGGTGCGGTCGACGGGGCAGAATCACGCCACCCGCGCCCAGCCGGCCGGTGCTAATTATGTCACTGATATCTATTCCACTGCTATCATTACGGGCATTTTTGTTGCATGATTAGGTAGGGTAAATGTTCTGCTATGTAGGGCCAGACCCCTGATTTATTGTTATTTATTCTCTGAGAACCAGTTGACCAAAACTTGAGTTTTAGAAAAATAATAAGAAAGAGATAGGAACAAATCTTTGTTGGCTCATATCTTGGTTATTTTTAAAGGTACCTATTTAAAAAAAAAACTGTTTGTTACATGAAGCAGCTTTTATTGAGGCTGGGGAAAAAAGTCATGAATATTCCCTATTGAATTGAATTACACATAGGTACATACATACATAAACTCACGCCTTTGAATTGAATTATATAATATAATAATACGTGATGGTTATAAAGTTTCCCCATGGATGTTAGATTTTAAAGAGCCACTTGAGATGGTGGCGCTTGGGGATTTTAATTTAGTATCAAGGCTTTTGCAATCAATGTTTTTTGCGTAGCTTTCGAAATTCACAGAAAAGAGTGGTGAGAAAGTAAGCGATTGGTTTTCAGCCCTCTTTGATTTTTAATTGATCAGCTGGATAACTTTGTCGTTCGAATGAACTGACAGGTACCTACGAGTATATTGTACTTATGTAGATTGTTATTGTCACCACCCATGTTTTAATGGTATCCAGTCAATTGCTAAACAACATATCACAAACATATCATTGTGCAAAATGCTCTATGTTCCGAAACTTTAAATATTTCAGGATGTATATCAAGACCATTTTGTTAGGTGAGGTTAGTTTTATAAAAATCTGAAATATTTAAATTTTTGGGGAAAAAACCGTTTTTCAAAATTACATGTTCGTGAAATTAATCAGTTTGTGAAACTTTTTTAGCAATTGATGGTTATACTTCTCCAATCTACACTAATATTATAAAGAAGTGGTGGGGAACTAGTGGTCAATATTGAGAGAATGCTTTACAAAATGATGCGTTTTTTGGTTATTAACACGTGCGAGCATAAAATTAATGACGTAAAGAAAGGTATTAAGTTCTTTGCTAAGTAAAATAAACATAGTATATTTCCTTATTTTATTTAAATACTAACTGTTGCGCGCGGCTCCGTCCACGCATAAAAATAAAACATAGCCTATGTCACTTTGGGTGAATGTAGCTTTCAAATTGGTGAAAGAATTTTCGAAATCGGCACAGTAGTTTTTGGGTTTATTCATTACAAACATACACACACACAAAAATACAAAAATACAAATCTTTCCTCTTTATCATATTAGTGTGGAAAAGGGAAATATAAGTATTGTGATGTTATATTGTACGGCACTCGATGGCACCCCGCGGCGGAGCGCCCGTAATTCGTCCTCTGGCGCACATATCACAGCAAAGCTATGCCTGCACTATTCTAATTAGCTTTATGGCCACTTCTTTTAATTAACAATATGTTACTTACGCTGAATACAATGCGACGATCACACGCACAACAGGTGTATAACTGTATATGTGAATTCCCCGTGACATAAAAAATTTCTAGGTGCTAGGAAAATTAAAACAAAATAGTTTTAAAATATGCAGATAAAGCCCTTTCACTAAAACCTCATTTGCAGCATAATCAAATCACTATCATTTTCTAATATTTTTGTCTTCTCAAATGTTTAGAAAAAACATTCATACTTTTTTCCTAAATACAGATGCGGGCAACCACACAGCTAGATACAACTATGCCAAATTTCAGAGAAAAACTGCTTTCAAAAACATCCCGTGCTACCGAAGTTTCACCATAAGGGTTCCTTTTCCTCTTTGTCATATTGTTACGGAACCCTAAAAAGTCTATGTTCCTTTTCAGTCAGACTGCCAATGAAAATAGCAGATATACCTAACTGTAATTGTCTTTTGATAGAGGATGAAATAGTGATGGGAATAATGTCACCCTAACTTAGTAAATTAAAAAGGTTGCATATATATTCATCATCAATCATCATCATTGTATTATATGTCCGAATAATAATTTTGAAGGTGCTTCTCCACCCGAGACACGAACAGAGAATTGGATTTACCTAGTATTTTTTATTTTCTGGGTAAGAAGGTGTACCACTTTCGACGTCGTCGTCACTTAACATCAGGTCAGGTGAGACTCGCAAACCCATTATAGATAAAAAAATAATTAATTGCAATGATTTTTTTACGAGTCTGAGATGGTGCTTTTATGAGTAGCGTTATGTTGCGAGATCAAATAACAAGTACGTTTGATATAATATAAATCTTTTAATTTATAGTAGGTAAATGTAACTAACCTGTAAATATCTATAGCGCATAAGTAGGTTCTTGCAGCAGTGAATGGAAGTGCGGGAGGGGATACACACGTGATACGTCTCGCTATACAGGGTGTTAGGTAATGAGTGGATAATCTGTGAACTACGGATAGAGGGCACTTAGGACGTTATCAAAAAGCTAAAATAAGTTCAGTAAAAGTCGCACGCTTTTCGAGATATTTGGACATTTTTAAATTCTTAATTAAAAAAAATATCGCAAAGATGAATTTTGCATCTTTGATCGAACATTTACAAAACTTTGAGCTGTTAATAATTTACCTAATATAGGTGAGAATTATTTTTCCCTCTTCATCCTATATTTGGTTTTGTTTAGTATGTAAGTGATTTTTTGCGCTGACGTGTTTCGTCTGTAGGTCTACTCGTTCCTATACCTTGAGTCGAAAATCCATCCAGGCGTCGTCGCACGCTAAGTTCAGTCTAATTTATACCGTATACCTCCATAATATACTAGCAAACAAATTAACCACGTAATATGACCCTAGTGGACGCTCTTTATACTTTTCTGAGATGCAAGTCAATATTTTTTTCTCCGAAAATACAGTCCGTTAATGAAAGATTTTTGAGCGTTTATAATAAAAACTTCCATGTTCGCGCGGTACTGCAGTCTCAGAAATATTTAGAATAGAGTAGAATGGAATAGAAACACATTTATTGCCGCACAAAAAATAGTTAGTACATAAAAAAAAACATGCAGCTCTTAACTTAACTAATAGACTTGCGGCCGAACCCTACATTCAAACCGCGAACAGATAAGGCTTAGTTCAGATTAAAATTGGATATTTGCTTATTCAAAATGTGTCAAATTTTAATCCTTGATTGAATATAGGGTTCAGTCATCACAGTATAAGTAGTATGAAATAAAGGTAACACAGGACAAAACAGAAATTATGAGGCAAAGGATCAGAATCAGCGTTTGCTGTAGGCGCGCTCCGGCAGGATCGCACTTTCACAGCGCTGGTTTTCAGTCCGTCGTCCCTCATACCGCGGAAACTTACTACCTAGCGGGTGCCCAATATGCTAAACAATGTTTTAGTGAATCTACTAATAAAATCCTAGTTAAAAATCTTAAATCTATACACTTAAAAATGGGCCTTACGCCACATTTCTTAGGCATACGAGGACTGTTTGTTAAGTGTTTCTTCTTGTTGTCGAGTGTTTCTTAAGACTGCGCCGAGCGTACGCCGGATGTACAGTGGCGCCCTCATTTATTATTGTGTTTTCTAATACACTAAAGTATTTTCTTGAAATTGGTCGGTAGGTTTTTGTGCTACAAATAAAAACACAACTTATAGGGTATATCACATAGTTTAATAACAATCCACCTTCGCGTTATCTACTTAACAGAAAAAAGTGGCCACCTTTCCCCGTTAAGCTGACTACTCAACGGGTAATTTTTATTAAAAAAAAATTCGTATCCCATAAATTGTGTTTATACTTGCGCTACAAAAACGTATCGTTTGATTGCAAGGAAATTCTTTAGTTAATTAGAAAACACAATAATAGTCAAGAGGGCGCCACTGGACGCTCGACGTTTGCTCGGTGCAGTCTTAATACAAGTAAAAACACAATTTATGGGATACGTAACAAACTTTAATTACAATAATTACCCTTTGAGTAGTCAGCTTTACGGGAATAGGTAGCCACTTTTTTCCGTTATGTTGATCACTCGAAGGTGGATTGTTATTAAACTATGTGATATAGCCTATAAGTTGTGTTTTCAGTTGTAGTACAAAAACCACCCATCCTATTTTAAGTATTTTCTTTAGTTTATTAGAAAATACAATAATAGTAATGAAGGCGCCGCTGTACATCCGGCGTACGCTCGGCGCAGTCTTGAAAAACGGATTGTTGTCAATCAATCAAGCGAAGTCATACTAAAGAGTTTTTTTTATGTTAAAAATTAAATGAGAATGCACTCCCTTAAATGTTGTTTGTACGCTGACGGGCCAACTTTACAGTAAATATAACGTCCGTCGTATAACGAATTGGTTTATAGAATCACCTGCCAGGCGGAAAACAACGGTGTTGGGCATTGGCTTGGGCACTGACGACCGCAAGGACACGTGTGGAAGAGCATGCAGCTGCATGGACGCTTTTACCGCGCTTTAACAGGGCCGATGTAGACTCTTGCGTTCGTGAACTAGCTACGATTCGGTGACCTGTTTGGGGAAACCGAACTTTTGTCTGTGCAATTGCTGACGAGGTCATAAAGACAAACAACTACCGGAAATATATTCTAAGCGACGGTACGGTCGACATTTGTCGAGCGGGCCGTCGCCCTGGGGCGAGTCCCTCAGACATATAATTTCCGGTTGTTCGCATTTGGTTAATGGCAAGTACTTGCACAGTTATAACCTTGTAGCCAGGATCATCCATCGGCAACTTGCTCTTCAATACGGTATTTTTGAGTCCGAAGTGCTACATATAAAACACTGTAATGTACAGTCACGAGATTTAATTTGGTACCCACCTTAGGTCCAAAGTCAATCTGACATTCTACAACAATAAGGTTGAGTTTCCTAAAAGTTACCAATGACTTGACATCTCTAATGACATTGACGAGTTCAAGCATATTTTTCTTGAAATGGGTCCCAAATTAACGCTCGTGACCGTACTACGCTGTATTGGGATCGATCTTTCGTCGCGTAGAGAACTATTGTCGCCAATAAACCTGATATCGTGTTGACTAATCGATCTTAACTCCAGTTCTTCGACGTTAATATCCGGGCATCATGAGAACCTCGTGAAGGTTGAGAATTACCAGTTCAGCAAGTACCTTTACTTGGCTCACGAGGTGACCGTTAAAAAGTTGTATTACTTAATTTCTAGCCTAAATCAATGCTAAAATTAAAACTCCCCTAAAAACCCATATGTAGTCTCATGACCACCTTTTTCCAATATTCCTTTGCGCTCCGGTTGTTTTACTCGTTTACGAGTATTAGGAGATTTACTTCATTGTAGCTATTTACACTAAACAGCAGTTTACTGAAATTGGAAGTTCACAATAATATTACCATTATAGTAGATAACAATGTAACGGGTGTGCTCTTCCCATAACGTTTACTTAAGCGTCGTGTTATTGGGGGAGTTGAAGACAGCGACACAATTCTTGTTTAAGAAAAAATTAAAGACGACCATCAAAAAAAAAAAAAAAAAAATTAATTCTTTAATAGTAGATTGTTCAAGGGTATCTCAGAATCCTGACTGACTGACTGACATGACTCACCGGATTGATACCTTTAGTGCAGTGCAGTGCAGTGCAGTGCAGTGCAGTGTGTGCAGTGTGTTGCCTACGTAACAGACGGAAAATATGTAGGGTAGTTTGGATTTTCACTTACACTATCGCAACGAAAACGACTTTGGTGTGCTAAAGTACTTGGGGTCTATCCCGGCCGATGATAAAATAAAGAGCATGTCGGATCATGCTCGCTCAGTGTAGGGTTCCGAAGCCTACAAACAAATTAGACCTCGCGACAAACTTAACTTGGCCGTTGGAAAACTGTTATGCCCATACATACATCGACATCGGTCGCGATCAGTTTACCAACACCGCAAATAAGTTTTCGGCAGGTATATATAAACATTTAAACCGTTTGTAACTCAAGAACCAACGAAGTCTACTCAGTTGTGATAGTTTTCCTATTAAATTAATTATATGTGCTTTGATTCAAGATATTTTTCAAAATGTTAGTACTTATAGGTATGTAGTTTTGGCTATATGGGGCGGGAAGACACTTGACTCTAACAATAATTAGCCCTTTAATATTTCCTTAACGGATCCCATTTTTTTTCAAGGTTATTTGTATATTAATGCCAAATTACAGCTTTCTAGTAATTATGGGCTGCGGACGGACGGACGGACGGACGGACATGACGAAACTATTAGGGTTCCTAGTTTGACTACTACCTTATACTTGATATAAATATCAATCAGGTAAATTACAAAGGTACGAGTATAATCATATATTTGTACGTGTTGCCGTAATAATGTTAAGACCAGTTTAACATTAAATATGACATATTCTATTTTTGTTCCTTATTCCTTTGAATTCAATGGTTGGTGTAATCTTTCTCACATTAGTCAAAAATTAAAAAAAACGATGACATATATTTCGTTACGGTTAATTCTAGGTATAGATCGTAAAATTGAAAAAAAAAACCCGTGATGTTTAAAGTGAGGAAATACATTAGTTTTTTAGAGAGAAAGACATCAACGGGCTCAGACAATATTAAGATAAACAGAAAACAAGACAATAAAGTCTATATGGAATGCTAAACGGGTTTAAATTGGTTATTTTATTTAATGTTATTGGCATAAAAGACAAATGAACAGACAGACCACCTAAAATAGTACTTAAGCAGTCACAGTCAGTGTCAGAGATTACTTACATAGTTATTGATATTTATGTTACGATGTCATTGATATGGGGTAAAATAAGGTGGCTTTGGTGTAAAAGGGAGTAAGTCAGTTTTGTGTTAGAAAGTCTTCGGGGTTATAAGCCAGAAAATTGTAGTAATTCTCGTAAACATAATCTGTACCTATATGATTGAAACCCTTATTATACCTAATGAGCTTTGTCAAAGTATACCCGTTTTCACTAGAGCCACAGAATAGAAAGGGGTGCAATGGGTTTTTAACCCGAGGAGAGATTTAGGGTAATGTGTTTGAGGCCTCCACTAACAAGTGTTTTGTTATGCAGCGGAGGAGGAAGGGTGGGACGAAGAGGCCGGCAATGAGAGTGAAGGAGTCAGCGATGCAGACGACGACGCAGGGTACGTCGACGAGGAGGCCATCAACGACGGCAGCGACGAGAATGACGACGACGACGAACGCGACAACCACCACGGAGTTGACTACGCTTTCGAAGCTAATGCTGAGCAGGGATTTCAAGGTACGTACGAAATTGACGTCTATTTTAGGATCAGCTGAGTTTGGGTCACACCATTAAATGCTTTTATTTTCGTTGACATATTATTATGTATTAGAAGTAAACACGATGACGGGTAACGAATGTCGCTCAAAGGTTAACTGGAACAGATCCCTTAAAGGTATGAGTCTATTTTAGTTAGTTATTTTCTCTTGGTGCAATAAACAGTATAGTTCGATACAGAGGTCCTGTTTCCCCATTTAGGTACGGGGACTATAACAACACGGAGTTTTATATTTATTGATATCAGATTTGCTCTTGACTAAATCCTCTGGCTCACCAAGAAGATGCCTATTCACTCCGATAGCTTTAACGAATTATTTCACACATGTCGTGTTTTGTTACTGTAACGCATTTTTACTTAATTAAATCATAAAGCTGCTGCTATTTCAGCAATAGTTTCAGTAAAGCGGCAAACCGAATTCAAACGCAACATTAGCTCCCGCTGTTCGCTGATTTGCATATTCGGCCATCCAGGTTGCGTCGTCAGCGCAGGCTAGTTACTCCGAAACACGAAATGCTAGTTCCCTTGCTTTGTCCCTCTCGCTCCTCATTCGTTAATATTAGAGGGAAAGAGATAGGATTAACGTAACTTGGAACTTCAAGCTTGGGGGTTAATACTGTAGGCTTGGCGGCGGACAGTGACACACGGCTTAGATAACGGATGACGTACGGCCGAGGCTGCGTTCCGTTGCATTGGGTGCAATGCGATTGCTACGACGGCGATGTGCGAATGACATATGCCCGCATGTCTATTAGGGTGATTTGGTGCGGGTGGGAATAATTGCACGGGGGACGTGGCCTAACATAATAAATGCTGTTTAATGTCACAAATCTTCTTGCTTCTGATAAAATGTCATTGGACGCTAATGTAAAATCAAAATAAAAATCCTTTTTTTACCTACTTCTTGCCATTACACGTAACATGCATAACCATAAAGTATATATTTATTGCTTTTACGGTTGGTTTAATGTACACGTCTTGAAGGTGCTTACTGTATCAATGTTTAAAAAAAATACTTGGTGATTATTATTATTGAAATATATTTTTCAATAATATCGGTTGGTTGTTGCTGGGCTCTATTCTACTCGGTAAAACTTTATTGATTTTGACATGTATTAACAATACGATAGTAAGTATTGTTTTTAACTTGGCCGCCACTGCCAAGTCAATAAGATCTATCATAACCACAAAGTTGAACATACGATAATATGTCAGAAGCTATAAGATTTTACCCAGTTGAATTAGAGCCCCAGTACAGTAAACAAACATTACTTTGAAATCCATGCGTGTGAACATACCGCACGCGCTCGGGAGATGCGCAAAAAGAGATGGACGTTTTAAAATATACGGTAGCGAGTATCGGGGCAATAACTCAATGAAAATTGATTTAATCTGTGCCGCGGTGGCGTCCGCACCCAGCACTTTGTCAAGTGTCAGGCGCACTCGCGAGCGCACTATTCACTGCGCCCGCCATCTCATCTATCGCCAGATTAGTCGCGCACACTAAATACTGGCTATTTGTTCAAATTCTGCGTTAGCTGTTTGTGGATCAGTAAGCATTTGCATACTAAAATATTGAAACTTTGACTTTTGCCGGAAACTTGATGAGAAACTTGGAAACTTGATGACTACGAAGACACACATACTTAAAGCACATTATAGGCTTGTCTTGATTACAGGCACTGAAGCTCTGACTTTGGGTTGATGTTATGGTCATAGAAAATAATCGCTGAGCCACCGAGATCCCGTATTGTTTTATCGCTGCAACAAAATCCCCTACCCTGCTAGTCGTCTTTAACGCGCCCAAGTTACATTTCGTATGATCAATAATTACGCCAAACAATCATAATTGCTACCTTCGAAGAATTTTATCTCAAGTGAAATTCAAAGAGCCTTTTGTTTAAGCTTCCTGTCATACGTTTCAAAAATGACGGCCTCTGGCGGATTGTCTTAGGGAGAGGGCTAAGACGGCGTCGGATGCATTTACATTATCATCATCCCGCTTGAGCCTGCCGCTCCCCGGGGAGCGCGCGAAGGGCTTACAACGGTAATAATCAAAGATCTAAACACAATTGGAATATTAAAATTGAATTTTATTTGCTTAATTATTTAATTTTACCTCAATAACAATTTAAAACTAATTAATTTTACCTCTTTTGCTCTTTGTTTTAAAGTAATATTTAAAAGTTACCTAAGTATTATAAAATTATCGAGATATTGCTTTTACCCGATGCTTTTACCTGAGTAACTACATAATAATACTATGTGTACCTATCGAAAAAACTCAAACTCATATTTATTTGCCAAAAACGCACTGCAACGTAATATAATAAATAATAAAACATAATCAAATAAAGGATAGATAGAACTTTAGGTTGATGCGTCGGTGGTGCATCATGCATGATGATGAGTCGCGGCCGCCTCGAGCGCGGGTCGTCACTCGCACCGCGTCTAATCTCCGTGCGAAAGAGCTCGGCGGCGCCGCGACGGATCCGATTCGTTAATAAAGTGATGTATTAGCCGAGGGAACACGCGTTACTTACATCACTTAGCCGGTACTCCGACTCTTGAACACGTTATTGTTTTATTACAGACGCCGGAGATATGGAGGAAAATCCATTGGAGTTAACCGATCGATGGGAGTCTCAAGTTGCTTGTGCGTACCACATAATTTCGAGACTCTTTAAGGGATGAACTAGGTAGTTGGCATAATACTTATTAAAATGAAGTCTAAGAAATCATTTAAAAGATCAATGACAACAACTTTTTAATATTCGTGCAAAATGATGAAAATTGAGACGGCTTTATTACTATGTCTTCATTGAAATTCATAAGGTTCGCTAAAACGAGGAGTCGGCCGCAATAGAGGCGCGCGCGGCGGGCGACACGCGTAGGAGATGCGTTTTTACTGCGGTTTAATGCTCTTTTTACAACTTCGTCAAAGGGTGTGCTGCGGCGAGGACTAACGCGCCCCTCCCGCTGCTTTACGACCCGTCCGCTTATCTGCCGCTTCTCACGATAAATCTCCACCAGCCTTCTTCCTTGGACTTCAAATATTTACATGCTAATTCGTAGCCGATTCTGCACCCGAGATTATAAATAAATTGGCCGCCGTGGCCCATCATCGGCCGCGCTACCTCCACTTTATCTTTCATGACTTTAGGAGTTTTTAAAACAGTACTTACCCGCACAGTTGACATTGTAATTTTATGCCACCTAGATAATTTAGCTTTTATGACGGTCGTAAGAAGCAGAATAACTTGCCGCAACAAAATGTACTTATTTTACATGTAGCTGGCGGAGCCGTATTTATTTATTTTACATGTTAAGATCACCCGATTCGTGAAGAGTTCATTACAGCGCGGCTACCTTCAATGGCTGCAGGGAATAAGAGCCTACCTTTAACAATAGTGCACTATTCTCACAAGACGCGACGGATACTTTCTGCTTTCCCCGAGGTACCCTTTCAATTATTAGTGAACTACGTATTGTTCGCATTTTACTGTAGTCTCTTTACTGCTTTCTAATGGTTCCGACGAGCGTTCACCCTGCAAACTGCGTGGAGTCGGCGAAATAACGCACGCAAGGACGCTTTGTTCTAACACAACTGACATGTGCTGAGTTAGTGACATTGGAAAATGAGTAATTTTTCCCAGCGAGTGTTTCGTTGTCGCAGAGTCGTTGTTAGGCCAACACTCGTGTTGCGAAAATGTATTCTCTACGGGAGCGATGGGGGCCGGCGCGGGGGGGCCGCGGAGCCCGAAGTTGGGCGCGCGGGCCGCTCCCGCGGGACCGCTGCAGGGGCGCACTCGCGCGCTCGCACCACAATAACACTACGTTTTACGTATAAACATAGGTTATGCAAACAAAAAAAAACATATTGCCTTTGATGTGTTATCGTATTGTCAGCTTATCGATAGCTCTTATTTACTTGACAGTAATCGTGGTGGCTCGACCTGGGCCATTGAGATAATTACAGTGATGATACAGTGACAGACGTAGAAGCAATTGTTGAAACGTGGAGATAATATTGCCAATCACTGTTCTAAGATCCCCAGGCACAATGTTACGCTACCACGGAGCCTAGAGAGAGTTTTTAAGACGAAATGAGAGCCGCAATTAAACGCCTGAACGGCGAAAAAGCCAAGGGAGGAGATGCCATACCGAAAACGGGGCAGTGGCCGAAAGAATAGGCTTATACTATTATCTTCGTCCCCTTACCCCCCCTTACACAAGGTTCCACCAAAACTTGCAGTAACTACCGATTAATCGCTCTTATATCCAATGCAAGCAAGATTTTACTGCACGCACTGAACGGGCCCTTGAAGTTTTACCTGAGCAAGGAAATTGCTGCTGAGCAAGCTGGGTTTGTTAAAGGAAAAAGGACCCCTCCACAGCAAATCTTAACGGTTCGTCAGATTACAGAGAAAGCCCGGGAATTTAACAAACCCACCAATGTCTGCTTTGTGGAATTTTCTAAGGCTCGGTTAAGAAGCTCTGCAAATTCATTAACGCCAATGAGTGATCCAAAACACCTGGCCCAACTCCTCCGGAGATGAGATGGCACAACTTCAGTCCGAGCAGACGACATCCTATCAAACCTCTTTCGCGGCAGAACCGGAGTTCTTCAGAGATGTATTATTTCTCCGCTTCTGTTCAATGTCTATACAGAGCTCATAATGAGAATTACACTTGAACACTGGACAAACGGCATATCGATCGGTGGCTTGAAGAAATAATATCCATATGCGATACCTATTGCGATATGCGGACGATATCATCTCGTTTGCTACTAGCATGCGCCACATGGAAGAACTTCTCGGTAAGATGGAAAGCATCAGCCCCGATTTCGGATTTAAGATCAACCGGAATAAGACAAAAATGATGATTGTCGATCGCATGAACAACAATTCACCAGAAGTAACACGAATCGCGAATGATGATTTGGTTCAATCATAAATTTACCTAGGAGCCTTAATCTCGAATAACGGTGTATACGTCAATGAAGTGTATCGTGTTACGTAGGCTTCCGATCACTCGAAACACGTAACAGACGTTAAGAAATTTTGAGTGAGAGAAAGAGAGGTGAAATTGAAAGAAAGGACAGAAATAGTAAATCAGGGTCAGTGTATTTAACACCGTTGCTTCATACAGAATTAAAAAAAAGTCCCTAATATCAACAGGGATAAATTTAAAGTTTTGGTGGTGAAAAGAAAGTAGTTCTGCTCCGTAGGAGTTGCTCAATCAATGCTCAGGTCCCGGAATCGCCAGATCACGGGCAACGTTTACTCTGTAGAGCGTGTCGTGGGAGGCAGCGCCCCTGGTGATACAGTAGTAGAAGGGACTGAGTTGGGACCCGTAAATAAAAGTAGCGATCCCTGATGAAAAGCTGGAATTATGAGGTTAGAGGATCCGTGAGGCGTGGGGCCTGACTTGGCTCCACTCAGTTGATTGATGTCGTAACGACGAACGACGTTGTTGTTGGTGGAGGCTTCTCGGGGTCCAACTTGACCCCGTAGAAAGCTAAACCCCAGAGTTTTACTTTTGAGACTGAGATAAGACTCTTTTCTAGGTATTACTGCTGTGATTGAGAGAGGACTGTTTGCAAGTTAATTATCACTTCTTCGACTGAGCGACGACTGGTTGCCCTAGTCAAAGCCACCGTTTTTATACCCTGGTGATCTAGTTTTTTAATTTTACATGCTAGATATTATTTCAATGAAAAACCATCATTTTAACTCCATGGTCCATATTACAAGTCAAGATACGTATGGCAATTGCACGATCTGCAATGGACATGCTGAATAAAATATGGAGGAACCTTAGCATCTACAAGGCCACAAAAATTTGATGATGATGAAAACCGCAAAAGAAAAGTTCATTGTGCCAATAATTAATCGGAATAGGGCAGTTTCGTCTGCCTTGCACGGCTTCTGATACTTATGTAAAGTTAGATTTGTGTAGGTATGAAGTATGTATTCGTAGTAGTATTTACCTTCTACATCCGTAGCACGAACATGTAGAATGCGTCTCCATTTAAAATCGAAATTTCAGAGGCATCACATGACACATATTGTGTTTGTAAAATTGCATATCTCAATGGTAGAATGCCAAACGTTCGGAAGTTATTCTGTGAAGCAAGTTAGCGGGACACAATGCTAGCAATGTCGGTCGGGTCGAGGATGCTGGCACGTGGCTAATTAAATGCCGATGCTCGATCGGCGGGTGCAAGCGGAATGCGGCGCGGCGCCGACCGGCTCGCGCCTCAACACTGCCCAACATTCCTCCGCCGTGATCTACTGCCAACCGAAATGGGACAATATACACCCACTGCAACGCTCACTCTTAATAATCCTCAATTTAATATTACTTAATCTGTGGTATATAGACCCCGTTATCAAGCGGGCAGTTTGGTGGCATCTGACATTGCAATCTGATGTGCAATACAAACTATCCAAGTCTTGATGTTGTAGCTATGTCAGTATGGGACCTTGTTTTTTTTTGTTGTGAAAATTGATCAGTTTCATTGGCTGAGTCGCCAAGAAAAGAGGTGCGCCGTACAAACACTCCGTAAAAAAACGCTACCACAAATAAAATCCTAGTATGTTTGGGTGTTTTAAAACCATAGTAATACTTTTTCCAATATTGATATTTCAATATTCAAAATTTTGACAATAATAAAAAGAAACAAAAAAAACAATTAGGTACATTTATTCGATTTTTCATTGTGATTGACGTTTAGCCGCTTTTTGGGACATATTCATAAAAAGTTTTTTAATTGACAGTGCACATCACTAATGTTACGTAGCCACCAAACTGCCCGCTTGATAACGGACTCTAGGTATAGGTAGTTACGAGGATTTTATTATTCTTGAATAATATTTAAAAAATGTGAAGCTTGATCCGTCCCTGTTAGATCCCAGGTGGCGCGGCCGCAGCGTTTGGAATTATCACATAGTGGTGAGGGGGCGGGCGGCGCGCGGGGGGCGGCGGCCCGATACATTCGTCACAGGACCACCAGCCATTAGGCATTTAGATATTATCAGCCAGCCGCCTGCCGCCGCAGGCCGCGAGGGATGACCCGCGACCGGAGCCCGTTGTTTCACTGCTTACCACCTAATTGCTAATTACTGAAAGTGTTCGTTGTTTACCGCATGGGATTAAGTCTATTCAATTCATAGTTTCGTTGCGACGGCGCCGCTCGCCGGGCGGAGAGGAGCGGCGCCTCGACGTGAGCCCCCGCGGCCCCCTCCCCCCGCGCCTGCAGGTCCCAGGTGGCGCTGCTCCGGCCGCAGCTCCTTCCGTCCCAGGGGATCCCTCAGACCCGCGCACGCACACCGCCATGGAACACAACTACCAACGTTATTACCTCTCGTAAAGATGATCACGATCGGGGAGACGGGAAAACCGATCCTATTACGGGTGTTTTTAATCTGTATTCCATTGTTTGGTTCCGGTTTTTCTTATTATTTGATAACGTCTGCTGCTGTTGAGAGCGGAAAATGCCAACTCTGCAGTACGAAGCTGGCAACGTTGTCAACAAGGGGAGCCTTGTAGGTTTAGAAGGGAACTGATTATATTTGCATAAAAATGTAAAAACTAGAATTTAGACAATCTGTTGAGTATCTGATTTGGATAAGTTGATCATTACTTAGATTATTTGATAAACGTAGATACTAAATCCGGAATCAATAATTACTAAGTATACCTACTTATAAAAATGAAAATTCGTAATAAGTCAACGAAAAGTAGTACCTAACTAAGGAGTTGGAAGCGCCTCTCACGCTGAGGGTCGAGGGCAGGAGTTCTGATTACTTATCACTTCTTTTCTTGAGGTCCATATGTGGACTTTTAGCGTTTCGTATCGAAAAGTTAAAGGTCGCTGTACTACTATTTAATAGGTACGGTCACGATCGTTAATTTGGGACCCATTTCAACAAAAATATGCTTTTAGGAAACTCAACCTTATTTTTGTAGAATGTCAGATTGACTTTGGATCTAAGGTGGGTACCAAATTAAAGATCGTGACTCTACAGCGAGTATTACTCCACATAGTACGACACATTTTGAACAAAATCTGTTATGTTATAATTTAGGTATATATTATATTACATGTACAACCTGTCCCGTCATAACAAAATAATTTATAGCCAAATCTTCCATTTTCGTACTGGACGATCGTACAAAGCTTAGTGGAACCTGTGGTGGATCTTTGATTGATTATTGAATCGACTGGTAGATAATGCTATTTGTCACTAAGCCCGCCATTTCTTTTTGTTTTTATGCAAAAAGATTATATAAATTTTATGAATACCATGTACATTGTACTACGGAATTTTAAGTTATCACAACAAATAAAAGAGTATTGTAATTTCCAATCGATTGCGAATTGCACGGTGCCCATGAACTCGTGTGACCTACTATCAACTGGATGTGATGAAAGTTGCGCCAACTTATACGGAGAACTTTTAATGATGTTCGACCACCGGTGCGTCCAACTTTGTAGGCATTTCAATATTTTCTCTAAACTCGTGTTCACTGTTTGATGTCGTTTTGTTTTAGATGCAAATATGAAACTTTAACATAAAGTGTGTAATCGCGTCACTTTCATCCTCACTAACGTTTCTACGCTACGCTGCGCACTATCGCTGAAAATAGTACTGGTACAAGTACTCGTAAGCACCTCGAATGCCCTTGTATCGGGTAACTAACGAAGTTTACGTAGTCTCCAAGCGTACAGTTATTTTTATTCGGTGCTACGTGAAAGTTTTCTCGGGAGAGGTATAGCGGCGCCAGTCCATATCAGGTACAGCGTTACCGGAATAACACCTTGAGTCTGAATGGTTGCGCGAAAGGTAGCGCGCCCCCAGGGGGCACTATGCTCAAGGCGGCAGAAAATTAACGTGCTCCCGCGGGAAATCTAGCGGCAGCCTTAGAGCCTTCCGACTGGCGGCCGCGCCCACTCCGCTGGGATGTATTTAATATCCTCCGCTCGGTGACGGACTGTGCAACTCTTATTTCGCAAGTAGACAAAGATACACACGAGAAAATATTAACAGATAAAAAACAAAGTTTTCTACAGTCGGCAACAGTAAAAAATCTTTATGGAAAAGCGTTAAGTGTTGTCTGAACGAAATCCTTAAGACACCCCACCCTTTTTATAAATATGTCGGTCTGTATGTCACGGCTGTCTTATTCAGAGCCTAGGGGACGAAGTGGTGGAAATTTAGCAAGTGGTGGTGTATTTTCTCGGAAGAGATATATAGCGGCACCCTTTTCAAAATATACCTATCTTATAATGCGACGTTACAACTCGGCGATGTTCATTTCAAATTATAAATATATGGTTGCGTAGATGACGAGAAGCTTAATAGGGATAAACGATTTGCAGCTGACGAGTGAATGAATGATATTTAGGCATCGTTTCAAACAGTTCCTTATAGTATAATAAAATTAAAAAATTAACATTGATGAGCAGCACAGGGTGCGTGCTAGGTCTGCGTGGATTAATTCTGTGCTGAGCGCGGCGGGTCCCGAGCGGGTTACTAATTCACAAGATCCAATCGCGGCAATGAGCGGCGCCTGCGATCATTAATGTTGCACGGCCCCCTGCCTGTCTTCTATTATCTTACACTATTCAGGCGCTACTCAAACTGCTCTCGCTCTGCGTATGTGTGTATGTGTCACATTGTGGCGTTTATTTTATTAGGAAAGTTTTTCAAAATCTCAATGGATGTGTGTTAATCTGGTAAGTTATAAAACCTATGACGATATTTTATTTAATCACGCAATAACGGAACTCATTTTGGCTTTAAAAATATGTACTTATAGTTACCACACAATAAATAAGTACCTATGCCTTTTTATTAATATTTGTAGAAGATAACGAAAAAGCTTCAAGAGTTACGTTTCTGATTTTAATTATTCAATTCAACGTAAACAGGTACAACTTGTGTATTCTATTCCATACGAACATATATTTAAAGGGTAGTTAGTGTATGCCCTAATTAACACAATATGTTGTCTTTTGTTAAAAATGTCTAGCTTTAATTTTTTAGGGTTCTGAAGTCAAACTAGGAACTTTTATAGTTTCGTCATGTCCGGTCCATGGTCCGTCTGTCCTCGGTTTAACTAAGACACTCTTGGTACCTACTTGCTACAAATCTGAATTTTGGCATAGTTAAAACGCGGACAAAGTTGTAAAATCGTGGTAAAAGTATTTTTTTCACGTATCTTCCATTCAAAAACCAAGATATTTTTTTTACTTTATGACATCGAGTGAGGCATCATTGGGTAGTTCTTAAAAATCATCATCATCATCATTGCCCATTCAATTCAATGTACTTTTATAAAGCGTGAAATGGACTGCCAATAAAAATTGCAGAAGTGGATTGCTGACTTTTACGTCAGGTCACACAAATTTGCTGTCTTTTTATGACTTAGGTAAGCGTTAATTTATAAAGCTAGTCAAAACCTCACTTTAAATAGGTGCCTGCAACGAGTTATAGCACGGTGGAAACAAATGTAAACTTTATAAAACTGCTTATTTAGCAAAAAAAAACAACCCTCGTTAAACTTTAAAATGAATCTCCATGTATTTTTCATCCGACTGACAAATAATCTTTACGTTTTGACTTTTCAAGTAAACCGCTGTTGAAATAAAAACTCTATCTACTTTTCGCGCAGAAAATTTGGTAGGGGCAGTCGAACTACTTAAATTGGACTAGAAAGTTTAAACTGGATCACCTATTCGAATTAGAAATTTAAAACAAGAGGAAAAGTCTCGGAGCGAGGCGCAAGTGGCGAAGTGGATTAGAGGGGAGACCGCAGCGACCGCGCCTCGGGCCCACGCCGCGGCGCGCGCACATAAGTATATGTCTCCCGAAATATTACTTTTAACAGTTTTAACGTCTTTTTTATCTAGTACTCTAAGTATACATACACAGATAGTTCTAAACTAGTTCAAAACTGCATAGATAATTTAAATACCCTAGGAAGCTCAAACGAAGTAATACTTACAATTAGATGGGTACGAAAGCACTCCAGCATTGATGGGATCGAAATAGCAGATGAACTGACTAGGAACAGTGCTGACAACCCCTTGATGACCTTGGCGGCCCGGGAGTCGTCTTGAGGTACTTTTCACGAAACGTATCACCGTTAAGGGACCTATGTAAATCTAGAGCGATCGAGCTGTGGAAATCCGCTAAAGGACAAAAACACTCGAAATCACTTATCAAAAGAGAAAATACTTGCGAAGTGACTACGATCCTGACGACTACAAACTGAACAGACATCTGTTTCTAATGGGTATGAAACAAGACGCGCCATTCAGGTTCTATCAGCAGAGGGAGACAGAGGAGACAGCGATACACATATCCTCTGATAATGCGGACTACTAATGCGCAACAGAACTCTCTATAATAAACTTAGGGCGACATATCATGGACCCACAAGTGATACAACTCCTCACTGCCTAAAGCGGTTGATCTAGTTGTCTGAATATAGAAATTATTATTATTTTTTGTATGTCTTTACCAATCACGGGACTATGGGAGCCCCAGACCTTTGGAAGGCGTACATACATAGAGCCGAAGCCAACACGCAGAGGCCCTTTGGACCAGCTTAATTTAGTAAAGTGATGTGACACCCACAGATTATCCCTGAGTTCAAACTACGAGTATAGAAGTACTCCCACGGCCAACCACCGGTTAGCGTAAGACTATTTAAAAAAGATAGGCTATTCTTAATAGGGTCTTTGAATGAATTGATATGGATTGGTGAACTAGGCTATTTATTGATGAAACTACGGTGCCTGCCTGGCCGATGTTAATTACTTTGGCTGAAAGGCAGGCGGTGACTCGCCAACTCAATAGAATGGGCCCACTCGCCACTTATGCAACACATCCGCCCTTCGAGCATATAGCTCTTGCGACTCCACACTGACCGTCCAAAAAGGCAAGCCAGAGGTGAGAGTCTGTTCCCCGTCATTGTACACCGCAGTCAGCCGGTACAGGCTCACGCCGGCTGATGTGAGTTTTTAAAGCGTTTTCTTTTGTATAAACCTTACTTATCATAGGATACTTGCATAGGTGATTATCAAAATGGATGAGCAACTTTTGACGGATAATTTAAAGGTTATTAGTGTTTTACCTTAACATAGGGATGATTTAAGAATCTGCGATCTCTATTCGACAGATACAATTTAGCTATATACTATACCTATCGTTTACTTTCACATACCAGAGAAAAGACTTAAACTGACGTAATGTCTTCATTTTGAGATTGTATTAATTGGGCGTTATTTTAGTATTTTAGAGCTGTTTTATACTTACTTATATGGGGATTATTTGTAGTTACTTTATATTATTAACAACAAGTTTTTAATATTATTGGGAATTCTTTAGCTCTGCCTACTCCACTCCGGGAATGAAGGCGTTAGTATATAGCCGTGTGTATGTAATTTAGGTAATTATGATTGTTTGTTACAGATGTCGCAGATATCAAGTCTGAGAGCGCCGACAGTTTGGAATCAGGTACGTCCATAGCTATTGATACCTTGATAAAGTAACAACTTTTAAACTTATAAATACAAAGAGACAAAACTGCGTGAATATTCTCACAGGTTTAATATTTGAATAGTCGCAAGTGTAAAAAGTGTTGAAACCGGGTGCGGAGCCGCGTGCCCGGCCGCGGCGGCGTTAACGCAGCCCTGGAGGGCCTTTGGCCAAGTCCCCGCTTCGCAATACACTCGAAAAGATAAAATGAACATAAAGTTGAGGAGCAGATACTCTCGCTCAGAGGAATCGTAGTTTCCCTCCTGGCTACACTAAACCGTCTACGACCTGAAACACGCAGTTTGCGCAACCAAATTGCTACGCGTACTGGTACTTTGCTTGCTACGGCTAAGACTGCCTTTAGTTATTTATTTATTAATGGCTCTGGTCCTTTTTATGACAATGATGATAGGATTATGGATCTAAGAGGGCATTGTTTGGATAATAATCAGGCGTCGTTACCTACTTCGACTTTCTTTTGATATGTGTAATTTAAATGTGAAGTTTAATTTATCGCAATTTACCTACTTACATCTTTTTTAATCATTTAACTTTTATTGTCACGTATCTCCACTAAAATTGTATAAAGAGGATAGACTTGATTATTTGTTTGTATGAATTGAATAAGCTCGGAAACTGTGTCTTCAATTAGGTACTTGACAAAACCATGTCTAAGTATATAGTCACTTTTTATAAAGATGAGATTTTCATTTTAAAATGTGTTTTTTGCAAAAAAACTATCACGTAATACAACATTTTCTTTTTGACTTTTAAATAAACATGTTTAAGAAAGTAACGTATAAAATTAAATGTGATAAAATAAGTTCTATCAAAACCTTTTACTTATTTTTAACCGATCCCAAAAAAAGTAGGAAGATATATTCGACTGTGCATTTGCAAATTCCTGATTTATTTAACAATTAACGTACCGGGCAAAGTATAATGAACGAACAGGAGGTCGATTTCAAGAGCCGATTTTGCCAGAGGTGGAAAATGCTGGCTAAAATTAGTAAAATTGCATTGCGGGCGCAGACCTTTCTGAACTTACAATTAAAACGGACGCCCGGAATTGTGTACAGCGTTCGTCACTTAGCTCGCTGACCGAGGGCGGCCGCGGCCGGCTGCCCGAGCGCCATCTATGATCTTCGTGTGTAATCATTTATAAATACAGGAAAGTGGTTTCTACTCTTAGGGCTAATTTTTCAATCTCCAGATAACACTGTCTGTCAGGTAAATTGTACCTCTTTCATTTTCTTTGTCATAAGAAAAATAAAGACAGAGCTACAATTTACCTGACAGATTGTGTTATCTGGAGATTGAAAAATCAGTTCTTAAACGAATTGTAAATCAATTGAGATTGGAAGGGTATAGTTAGCTAACGTACTATTTTTTTTACTTAATTATATGATAATACTCGTATTGTAGTAAACTCAGATAAGAGAAAAGACACAAACTGAATAAAACTATGTAACATTGGCGATGTATAAGGACGATGCCTGATTTCGGGTTGGCTCCACCTTCCGTTTCTCCTAATATATCGACTGCAAACCCTACACTCCTATCCTATCTACTTGACTCTCCGGTGTCTCGGGCAGGTGCGCTGCTGCCTGCGGCGGGCGGAGATGGTTGGTGCAGCAAAGGCGACGAGGCTCGCATGCCCTGATCGGTTTAGTGTTAGTGGCTGGTCGGTGTGGGTTAAGGTTCTCGTGCTCGGCCGGCTCTTCGCTACTCTTACTGGATCGGTCGGGCGGGCGTGCTTCTCCCCGCTAGCCTAATCTAACATCTCCTCTCCGTCGAAGTCGGCGCGTACGGGTCCTTGCAGCAGAACTGCTGGCTGGAGGTGTCAAAAGAACAGAACAGAACAGAACAGTAACATTGGCGATGTATAAGGATTATAAAGAGGGACTACCTACAGGTAGTCCCTTGAGTAATCATACTTACATACGTTAACGATTCATTTAAATAAATAACTTCTTAGATAGTTGTATACTTTTTTTTTTTTTTTTTTTTAATTTATTTATTTTAAACACAATTAAATTTTACATTGAAAAGCACCGTTAAACCACAGAGAGGTTTGTCTCGATGCCTAAGCCAACTATGTTAAATAAGTAACATACGGTAAATTAAATCTGGCTAAACTTATAGTTACCTTATAAAATACCTAAGTGATGCGTAGAAAATTCTGATAGATACTTGTAATTCAATTAATTAATTATTTCGGACTTTTGTTTAAAAGCAGTCGTATCCGAATCCTGCTGGTATTATCGTTAGCAAGGTAAAGATCTTTGAGTGTAATAATGGTGATGTCCACAGTTTTTCCGCAGCCGTGTTGCCCACCGACCGAATTATATATTAATTGGACCTCGGCCAAACTTTTGATCTCTTACCGAGCAAGCTCTTAAATAATTAATTGGGTGTCTCTTGGAACTAGTAGTTTACATGTATTAATAACGATCGTTCGTATTTAGACGATTATCTATATTTTAACAATTCTTGATCTGTTCTTTCTTTAAGTTGCTCATATTATTGTTATAAAACGCAAATAATTGACAAACGATTAAATTTTAAACGTTTTCAAAGAGTTTTAACAAAATTTTTTTGGCTCGGTGGTTTGTTCCTCTAAACGGTCAGTAATGAGTTCCGCACGCTAATGCTCAAAACAAAAATGTTCCCCAAGGGACCCATGGAGTATAAAAATTAAAGGCAGGATTTAGGTATACGGATTGTTTTTATCTTTACTTCCTTCATTAAAAGGTTTTTAAAACCATATCAAACCAACGTTCCCTAAGTGTTAAACGTCGCATTTAGCCGCATAATATCCTGAAGAGAGTTATTGATATCGATCCAAAAAGTTATAACTGGAGCTCTAATAAAGCAGATTGTCGACTAAAATAAAGCGACAGCACGACTTTTGGCTTGAATAGTAACACGACTCTGCAATCAGGTGCAGTTTAAAATGTGCATTTGCGATGGGACGGTGCGGCGGGACAGGAATGCATTTTCAATAATTGAGGGTCAGACAGGGTGGTGGGGGCGTATTCAAATGCCGTTAAACTTTCGGATCATCACCGGCCTAAACCGCGGCGTCACTCGCCCGGACCCCCGCGGCCGCGGCGCGACCTGTCCACTCGCTCTCCGCATCTAAGTGCGGGAGGAATTAAATGACACATTCTCCCACCTTTCATGGCCCTACATTAGCACTGATTCAACTATTCTTAAAGTATTATCCAATGGGAACGCAATAATTTCGCAATTAAGGTTTTTGGAATGAACAAGACTTTGCCTGTCTGCCGCCAAGTTGCTTGTCGTTGAATGCGACTGGGAAGCTGACACGTTAGTGGGGAGGAGGGGCAAATTAGTAATTAAACTGTCCGAGGTTTAGGCACTCTGCTGCATTTGACTAATTAGGATTTCCTGACTTATAAATGTAGACAGCTAGAATGGGGCGTATAACATGGGAGCATTTTCTTGCCGTTTCAAGTTAAATAAACATAGTAACTTAATATGTAACTTTTAATGAGGTACAAGTAAACTCCATACTTTATAGTCCTTTAAGCACAGTAACATATGTTTCGTTCGTAAAGAATAACGCTGTGGCCCCCGAGTTAATCTTGAGGGTTTATAATGGGCATGTCATCATCTATTTCACTTTACAACAAAAAAGCGACAAACAAAAAGAAGTTTTTCTCGGTTATTTTCTTGGGGAGATCACGTAGGCGCGCACCTCATCTGCGGCACTCCCGATGCGGCGATAAAATTTAAAATTCAAGGCCGCGTTAACGAACGGGCCTCGCGAAGAAATAGATATTCAAATGTGAGGAGATCCCATATTAACATTTATGGCAAGTTTGCGGAGACGAGACAAAGGCGAGGTGCGGGCACCCGCGGGGCTCCGCGCGCCGGCCGACAACAACATTATGCAGTCACTTGTAATTGGATACAAGAACGCCTCTTCTGAGACTTTCTTCTCCGTTCCCGTCCTCTATATTGAAAGAAATTAATTTTAAATCTACGTTCATGTTTTACCATATGCAGATTTTCCTTTTTGCACAATTACAGAACAGATAAAGAAATTAAATGGTGACTCCCACAAGAATTTTCAGTTCATTAATTTCGTCCAGTTGTAATGAAAGTATAAAAGAGTTAAGCACGAACAAAAGAACTGGACTATTGTTCTCAGTAACCCCAAAGACAAATAGGCAAAAGTTTCGAAGCAAACAAATCAAAATCCCAATTTTGTTGGCTGCATTATTTATGCGATATTGCTTGGTGAACGGCGACGTCCCCCTTTTCTTCTCTATGAATTCGTGGTAAAGTAATCCACACTTTTCAAACTGTTTTTGCCTGTACGTAGTTACACATAAAAAATTGTCGCTACGGCGCTTATCGTTCAATATTTTTAGATAAGATTTTCATGTTTCCAATCCCGATGGTAAAATTAGATGGCATAGTAGCGTTACCTTTAGCTGAACCACTAAGTCGCACACACGTTTCTTATTAATATCGGGCGGTCGGAATGGCCGAAGACGTCCCCAGCGTCCGCTCGCTCCCAAATAAAATTGCCGCTATCTAAACAAAGAGCCCTAATTATTCGGCCGTGGCGGGCGGGGTCGCTCTCTTATGGGTGTTCTGGGGCCCATTTCGCTTCTCGTATAGGGCCCCGGGGACCAGCGGGCGCCGCCTAGCCAATCGGCGGATGGAGAAGCGAGCGATCCGCAACCTTTTTATATGCGATATCGGCGTCGGCGCCGGACCCTCGCCCCCCGCACCCTGCGCCGGGGAATTAAAACTTGGTAAGCGCACATCTGATTACCCGAAACACACATTACTCGGGATCGCCAATCTCGATAAGCCTCCCGCAAATTTATTGGTGCCCTCCACGCCGCGCCGGCCGCGTCCGTGTTGACTCGCTCCGGAACTTCCTATCGTAAACACATCCACCGCATTCGCTATAAATAACGGACTCTTCATCAACATCTATCTACGCGACTATTTAATTTGGCCCAATGATACTACTTTCTGTGGGTTGAAGCTTCACAATCTTCGTTATCCATATTCCATCGCTATTTGAATAGGAACCGAGCGGCTGTAAAGACCCTGGCGGTAAAATTCAATACTACTTTATTTTAATTTGCACCCGATTTTATTTTGAGACAATAAATTGGATATAAAGGGTTTCCGAGCAGTTTTTTTCCCTCCGGGCGCATTGTCTTTGCCCTAAGCCTTTGCAGCATGTTTATTGTATAGGAATTATGAAATGAAAGGGCGATATCGTGTGTCGGTGGTGCGGCGAGGCGTGGGCGACGCAGGCTCGCCGACACACGACACCCGCGCGCTGCGGCTGCGCCGCTCCGCAGCCATTGTGTCGCCACCATTCACCGCTCCGCCGACCGCCACTGCCGGCTCACATTCGATCCCAACGTTGTAAGCATTCGATTGCCTTGCCAGTATTAAAGCCTTCCTAAGAACATATGTTTAAAATAAGTTTTTGTTTTGAGCTCTTTCACCCAGGCACTGGGAAGGGTACGGTCGTCGGTCATTGTTTCTGCGGTGAATAGGTCGGGCATTCATGTACACCACTTAGAGATTGTAGGAAGATAATATAGAGCCGACGGATTCGGGCGGTTTGAGGACGTCTGAGGTGGCACCGGCAACCGCCTCCTAAACACTTTTTAATTAGAATTGGGATTAATATATATCGATAAAGGCATCTTTACACTATGAAATTACCATATTTGAGTAGGTAATATTAATAAATCGTGTTGTGCTTAGGAATATGTTTTGCTGAATTTCATTAATACGGTGGTACTATAGGTATCTATGCTCTCAAGCCCAATGCAACTATAAATGCTGACGAGATAATTTTCAGCATATAGGTGTTGTTCGAAGTAGGATTTTAAACCTGGGTTTCAAAATTTGTTAAGACTTCTCGTTATAGGATTTCATTTTCAGCGTCAGTACTACAACTAAAATTTAATTACGATGTAGGACATTAAATTACTTAGTGGATAGATTCATAGTACCGTCATTGTAACACTTTCAGAATAACACCATTAATAGCGAGTTTAGAATGGAAAATAGGTAGTATTGCTGAAAGTGTACTCGTAGGTACTAGACCGGGAGATAGTGACACAAAATTTCCGGTCATTTGTACCAAGTACGGCGATCTTTCAGGGGTCTAATTATTACGTCATGACGGAAAGGAAAATGATAGTCATAACGCTGGTGTCGGATAAAGCCATACTTTTCTGTGATTTACAGGCCTACGATGAAAGCACATAAAATCTAATTCACGAAAATCAAATGGCCGCAAGGGAGTAGTATTTTATTGGCAACACGACCTCACTATTTCTTTTACCAGATTTTTGTATTATCTTAAATAGAGTCTGGTACTTAGTACCATACCTGAGAGGGGTGACGAATGAGTGTAATATTTTTTCAATATTGTAAGATTTTATGCGTATTTTGAATAATTGTTTCCAGTAAATTTATCCTGTAATTTTGATGGTTTAAAATTTCACACACAACACATGTGTGTTGGAAATCTTGTTTTACAACCAGATGTTGTGTTGTATAATAGACCTACTACGGCTAACATCGCTCGAACGATTCCTCGAGTTGTAGAGATCTCGGTTCATCGTGTTGTAAGGCACAATGTATGGCAACGCAGGTATACGGCAGTTGCTTGTCAAGTTTTTCAAGTATGGCACCACTTTTTCTCCATACTACCAGTATGCCAAATGTAACAACAGTCACCTTGTATCATATAATTTCCAAAAATACAATTGCATTACAGGTACAAATTATTAAAAAAAAAAAAGTTACATCTTGTCTAGGATAGGATCCTGATACCGGACTATACCTGGAAACACTCGTACATACCTCAGTAGTTATGTATGAGTGTACTCAAATACTTATAGACGAGTCCATTTATTTATTATGTTTCTACGAGATTGGGTGGCACATTTACCATTTTGTGGTACTTATGGACGCACGGTTATACTGTTTCTCGAGGACAGTGGGCCAATCTCGTCCGGTCCCACGCGACGCAGAGGCTGCCGCCTTCTGCCGCCTGCTCAATTAAACTTTAAGATTATGTGCCTCCCGTCGCACTGAATATGTCGCATTAAGAGTGCCACCTCCCCGATTCACGTTGTTTGCGAGCCCAAAGTGGACTACCTATTACCTAGTCTTTTTTTCTTAGAGAATATATAAATAACAAAACGAACAGAAACAAAATAAAATTAAGAACTTGCGAAATACTAAAAAATTGTTGGTGTCTCCGGTCTGGCGTGTGTGCTGAGTCTGCGGCGGCACGTTTACGACCCTTCACTCGCAGGAGAGATCCACTGTTCTCGAAATCGGCGCTGGTTTAGTGAATGGCGTTCCCACGAAGTCCCGAGTAGGTTGGTATGTGATACTTTTAACTCAGAGCTATTTGTTATTTGGATTTACCGTTTATAGTTTAATAGAGCAGTAACCCTACTATGCTTAATTTGGCAAACATGTATGAAATTAAATATATGTTTACCTTTGCTACTGAATTGCTAATGTATTACTTACTTCAATCTTGTACAGATGAGAACCACGAAATCCGAGATTATGGCCGCTTTTCGTGTGTTTTAGAGAACACTGAACTTGAATCTAAATGATTGAAACCAGTGTAATAGTTAGTTATCTGTTGTTAAAAAAGCTCTGTCGCAGTTGTTCAAGTATGCCGACGAATAGGAGTTGTCACGACGGCGAAAGCAGTAATATCTCAAGACGCGCGGCGCACTCCGGGGAGCGCGGCGAGCGCGACGCGGGAGCCTCTTTATCTATGCATGAACAGCCGCGCGCACCACACCACATAATAGACTCGGCAATTGTTTGCCGACTCGCCGCGACCAGTCAAGGAGTTAAATCGACAAGCACCAACCCCCCGGGATGGGTCCCGATATTGCGTCGACACTTGACACAGATGCACTTAACTATGCATGGACAGAGACACCGGTCGCCCAAATCCGAGAGCCTGGCCAAGTTTCTGATAGACAATTTCAAAATTTATCTAGGTTCCTGAAAAGTATCCGGGTTAACTTACTTCTCTGAGGAAGTAGTTGTCGCGTGGAGATTATTTTTAACAGGTTTTCTTAAAGTTGGCCTTCTATCGATTCTAGTCAAAAAAAAACAACCGTAATCTACTTGTTTGTTCGGTCAGTATGTATTTAATTGTAGTTTTTGTGACGTGCCTTTGAGCTTCGAGAGTTTAAGGTATAAAAACAGGTATCGAAACTTTTGAAACTTCAATATGCAATGTTTACCAATTATTTATTTATTTTACGGTGACCTTTTTTTTTGTTTCGTTCCACGCGTCGGGTGGTATCGTCTGGGTGAAACGTGGTGAAATTAAACTATATTATTTAAAAAAATATATGAAATGGATAACATTCCAAATAGCAAAAACAGTTAAATCCCCGGGGTATATTTGTCTTGATAGTGCAATTAGGTCTTCGCGTCGTAATTCCGAAACAGCAGAGAAAACTTTATCAGTAGCGTGAAATCACTATAGGCATCGATTTTCACCTTGAATGGTCACTAGTTTGAGTGCGGTGCGCCTTGGCTAATGTTTGATCAAGAGCGGAACCGCGACTGTTGTCCGCCGGAGCGGGGCGCCCGCGGGTGACGCGGGTCAGGTGAAGCGGCAGCGGGCGGCCACAACGCCGCGCGGCGGGCCGTCCAGCGAAAGCGGCGCCGTGGGAACAGCGAGTCGTGCCGCCCGCCGCACCGGCCATTGTCGCTAACCGCCGTGATAACCATTATAAACCTCGCTAAATACATTCACGTTCACGGGTAATTGCGAAACGGAAGACTTATCTCAGATTTGATGTAAGGCGGCGATGCGTCCCAAAGACTTTGATTGTATCGGAGGCACCTTCATCTTCGCCGACTGCTAGCGCCATCGCGAGGTTCATCGTCGTAGACACACTAAAGTAAACTGATCACAATCAGCTGGCAATGGCATTAGCACATGCCGTTGCAGTTAAGGAATGTATTTGCGTTATCAGCCTTTCTATTAATTATTGCAATACTAGCTTCTGCCCGCGTGGAACTCGTTTACTATATCGTAGCTCCATACAAATTTTCACCCTCTATTTCACCCCCTTAGGGGATGAATTTCAGGAAAAAAAACTATCCTATGTCCTTTCCCAGGATTCAAACTATCTTTGCACTAAATTTCACCTAAATCGGGTCCGCGGTTTAAGCATGAAGAGGAATAGACAGACAGACAGACACGCTTTCGCATTTATAATATTAGTATGTATGGATGGATATGGATTATAATTACCGCGTTTATATCCGTGTAATAACTAATAAATTAAGGATCGCCTTACAATTATCTTACTCGATGCTTGGTTTCGGCTCATAGAAAGAAACGTACCTACTTTAGCGCACTCTGTTGTCAATCGTACAAAAGCTGAAGCTGAAGGGAGACTTATAAGGGTAGAGTTTTCCTCGCGCGCTACCGACATCTAACGGAAAACTAAAGAATCAACTTACTTGCTCGCTAGGTGTCTTACATTACAACCCTAAAACATTTTTCTTCTATTGATTCAAGGCAAGTTGCTTTTTAAGCATAAACTATTAGCAGGGGAGCCCGCAACACTAAACCTTGTTCGATAAGACTGCCGGATGATATATACAGGGTGTTTGGCAGTCGGGTGTAGGGGTTTTAAGGGATGATAGTAGGTAAGGGTCATTCTGAACATTTTTGACCACATTTACTATTATGCTAAGTTTCACGGTTTCCGAGATATTGATCATTTTAATAGGATTTTTTGACATTTTTCCTTATGTCCGTGATACGAAAAACCGCTTAATTCAAGTATTAATTTAAAAAAAAATACTGTGTTTTCTTGCATGACTTGAATAACTATGAAATAAGGAAGTTTTAAAGCTACATGCCATTTTTTTTTCTTTAGATCTTTTTGAGTAAACGCGCAAGAGTTACTTTCTCCATACTAAGAGAACCCCGCGTTTGTTTTTCACAAAGTATGGAAAAACTAATTTTGTGAGGTTACTCAAAAAGTTGTAAGGAAAAAAAATGGCATGTAGCTTTAAAACTTCCTTATTTCATAGTGATTCAAGTCATGCAAGAAAACACTGTTTTTTTTTTAAATTAATACTTAAATTAAGGGGTTTTTCGTATCACGGACATAAGGAAAAATGACAAAAAATCCTATTAAAATGATCAATATCTTGGAAACCGTGAAACTTAGCATAATAGTAAATGTGGTCAAAAATGTTCAGAATGACCCTTACTATCCCTTAAAACCCCTACACCCGACTGCCAAACACCCTGTATATAATCAGTCACGTCATTAATGAACACGAAATGGCAGTGCTGCAATTCAATAAACCTGGCAATGCATTTTTTTTTGTTTTAAGTCCCATGTCTATTATAATGTAATAAGACTCCCAAGGTTAGTTTTATCTTCGGGTAAGACTATACGACAATGCAGTGCTTCAAGCCCCCCTGATTGGCCTAATCAGCGGCAGCATGAAAAGCGACGACGCTCCGTACTTAAGTATTAGTATGATCGTTCTCCTCAAAAAAAAACCCTCATCTGAAAGATCATCAAGTTCTGCGTAAGAAAAACCACTGCAGCATTTATATACCGGAGGAAAACTAAAAAAAAAAACGCTATGCCAACCAGGTTTTTCGCACTGCAGCATTTCCATTTCGTGTTCCCCCATTAATGACGCTACTAAATATGTATGTATGTATGTAAACACATTATTGTACAAACAAACAACCCGAACAATACAATTAATATAAAAATGATCTGGTAGTCTTATCCAACAAGGTTTCTGGTTTAGTGTCGTGGGCACTTAGAATAATATATGGTTGATTTGATTCTTGAATGATGTATGCCTACCAACGGGTGGGCTAGAGTTCAACAAGTATGCAACTGGGTGGCGGGTACGGAAGGTTACGTAATTTAATTTAAATTAACTTCTTGTCTTTATTACTCGTACCTCTGGCTAATAAATCTCATTGGCTTTAGCTCCTTCCTCCTGAAGTATCTTCTTCCTGGATGTAGTTTTTTTTTTAAATCATGTCAAATCAATACTTCTCATACAGTTTAAAGTTTAAATTAGATAAGTTAAGCGTGTAGTTAATTAGATAAAATTGACAATTCAACTGAATTTGATATAGAATTGACTTAAAATACTTAAACATTATGTATGTAACACTAAAATAAAATATTTCTGTCAGTACCTACTATAGTAATAACGGCAACCGGAAGGGGTTTGAAATATTCACAGAATATTTTGTTGTAAGTATATAAACTTAAAAAATGAATAATTTAAATAAAATAAAATTAATTGTTAGGGGGGGGGCTTCCATACAACAAAGGTATTTTTTTTGCCATTTTTTTGTTATGTTTGTATTGATAATGGTGCAGAACGCTTCGTGCGCAAGTCCGACTCGCACCAGCCAGTTTTTACATGATGAAATCGAAAGAGGTATCTATCATTTAAAAAAATATTATGTTCATGTTGGGGTACCGTTTAGGAAATATTGAACTCGAAAAGTGTAGCCAAAACTACTAAAAGTAAAAAGTAAAATCAGAAAAATATCCATATTGATTTGACAGTACGTAGACATGTAACAAATTTAAAAGGAAAACTATCACGTCACGACTAAGTGGACTTGATTGGTTAAAGTGTTTAATCCCACTAAAAATTATAGACAGCCTAATTAGTTCATACCTACATGTGGTTTTTGAGATAGTTTTTAGGGTTCCGTACCAAAATGGTGAAAAAGGAACCCTTATGGTCAGACTTCGGTGTTTCTCTGTCTGTCTGTATGTATCACAGCAGGTTTTCTCGGCAACTACAAATGCTATCTACTTGAAATTTGGCATAGTTGTATTATCAAGCCGCAATTAGAAAGGGATTAGACGTGACAGTTTCACCATATACTTACGTCAAAGTGCATATGAATTGACAGCTATTCCAATCCCTAACTAATCGCGGCTTCATAATACAACTTGCTGGCCCGCATCTGTTTTTAGTAAAAAAAAGAAATTAACTTTTTAATTACTTGAGAAAGGGTCTAGATGTGTTCAAAAATGAAAGTGGTTTGATTATAGCAAATCGGGTGTCATACGAAACCTACACATTTCAAAACTGTTTTTTTTTTTGTTACGCACTTTTTGATTTAAGTACAGCCAAAAATTTATAGAAAATTACCGTCCCGTATGTCCGAAGATAATTACTTATATTTTATGAGAAAAATAAAATTAAGTTTTAATTATTTTCAGTTTTTAAGAAATTACAAAA
This sequence comes from Acleris laterana, assembly GCA_963966035.1. NCBI lineage: Eukaryota > Metazoa > Arthropoda > Insecta > Lepidoptera > Tortricidae > Acleris > Acleris laterana. The sequence continues at coordinate 9,899,400 of OZ014440.1, forward strand.
ATCTTAGAAAATGAGTGTTAAAATTTAGGCTAGTCAAAAATTCAAAATGGACCTTATTGCATAGTAAATTAAGTTCATAAAACTTGAGTCTTTTCTACCAAGCATAAATAAATACGGAACCCTCGCACTTGACCGGTTTTGTTTGCGTTTGCGGTAACTTTTTCAGAACCCTACACTCCTTTCGTTCATGAGTAAACCCTGCTTTTGACGTGTTAGTTATCGTATTGTCGACTTTTTAATAGCTCGACAATTTACTCGACAAAACTCGCATAAAATACAGTACGATAAAATGACAAAGCGACATGGTTTTGCCCAGCAACTCTGAGTGTTGCTAATGTCCACCAGGTGAGCCACGTTCTGTGTTGTCTGTGGAAAAAAAACTGGTCAAAACCGAGTCAGACTCGCGCCCCGTAGGTTTCGTACCGCCGCAGTAGGTAAGTATTCTCATATTACAATTTGAATTCGATTTCGAATCACTGTTGACCATTTTTTAGGGTTCCGTACAAAAATGGTAAAAAGGAACCCTTATGGTGAGACTTCGTTGTCTGTCTATCTGTCTGAATGTCACATCAGGTTTTCTCAGCAACTACAAATGCTATGAACTTGAAATTTGGCATAGTTGTACAACTTGCTTGCCCGCAACTGTTATTATTTAAAAAAAAAAGACCCGCGAAGGACGCTAGCGGTCCCGGGTTTTGATTGCCGATAATATTTGTGTGATTATCGCGCGTAGGTATTTGTTTCTGAGTCTTAGATATTTTCTATGTATTAAGTTTATATTTCTCTATTTAAATATTCTCTATAAATATGTTAGAAGCTTTAGTTTGGGACTAAGTCAATTTGTATGTTAGTGTCCCCTGACATATTTATTGTGATGGTTTTGATTTCATGTTTGTTTTACAATATAGATACAACCAGTAGGTAAAATCCAGTGGTATTCAATAAGTATGCCACTCAGACCTACATTACTTGCTATCAGTTGTAATAAATTAGGTAGGTACCTAATGTGTCTAAGCGACCCCATTTCACTTAGGTACTTTAGCTCTCCTAGCTCAATTATCTATTATTGGTGAACGTTTTCCAGTGTCATTCTCGCTCTAGATTAGTAGATCTAAATTTAAGACTGGAAGCTACGTCGAGACGGCGGTTGGGCGTGGCGTAGTCGCACTGGGCGGCCCGGCCCCGCCCCGGCACCCACGTGTGCACCCAAGCCGCTTCGCAACTCCTCCCACTTCTTGGTGCACCAAATCTTTAAGTACTAATATTGTAACAAGTTCATATGTTTGTCAGTTACTCAAAGCATTTCCTAGCTTCAAAGTTTCAAATGCTACGGGTGTTGCATCGTTCAGACTAGCCTTATGTAACCTGCCATGATAAATTGATAATGTATCGTCAAAATATTAATTAATATGTACATAAGTATTGTATTTATTTGATGCTTGATTATTTAGTAAATAATAAAACTGAAGGTACCATAACTAATTGAAAACACTTGCATTTTTTCATACACTTCAAAAAAGTTAGACCTTCAAAAAGACAATTTCATTGTCTAATCATCAATCAGCCGTCAGGGGCAAATCGCATTGATTACTTGGATTGGATATTCTAATTTGTGTTTATCCATCTACGGCTAAGGTTGAGCCGGTAATGGCGGTAACACGCGTGAAATGAACTGCTCTGCGCCGGCGACCACCCAAAAATAGGACGTTGACGACTCCTGGCCTCTCACCAACCGGACTGGCACACGCGCCAAATTAACGCACCCTGTAGGATCTATGAAATATCAAAAAAATACATACTCTGCAGTAGTACAACACCCTGGCTTTTACATGTTCAGTTGCAAACTTGGGCTTTCCCTATTCTACTCGGTAAAACCATATTACTTTTGGCATGTGATACCTAGTTCTATTTTTAACACGGCCGGCACGGCCGACAAATAGGTAAATAAGAGCTATTATAACTATAACGTTGAAATTACGGTAACATGTCAAAAGTAATTGGGTTTTACCGAGTAGGTATAGCCCCTGTATCCCTGTAAGCCCAAGATTGCCTCTGGAAATGTAAGAGCGAAAGGAGCTGCAACCAAAGCCCTATAGGCAGTGCTGAGCATGTATAAACGGATTTACTGCTTTTTACTGGGTCATTTGGCAGTTCCTAAATATTTTTTGTTCAAGTGAAAGCAGTTAGAGAATGGTTAAAATAATCACAAAGCCAGCATAAGTAGAATTAGCAGTAGGTATATAGGTAAAGTTTTTTTTATTTCCGTATTAATTGTGAAATCTCCGATTATTCCGTATGTGTACTCGTGGACATACTGAAGGACTCACAAAGTCAGAGTATCAGGTTAGGTAAGAGACTAATAAAGAAATATCGTGATCAATCCCTCCCCTGATTCTTTAAGATTACTATTTAAAGAAATTAGTATTTTGACAGTAGCGTCACAATTTATTTATGAGAATATTATTTATGTCATTAAAAATCAGGACTCTTTTATTAAGAATTGTGATATACATAACTTTAATACAAGAAATAAAAATAAAATAGCTATTAAAAAATTTCGTGTTCGTAAGGTTTTTAAATCATTTGTAGGTCAATGCATCCATTTCTATAATAAATTACCTGACGAAGTTTTAAAGTTACCATTTCCAGTACTTAAAACTTACTTGAAAAAGTCGCTGATGTCTAAAGCTTACTATAGGGTCGAGGACTATCTATCAGATAAAAGTGCATGGCCTAAACTAAACACCCAAATAACTTAATAATAACTTAATCGTAAGAAATATGTACTTGAACATTGTATATTGTCTAGGGGACACGGTTTCTGTAGGAGAATGTATCGAAACTTTTTATGTAGTTGTATTACACCATCATAATTAAGTATAATTTTCATAATTATTTTCTATTACTTACTACTAATTAGTTCTGGAGAAAATTCAGAGTTTTGACACATTTTCCTGCTCAACTACGCGTGATTACATTTATTTCTTATCGTATGTTATATTCATTGTTTTATATAATGCTAGGTTAAGTTTTATAATTGTACATATATTTAAAAAACGACTAACTGTTGAGTTTCTTGCGGCGCTTCTTCTCAGCAGTGGTCTCTTGCGAAGCGCTGGTAGATTTTTGACATGTAAAAGTGCCCGTGCGGCCTACTTACTGAATAAACATCTTTTATCTTTTTTTTTTTTATCTTTTAATCTTTTGTCGATGTACATAGCTAATATTATTGCCATTTTATTCTGGTCAACTAAGAGAAAATCCCTCTTGGTTGGTGTTTATTTTTTGAGTGGACTTGTACTAACGCACGCAAAGCCTGATGAGATTGTGTAACGGCCCAAGATTACGTTTCACTTTTATGTGCCTCAGCGTTGATTACATGGTGGTTGTGTCGCGGCCGCCTAACGCTCCGATCACGTTTCCCGTCACTCCGGAAAATTAGCGCATTCATGTCTTCACAACTCATCACCGAGCTCATTGTGGCCGAGATTACAACCGCGATTAGATTCGAGACCAGCTACTGGTCCGGCGTAGATTGAGTCATTTGTTGTATTCCGTAGCCTGGGAATTAATCCCGCGTATGACCACTCTGATAATAAATATAACGAATAACAACCATAGCCGAAAATTGTGAGGTAATAGAATTGTCAATTACAATTTCATGCGAATTATATAACGACTGCATGATAAAGAATGATAGTTATTATAAAATATTTTACGAATTATTATGAACCTTAAACCGCAGCACGGACGTCCAAGGTGTGAGAAGTGGCAGGTGCTGACAAAACAGGCAGTCGGGTGAGGTCTTCATCTACGTGTGCGGAACCAATCTCATTTCAACCCTTAACTTTCGGCCCTTGATCGTAACATATTGGATTCGCCCCGAGAGCCCCATGAACAATAACTATAATAGTAACACTCTGTGCGGTAATCACCGCTTCCGTAGTTTTTTCAACCACTATAATGGTCCGATAATTGGTTGGCTGTAAATTGAGTATTTTGTGCCGGTCCGGGTTTTGTTGTCATTCGGTGTTTTGTAATCATTTAGATACGGTTAAGCTTAACTGCAACTCAATAGTTTGTTATTGCAGAAACGTTCTCGCAAACTTAAAGCAAACATGCTCTAGTATCATGTTTAGATGCATCATTGACGTGCATTGTTGTTGTTATTCTATGCATTACACAAACTTCATCTCAAAGCATTACGGCATTTCCTGTTAGTTGCTAGATCTATTGTTGTCATTGTTTTCGCGTGCGCACATAATTCCTACGTCGGTATGTTACGGTTAAGTTTACAATGCGAAGGGCTTTTTGGAAATGGTGCGGTGTATCCGATTACGTGCGTTCGAGATTATTATTAGATTAAACCAAGGCTATACACAAGTAAGTAACTAGTCGTAGACTTTTTTTTCTCAAGCCACAATTAAACAATGCAGCAATGTCTAGAAACGAAATATGGCTTGACCATGTCATATTTTTTATATACATATAAGTATAACCCTTTAACCTGCCACTAAACAGCAGTGTTTGCTTTGTAGTGCTCCGATGCAGGGGTAAGATGCCCGGTGATATGACTAGCGTAGAGGTATTCCATCTAAGTTCTCAGGGTCGACAATGCATTTGCAGTCTTGAAACTGTCATTGTGAGATTGTAACTACACCCCCTATGGACTTCAGAGTCCAATTACCATACCATCATCAATAACAAAGTAAGTAGCTCCATGAACGGGTTTATTTAAAACGTCAAATTCTTTAAAAAATATGGCCAATCCACATTGCCATTGGTAGATGGCAATGTGGATTTCGGAAAGCATATAAATAAAATCACTCATAGTAGAGAAGGCAGTCTATGCACAATACAATGACCGTAAGTCGTAGTGCCCGTTAAAAGGCGGAAGTCCATCTAAGGCGTACTCCGCAGTCTCCGGAACTCCGCCGGAAGTGCAGGCCACTTCAGACTGCCCGGAGGGCCGGCCTTCCTGTCCGGTCTTGTAGATCCCGCTGTTTAGTGTTATGCAAATATCTTGATTTCCTTTTCCTAATCTTATAAATTGTTAGTTCTTGCATAAATTGTAAATTATTTGTCTCCCTTTTCCGTGATAAATCATTGGTTAGTTAGTTATTATATTTCAAGTGAATGACTTACTTAAACCGTTTCTGCTTCGATGACAACAAGGAGTGTTCTGTTATGAGTGTACCAACGTCAAGACTTTCAATAGATAATCGATTAAGACGTTGAGCAAATCGAAGGCATTAGGCAGGTGAACCGACACATTCAGGGGCTGTAGTGATTGCTGGCTGAAGGCAGGTGGCGGCGGCGGAGCGCGACCGCAGCATCAGCCACCTGCACCGGCGCCGGAACTACGTGCCGATTCGGTCGGCGCACGCGCGAGGGTCCAAGATACTTGTACTTTACGCGCTAGACGCTACAGATCTCTCACAAAGAAGTTAGTGTAGCGAAGGTGAAGTAAATCAGCAGATCAGCACCTTGCATTTTCGCGATATTTTTGAATGTCGTGAAGAGGCAATAATGAGAATGAATGTAATTGTTTGTATAATCAATTATACTCCTCCATTTTTCATAATTGTATTTTTGGAATGAGGACCTCAATGATAGTAGGTACAGTCGACTACAAAGAGATGTATCCAATTTTGCACTTTATTACAATGCAATAAGGTGCAAAAGTGGATACTTGTCTTTGTAGTCGACTGTACGTAATTCGTAATTCACTTGGTGGTTTTTATCGCACATTGAAGCAGCCGTGACGTTTTTCTCCCTCATACCTACAAAATCTTACCAATGCATGCTTCACTTATCCTTTTGCGCCAATTTAAACTAAGTGCCATAACCTTTTTTGAGCAATTAAAAAATTGACTCAGTCTTGCAGTGACAGCGTTTTGTAATCAAAGTCGTGCAGAGTATCTCGGCATAGCTCACCAAAAGGTGTAAAAAGCTGCGTGACGCGCCGCGGAAATGGCCGCTCACGATCGCGCCAGGGCCAGCAGCCACAACTAAATCTGGCGCAGATTCGGTACTAAGTACATTGTGTCCATACAGTCGAGTCAGGAGAGACACTTTCGCAGACATGCTGTCAATAGTAGACTGAATTGCATTTTGTATCACAGATAATCTTCAATTTGATCCCAACTGTACTTACTTTTCTTTGGACCGTCAGGTCTGGAATCGCATATAGGATCAGTATAGTTTGGGGTCCACTGGATTTACATTTAAGACCTGTAATTTTTTTGCTAAATTAAAGTTTAGGCTTGTATAGGCTATCACTACGCTGGTTAACATCTTAGCCTGATTGTGCAAAATAATAATAATAATAATAAATATCAGGGGACAATGTCACACCGATTGACCTAGTCCCAAACTAAGCTCTAGGCTTGTATTATGGGTACTAGTCAACGATATAAATACTTATATAGAGAAATATGTAGAAGACATCCATGACTCAGGAACAAATATTCGCGCTCATCACACTAATATCTGCCCTTACCGGGATTTGAACCCAGGACCGCTAGCCTCGTAGGCAGGGTCACTATCGACTAGGCCAGCGCGTCGGTTTTGGACTTGTTGGTGATTCTTTAGCTCTGCCTAGAGTGGGGACTCTGGGAATGAAAGCGTGAGTTTATGTACCTATTTGTATTTGTCGTATGCAAAACAGCTGTATACCTATAGCTGTACCTTACAGTCCATTCGTATGTATGTATGTATGTAATATGTTTTATTTCCATTTAACCTTAGGTGGTAGGTACAGTGTGGTCGAGTCCTGCTATTATTTTCTACTAACTAATTTTGAGTTTTGAAAACAAAATCGACCATGCGGTGCTTTCATTTATTGTCTCGTCGTCGTTTGCTTGTCGTTAGGTGGCCAGTGATGATCAGAAGCCATCATGGTCACCCCAGTGCCGGGCGCCAGGGTGACCTCGGGCGTAGTAGGCGCTGAGAACGCGCGGATCGTCACCAAGATGGGCATGCTCCGTCATTCGTTCCACCGGCACACTATGGGTCTCAGTCATGCCGACGAAATTAACTCACAGTCATTCCTACTGATATAACTGGATCAATTTCCCACGCGAAGGCATCTTTGTTCGCTGCCTCTTAATAAAAACCTCCGAGCAAGTTTGGCTTCTGCGGCGACTAAAAGTAATTACGCAACCGCAATTGCCAATTTTTAGTGTAGTCTACGTCGCTACCTATTTGTTCATGCTCATCTACAGTTTAAATGTTCGTTTTGTTTTTATTTCGAGTCGGAAAAAGCTAATGGAGCGTGTCGTGCATTTAGGAACGTGGCGCGTGACGCGTGATCCGCCAATACTTAAGCGCTGTATGTTGCTCTTTCCGGGAGGGTGGACGTGATTGGGGTTCACGCCCCTGTTTTGTTTGCGGAACATTGATTTATTTTTATTTCAACAATATTAAGTGTTAGTTTACAGAAATAAGGGTGTTTTTCACAAACGGTATCTTTTCTGGGAAATAAATAAATCTCGAACTCTCACTGTGTTCGCTGTTCTCACATAAAGGCGTGAAACATAGCACCGAGTTATCAAGTATATCAGGCGCTACGGTCACGTATCGCTCCACTCCCACGTCGTAATTGACCCATTTCGTGTGAGATGTTGCGCGTACGCCGCGCGGCACGAGAGCGCGCGCCGCGTCTGGGATACGATCGCCGCGCGACGTGACCGCCGCGCCGCCGCGCCGCCGCCGCGACCCGCGCTAAACTATTTCTACCACCACCAGTTAACGATAACTTGATCATTATCAACCAGCCCAAGTTTCGTGAAGGGTGTTTATTACGTAGGCTGTCGTGTCGGAATCTGGCATACTTGCGGTTAAATGTGTTAACTTTCGTCACGACATGATGTGTATGTTACGATTAAATGGGACGTGGGGGTTTTCTAAATATTAGTATTGAGCTTAAACGTAATCTCCATGTCATGGTTACACAAAACAAATCTCCATGTCATGGTTACACAAAACATTTACCCAACATTGGACATGTACACACACAAAAGTAGGTTCCTACTTAATTAGTTTATTAGACATAGTATTTTACGAATTCTTCTGATATACAAAAAATAATAGAACCTTTGGTGTACTTAGATAGTGTTGAGAATTTCACCCGTCGGACCACCCTGCCGCGTTATCTGAAGCCGCGATCTCGCACAAAAACGTCACACCCTTCGATCTACGAGTGTATTTTTGTCTTGTGTGGCCTTCACTTTACGCTTATCGTGATCCGGGAATTAGTTAGACGGAAACTACACATTTTTGATCGATCTCCCGCTCGCCCAGTGAACCCCTTAAACCGTTATCAATGCGAATCGATATACCTTGGCTACTTCAAAATTAAATTTACCACCCTATTCATGAATAACCTTTTTGAGAACCATTTGAAAGGGGTGAAGTTTGGTTTCACGCCCCATCACCATACTTTATGCAGTAGTGAAATCGTCC